>CM070828.1:35959644-36559644 GCA_036326025.1 Chrosomus eos
TTTTTTATATTTCACTCCAGGTATTATAGAGTTTCTGGGTTGTTATTATACATGTCATGAGAGTTCCTTGTTTTGAGGCAGGTATTGTTCAAGTAAATTTAAATCTTTAAAGTTATTTCCATATTCTTTTACATGTTGGCTGGCTTGTCACAGACTGCAGAATTTAGAGTGGGCTTGCATGTCTACAAGGGAAATTGTGCATGCCTCAGTGCACTTTGTGTAGAATAATGTAGCTACAGTATAGCTTGTATCAGGGAAAGACAGGAGGAAGACATCTGTTTTTGGACTGTGACATTTTGGTGTCTGCAGGGTAGGTCAGTGTTTCCTCCGGGACACTGGACCACATGGAACACATCTCACGGTATACTGGAGTAAAGACATGGTGGATAGACAGATAGACAGATAGATTGATAGATACAGTAGATAGAGTAGATAGGATAGAAATGATAGATCGAGTAGATTGGATAGATAGGATATATAGAGTAGAGAGACAGACACGGCCCCTCATACATAAATGTCCTCATCATTCTTATATAGTTTGACTTAAAGTACTGCATGTGACATTTAATGCAAGTAGTGATTGTTTCAGTTGTCATAGATGGCATTTGCTTTGGATGAAGTTTGACCATTTGTTTGACACAACACTGAAAATGTGAAAGAAGTGAATGGAAACCAGTCAGCAAGAGTCTGGCATATATGTGAAGTTCTTTAATATGGTTTTTAAAAAGCATCCCAGGAGTGTGCAGAGCTCATCTACTTTAGATAGAGGGTACTTTTTAAGAAGCTGATAAATAGATTTTTTTTGGGCCTCTATATAATTAACTTCCATATTGGTATTTATTACAGCAATATCTTTCTGCTTTTGAAACAATGTCCATTGTAAAAAGTGGTATGTAAATATAATTTAATTGACGTTTCTTAAAGGGATATTTAACCCAAAAATTAAAATTCTGTCATTAATTACTCACCCTCACGTCGCTCCAAACCCGTAAGACTTTCGTTCATCTTCGGAACACAAAGGAAGATCTTTTTGATGAAATCTGAGAGCTTTCTGTTCCTCCGTTGACAGCTTCGCAACTACCACTTTGACGCTTCAAAAAGTTCATAAAGAGATCGTAAAACTAATTCATATGAATCGAGCGGTTTAGTCCAAATCTTCTGAAGAGACTCGATCACTTTAAATGATGAACAGATTGAATTTAGGCTTTTATTCACATATAAACATTGATCAACTTAATGCTTGACGTGCGAAAACCAGTGAGGTTCATTCTCGTGTCACGTAGTACGTTTGACCTTCTGCAAGAACCAATGAGGTTCATTCTCGTGTGTCAAGCAGGTTCGGTTGAGCTTCCGTTTATGTTCGTTGATCAATGTTTAAATGTGAATAAAAGATTTTTATTTGTGTTCTGAAGATGAACGAAAGTCTTACAGGTTTGGAACGACATGAGGGTGAGCAATTAATGACAGAATTTTCATTTTTGGGTGAACTACCCTTTAAGTGTTGAGTGGACAATAGTAATAGTAAAGCTTGGTGTGCCCAAACTGCACTGGAACTGTATAATTTTAAGCAAACCTATAGCAACAGTAGTAATCAGTTTACATTCAACATATTTCACCGTTCACATTTTCACTGTTTAAACAAGTTGTTGTTTCAAGTCATAATCCATGTCATTATCGCCATCATTATAACTCATAATGATGAGTCTTACAAGTTAGACATACATTTTTTTTCAGTAAGACTTTTCATAAGTTTTTAAAATCAGTTACATAAAAACGTAGATTAGTATAATTTGATACCGACAAGTAATACTGACTGCCCCTGATTAACTCCTATTCATACTAGAACTTAAGACACTGTCATAACATAATGGCTTTGTTTATGCAACCGGCCACAGAGCTCATACGACAAGCCTTTACTCATGACTAGCATCTCATTAGTAGCCATTGAGACTTCCTGGCGGTCAGTCTTTGACTGAGCAACATGATTTTTTTCTATTTTGGGCAGAATAAAAGGGGATCATAATGGTTTTAACTGAGGGCGGCAATTAGCAGAGAAGTGCTGACAGCGGTCTAGCGGGCCTCGCTGAGAACAGTGTTAACATTGCCATCACGAAGACTTTAAAATTAAAATTACTCTTTTTTTTTTTTTTTAAACCTCACACTAGGACCCTGCAATTGTAGCCATCAATTTTTTTGATAAGTATGACAGGTGCTTTTTGTTTGGCTATTAAGGACTGAATTAAATACCTAGCTTTGATGCTTAAAGAGTTTTTCGATTCATTTTAACTTCTTCAGTGGGTGTAACATTTCCCTTGCTTTATTGAAGAGTGCATGTAAGATACATTTAATTTTAATTTACCATCCACTATGTAGCTTGTCAATTATTGTTACTATATTGAAAGTAATATTGCATAGTAAGGCTACAAGAAATAAATTGATTTTGAATGTGCACATTGCTTTTTAGATTTCACTCTGTTAACTGCAGTGCTATGATAACTCAAGGTATTTTTTTTTCTCACGGTTCATTTGCACACCTCCAGTAGAGTCGCATTTTATGATTTGAGCACGGTTATATTATCACCCAGCTGAGGATATGTCAGGAAACTCTATTTTTCTCTTAGCTCTAATAAGGAATTCCTTGCTGTTATTACTTGAACAGATTGATGGCCCCAAATCGTAAATTAAAGATATTTGCTTTAATAACTGTCCCTTTGAAACTACCCACTCAATAAGTGCAAGTAATAATACGATATCAATCCTGGAAGACATTTACGAGCAGACATCCTTAGCAAAACAAGAGGAGGCGAGAGAAGTATTGTGAGAGATGCTCCACAGGTTTTGTAAATTTCTTGGGTTGTTGGTTCCCTCCTCTCTTCATTGGTTTCCGCTACCTAACCTACCCCCCCCCCCCTAACTGAAATTTAATGTTTGACATTGGGACTTAATACAGTATTTAAAATTAATTATATGTGCTCATATTCATGGTCTTACTGTACATGATTCATTGGTGCACATTATTGCAAAGAATAAATGCTTTTGTCCAGGGCCGGATTGGGACTCATTTTCAGCCCTGGAGTTTCATGCCTTAGACCGGCCCTCTTTAGTTCACAACTGACTATATTAAAATAATGGGTAACACTTTATTTGAAGGGGTGTGCATAAGACTGACATGACACTGTCATAAACATGACATAACACCTGTCATGAACATGAAGGAGTCTTTATGAATGTTTATGACTGTTGTCATTAAGTGTCATTCGGTAAATTATGACACTTTTAATGCAAAGTTGACATTGTTTAAAATGTCTTTGTTATGACAACTTGACACTAACAAAGACAAAAATGTCTTTGTTATGACAACTTGACATTAACAAAGACAAAAAATGTCTTTGTTATGACAACTTGACATTACCCAAGACAAAAATGTCTTGATTATGACAACTTGACATTAACCAAAAAATCATAACCTGTCAACCTGTCACAAATATGTCATAACAGGTCTAATTATCAAACTTCAAGCATTTTGCAGTGTAATAACCCTTAATGACATCTTTATAACTAGTACAATGTGTTCCACTTTACTTGAGGACAGGTAATATTCATGACACAGTTATAATGGTGTCATGACGGCCAAAGTTGTGACAGGTTGACAGGTTATGATTTCTCGGTTAATGTCAAGTTGTCATAACAGAGACATTTCTGTCTTTGTTAATGTCAAGTTGTCATAATCAAGACATTTTTGTTTTGGGTAATGTCAAGTTGTCATAACAAAGACATTTTAAACAATGTCAACTTTGCATTAAAAGTGTCATAATTTACCGAATGACACTTAATGACAACAGTCATAAACATTCATAAAGACTCCTTCATGTTCATGACAGGTGTTATGTCATGTTTATGACAGTGTCATGTCGGTCTTATGCACACCCCTTCAAATAAAGTGTTACCAAATAATGTTATTAAAACCCTCAGAATATAAGTCTGCTATAGCGGACAATTTTTTGAAGATTTGTGAAGATTTATTATAGAACAGTAAATAACAGGACAGTATCAGAATCTATTTTCTGTAAGAATTAGTAGGCTATTCATAAATATCCAAACATTGAAATGAATAAAAAAGCAAACAAAAACAAATATATGAAACAAAATAAAAAATAAAGATTAAAATAAAATGTATTGCACTTTTTAATGACAGTATCATCAGCTGCTTTACAAATTCAAATATTTTTCACAAATATGAGAACATTAGTTAAAGAATAAAACAAGTATTGCACCATTATCTGACTTTTTTTCACAGTATAACTTTCTAATGATTCAAGAAAAAGCTTGATAGCTACATGAACGGTGGTTTACACGGTCGCTATAGCATCTTGCACTGCTCCTAACTACCTTAACGTTAGCGTACCGGCCGTCTCGTCGTCTTCATTTGTTGTTTTGAGGGTAAAATGTGCTCAGCTTAGAACATTTGGCTTTCTCTTTTTTTTATTCTGGCCTTTTCAGCGCCGCCTTTGCACTTGCTGTTAACCATTTTTATCTGACGTTTTTTTTTTATTTGAGCAATTTGCAAGGTGCCGCTCTCGGGAGCGGGGCCAGGGAGTCAAAAAATAATCATGTTATCCTTAACCTGAAGGCTGCACTTTGTAGTTATTATTATAGATAAATTATTATTAATGATTCTTTTTATTTAAAAATATACTGTTTCACTCTAAAATGTTGAAAAAAATAGGTAAACCGTAATAAGGCCACCAGTATGTTACCACATGAAAAAATAATAATGTTTGTCCTATTTCCAGTGTTGATTTTACATAATGTATCAACATAGATTCCTGTGTTTGTGAAGTCAAATGTCTAAATATCTGCCTACGGGTTGTAACCCATGGATGCAGAATTTTCCTTCATAGGCCTATTCGTTTACTCTGAAACCATCTGCCTTCTAGAGTACTCCTAAAATAAAGCAGATATACAGTATGCATTTTAAATTTAATTGACTTTCTCTTCCCGGAAAATGGACCAAAAATATTGATGACTCATCTTGTACACTGCAATTACATTTTATCCAGCATACAGTGGCCTTTTGAGTCAGATATAGTTAGAAATGTGAATTATCATAAATCTACATAATAGCACATGTTGGACTAACAATATTCCCTTGAAATTTGTACCAACAAACCTAAAAGTGTAAAAAAAGATATAATATTGAACAATGCTACTGATTGGTTAAGGGTCTGCAAGCTCCCAGCATGCATTATTACATGTAGTTAGAGTTGTTGGATTATTGAGCTGTTGGCTGAATTACTATTAATTAGTCACTATTAGGTATTTGAAGTCCTAAAAAAACTAAATATAACTAAATATAAGAAAGAAATTGATAACCCCATCCACTCAAAAGTGGATGGCAATTTATTATAAATGAAAATAAGTTACCTGCACGCATATCTGTTTTTCTGTGATTTAATTTAGCATTCATATCGTATATATGCAGTCTAATCCCTGTCTGGTGACCCACAGTGACCAGTGATACTACTAGAAAAGTGATGCTGGTTAAATTATGCAAAACAAAATGTTCAGTGTCAGGGAGCGATGTGGTGTTTTCAAATGTGAAATTAATTATGACCAGCAGCTACCATTCAGTAAGTTAATGACTCTTGAACAGACCTCAGTTAAAGTAATTTAGACTATTAAGAATTCATAATTGTAATATTTCACCTCTGGCTAGCAGCAGCTTTGCTTAACACTCATTGTAATTTGGCCGATTAACTATTAATGTTAGCAATATTTCACCTTGACCTGAAATGGCGTACTTGAATGAGTCAGAGCTAGTCATGGAGGTTTTTATGCCTTTTGCTATGGTGGTTTTGGTTGGAAATCTATTCTGGACCTTGGAAAATAACACCATGTGTTTGGTATGGGTCATTTTTTTGGTGAACTATCCTAAAATATTACCCTCCGAGATGTACAACCTTCAAATCTCAAAGTTACATTTGAAAAATTGCACCGTAATTGAACTAAAATGATTTTTTAATACAGTACTGTTAATCTAGAATTTGTTTTATTTGGAGCATGCACTATATTTTATACGATTCTGAATCCGATAGTGTTTGTTTCCTTTCCACCTCAGACTGTAGACGACAGCACAGGAAGGTGATTGGTGTTGTTTGTTAGCACGGCAGCATGTGTGATGACATCTCTCCTGTCAGTCATGTTTTGCAGGCTCAGAGGAGAGTGTATGTGTGCATATGTGAGATATAAAACACTACTGACACTTTGAGGGTGGGGACAGCATGCTATTTAGAGCAAACATGACTGTAGTGAGAGACAGGATGCATTCGGAATGAACAAACACACGGGAAAACAAACTCTGAATTCCCTGCTAATGGAGGTATTACGCTGAATGTGGCTCCAAAAATGAAAATGCACCATTATAGTAGTCCATATAAGTAGCCTTTGAGCAGATGTTGATATATCAGTATGTTTCATATGATATTACATCATGATTTCATATATTTTATCAGCTTTGGGAATTGTGGACTAGCTAGAATGTGCTGTTGAAGCCATAAAGTAATATCAAACCTGAGCCTTTATAAAGAACTTTGTTGTGTGGCACACATATTTCTGTCATTTTTTCCCTCCCTTTATTTTCCAAATAGAGTCATGTGCTTTGATGTGAATGGTATGAAAGCTTTTGACCTTGGATGCTCCTCTAATGGAAAGTAACTAAATACTGAAGCTATCATCTTGAAAGCTAGACAAGACAAGAACACGCAGATAGGGAGGTGTAATAAAAGTCTCAGAAGTGAGAAAAGTAGATTTCACCCCTCAGTTCCCTAATGAACTACAGAGCTCTCAGGGGGCAATTTAACTATGGAGGGACATCTTTTTTTGGAATATATGTATACCCCTATAGTAGGGGAATCTCCTCAACCGCCACCAATGTGCAGCATCCACCTGGAGATGCGACGGCAGCCATATTGCGCCAGAACACCCACCACACACCAGCTTACTGGTGGAGAGGAGACAGAGTGATAAAGCCAATCTGTGTATATATATATATATATATGTATATATATATATATATATATATATATATATATATATATATATATATATATATATATATATGGTGATGATTAGGAGGCCATGATGGACAGAGGCCGCAGGGCAAATTTTGTGATTTTTTTTATGACCACAGAGTGTCAGGACATCGGTTTGACGTCTCATCCGAAGAACGTTCCATCATGCATATAAACATAATGGAACCTATATGGAGCTTTGTATTACAGCACAACTTACTAACTTACTGCCTCCTTATGTAACTACTTTGTTGTATATTCCTTATTTGCAAATCAGTCTGAATAAATGCGTCTGCTAAGTGAATAAATGTAAATTTTGCCTAATGTATCAGCCAATATTTGGCCATCTTCAGAATATTTTTATCAATAACTAAAGCCCCTTTCACACAGCACTTTGAACCCGGCAAATTGCCGGCAAATTGCCAGAGTGCCTTCTGTGTGAACGCAAACACGACCCGGGATTGATGCCGGGATCGATCCCGGGTTGGGGACCTACAGTAGTAACATTGCCGTGTTCAGACCCGGAACTGGCGCTGTGTGAACAAAAGCCAGAACCAATGCCGTAAGGGGTGTGTAATAGTGATGACGCATGTGCCATCGCGCGACGCTGTTACTCTTAGAAGAAAGTTTGTGTTTGTCATCAACAAAGAAAGAACGAAAAAATTCTGCAACCTGGAATGAAGCAGAGACAGGAGCTCCTCACAATCCGCGCTGAAGCTGCGATCGTTCGCCAGCTCTGTGGAACGGTGCGCGCGTGCACATGTTTTCGACGCGTACGTTACACGTCTTATCCTGACGTCACGCGGCTTTCCGGGACATTAACGGGTTGTGTGTGAACGCACTCACAGATCCCGGCAAATCCCTGGCAGTGTGAATGAACCGAAATCAAACAATCCCGGGACAAATGCCGGGTCACATTATCCATGTATTTTCCGGAATCTCTGTGTGAAAGGGGCTTAACTAAGCCCACTTGGCTGATTAACAGAAGCATTATAACTTCCTTGTGTTTGTTTCAGAATCTACCAACAGCCTTTTCTGTTTTCAAATATTTTATTTATTTGCTTATTTATTTAATTGCTTATTTGCTTATTTACATATTTCTTTATTTAGAACGTAATGTTACTTTAAGTACACTGATCATCCAATTCAAAAAGTTAATTCTGAATGCATCGTGTTTCCTTCTTGAGCATCAGTGAATGCTTTCAGCTTTTGTAGTAGTTGTGTGTGTCTCCCTCAGTTGTCCTGTGTGTGTGAAAAAATCATACAGTCAGAAAGGGTTCAAATTTGCAAAATATGCTGGAAAATCGTAGCCTGGGTTTCCACATGCTGCCTTGCGCGCAACATGATTTTATTCACACTGCTAGGCAGTCTGGATTCCATGGACCAGATTTTCGCCTCAGCGAGGGGACCAATCACAGAACGGGGAGGGAGCAGCAAGACGATGACGATGTCTATGCGACACACCGAAGCAGTTTGTTTATACCTATGGATCTATCATGGCAGCAGACGCGAGGTTATCTTTCGATGCTACCTTAGATATTGTTCTAAGTAGTTTAGAACGCAAGTTTATTTTGAAACGTCATCGTGTACACACAAATCTCTGACCCATCGTCTTCTTCCTCGTCTAAATTCTGTCGCTCTACATACGTCATCTGGTATAATTGAAACGATTGGCTGAGCTACGTACAGGCGCATTTGATAGACATTCGTAGCGCCCAATAAACGGCTCTGGGCATTTGTAAACCACACCTCAGATACGAGAAAAGGAACACGTGGTTCCCAGACCCACGTCTCAATGAGACGAGGTCTGACGTTAGCCAGGCTAGGAAAACCGTGGATTTTTTTGAAGAACATTGGGGAGTTTAACTGCTCAGGCCAAACAAGGGACTTGTGAAGAACCATCATAAAAAACGGGTTGGATCATCCAGGTATACAACCGTATTAAAAATCAAGGGTATAAACTTTTGAACGAGGTCATTTTTATAAATTCAACTATTTGTCTTGTGGACCATATGAAACTTCTGTAATGTGAAACAGTGCATTCATGATAGTATTAAACAAAAATAACATGCAATTATTATGAATTATTAACATTTTCACATGGGTATGTACACTTTTGAGTATGCATCTGTACTGTATGTATGTATTGAGAACCGTATGTATCTGCACAAAAAAAGTCCTGGATTTAAAATCTCACATCTCTTTTTGCCTTTCTTTAGACTCAATGCCATTTCTGAAATGCTGGAATAGCAGTATTCTTCGTCAAACAGTGACAGCGACTCTATTAGTTTTAGGGTGTTGCTCTTTTTCACAACAACTGAAATGTAATAACATTCAGAGAGCATTGACTGAGATAGGTGCGTGATTCCTCAAGGGAGGACCATTGATCAGGGGCAGCCATTAATGGTGCAATGTAGAGATGGATGGTGTTGGACAGAGGTTCATTTGAGCCCTTGGCCGATGTGTTCTGAATCTGTCAGCTACTGCAATCTGTCACCAAACCTTTGGCTTGACCACTATGTGCACTCTGGTGTCTGGGAAAGGATACAGCAGGGGAAGGAAAGAGAGCCAGAGAGATCTTTCAAATGGATACCGCTATGATGAATGATATTTACCGAGGGAGAATGGTAAGCAATGATCTGTAGAGTATTTTGGAATCACTATCCCTGCCTCATTAAGCTGTGTGCTTATGTGTTGACCCAGAATGCGAAAATAATATTTCTCAAACTGTTTAAGCATTCATGTAAATGCAGATTTGTTGATAATCGCATTATGGTTAATGCGATAATTAGGAAAAAAATCACTCATTCGTTTTTAAAAAGAAATAATGCCAACGGAAAACTCGGGTTGTGTTAAATGATAATGATGCCGCTGGTGATGTCTCAAGGCATCATCAGCAAAATGGAATTATTAATAATGTTGACTTGTGCTTAAAGGGTTGTAATGTTTATTTGCAGAATGCTGTCTGGGAAATAAAATGAATGTACCTTGAATTTGTTATTAGGAAATTTATATAGATAAATAAAGAAAATGTAACAATATTTGTATGGAAGTTTTTAGTCTGTTTTCAAATAGTTTCTTTACATTTTGTATTATATAACTCAAGATATGAACGCAGATCAATTATACAATTTTGTTGAATATTTTATATAAAAATATAATGCACTTTCAATAGGCACAAATGTATATATTGACCCTATTTACTTTATATATTTATAGAGTATATATATATATAAATCCCACATGTCAGGGGGAAAAATATATTTAAATTTGGGCCAACAACTTCCAGACTACACAGCTACCTTACAGTATATTTCTTGCCATCAAAATCAAGCCTTTTTCATTTACAGGTATTCATGTGTGATGCTATTGTGTGCTTTTCAGTTTCTGTTTATACCAGCGTGAGGTTTTGGACCTCTGCCCAGACTCACTCCTGTTTTGGGAGTGTTGACTTCATATTAGCCTTTGCCAACCACAGAGGTACTTTAGCCGTGTATGTGTGTCGTTTCTCAGCAGAACCTGAACGGCCATATCTTGCAGGCGAGAATTTGCTGTCAGTGCCCAAGCCCTGGCTTTCCACGGCTCGTTGGTTATCAGAGTGCGTCTTGTGTCAGGGAAAAACACAGCGTATTTGTGTCAAAGCTCTGACCCGGTAAAGAACATTTGATGTGACATCTATTCATTTAGACTTTTTAGAGACCATCTCACCCCTCCTCACACCCAAACGCCTCTGATCAGGTAACCAGTGCGGCGTCGAGACAGAACGTTTGATCTTCCATTTCTGCGGAACGCAGATGGCTAGCTCTCCTATCGCCTCATAACAATTTCATAAGTGACTTGCTGTAAATTGCCATGGTGATGGTATGGTAATTGGGTTGCCACTCTGCTTCACTTGCTCTCTCTGGTCAAAGAAAAAAAAGAGAGAATAATTTCTCTTTCTTTTCGCTGCAGTCACACTGAGTAATAAGTGTTAGGACAGACGGAGTGAAAGTGAGCTTGATCATGAAGTCGAGGAAACACTTATTTCCAGGAGCACAACTTGGAATGTGGTTAGTAATGTGCAACTCTAGTAAGAGCGTTTCCTTTACTGCCTCTACTGACCACACACATGTTGTCTGAAAATGTAGTGGCCCAATTTTTTTGTAGCTTTGTTTCTTGGTATAAAGATGTGGTCTACAGACGTAGGTTAAGGAAATTTCCTTTGGCAGAAAAATGTGTGTCGGTAAAATGGCAGTAAGAATTTTTTTAATTTTTTGAAACGCTCACCGGTAAAAGAACGTTCACTTATATCCTGCTCCGACATGAAATTTCTCTGTACTACAGAATATATATTTCTGTTTGTAATGCATTTCTTGAATAAATGTCTCAATTACAATAGGCCTAGATAACAGTAATGATATGTGTGGCTTTAAAGGATTAAATGATATGTGTGGATTGCTCCTGTCTGCCGATCGATTGCTCCTGTCTGCCTCGCTGCCTGCTGCTGTGTGTGAGTGTGTTTGCTCCGAGGCTGTTAGCTCCGTCTAAGCCTCGCATTTCTTTCTGTTTTGATTTTGAACCATCATTTACTATCATTTCTAGTTGTTTATACTACTAATTACAGTTTACCTAACAGATTAACCTAACATCGCTAGCTTCCGTTATTGTTAGCACAACACGCTAGTATCTCGCTTGCCTGTTAAGGCGCCACCCGTGCGCTCAGTTATTTATTAATTTTTCTCGTGCGTGCCCGCGCATCTGAGTCCATAAAAAGCCCAGGTGAGTAAGAATCAGTCAACAAACACGGTGAGTAATGTCTTGTCCTGTTATTGTCACTTGCACATCATGCCATATGTTTACCATAGCCTTCCCCGTCGGCATAGGGTTTATATGTGATAAATGCAAGGAGACAGTCAGGCTGACGGAGAAGATTTCAGAATTAGAGACACGCATCCAAACTTTAATTGAGGATAGTAAGTGTGCTCGAGCTTTAGATACTACTTTGGATGCGCCTAGCATAGTGAACCATTTACATGATTCGGTTCCGGCTGAGTTATTGCCTGTGCAGCCAGGCAGATGGGTGACGGTGAGAAATCGCTCTAGTCGCGGATCAAAAAACCACTCTTCTGTTCCGGTTACCATAACAAATCGATTTGCCCCTCTCAGTGAAACACCCACTGAGAATGCTGTTGATTGTGCCCTGGTAATTGGCGATTCTATTACACGGAACGTGAAAATAGAGACACCAGCCACCATAGTCACATGTTTGCCGGGAGCCAGAGCGCCTGACATCAAAGCAAATTTAAAAGTGCTGGCTAATGCTAATCGTAAATTCTCTAAGATTGTTATTCACGTCGGCACTAATGATGTTCGACTTCGCCAGTCGGAGATCACCAAAATTAATATTAAAGAGGTGTTTGAACTCGCAAGTACGATGTCAGGCACTGTAATCTGCTCTGGCCCCCTTCCTGTTCGAAGGAGTGATGAGATAGTTAGTAGATTGTGTTCACTCAATGGCTGGTTGTCTAATTGGTGTCCGCAACATAATATAGAATTCATAGACAATTGGAAAAGTTTTTGGGGCAAGCCTGACCTGTTGAAAAGAGATGGTATTCATCCCACCTGGGATGGTGCTGCTCTTCTCTCTAGTAATTTGGCTCATAGTCTTAGAGATAAAACATGACAATCTGGGGCTCAGGTCAGGAAGCAGACAAACTGGCTAAACCGACCGTCTGCTAGCGGCCTCACGTCACCAAGGTCAGATAAATCCCATCACATAGAGACTCTTTCACCTAGATATCATCATATAGAGACTGTGTCTGTTCCCCGAATTTGGAAATCCAAAAAACTGCCAAACTTTTCTAAGGTTAAAAATCTAATTGATGTTCAAAAAATAAAAAACAGATATAATACAGATGAGCAAACGATAAAGCTTGGGTTGCTGAATATTCGATCCCTTAATTCAAAATCGCTCATAGTTAATGATAAGATTAAAGACTATAACCTAGATGTGCTGTGTTTGACAGAAACCTGGCTAAAACCAAACGATTACATTACTTTAAATGAGTCCACTCCGCAAGATTATTGTTATAAACATGAGCCTCGTCCGAAAGGCAAAGGGGGAGGTGTTGCTGTAATTTATAGTAATATTCTCAAAACCACTAAGAAATCTAGTTTTAAATATACTTCTTTTGAAGTGTTGGTGCTTAATGTAAAAATGTATAGTGTAAACAATAAATCACGTTTGAGAATTCTGCTGGCTACTGTATACAGGCCACCAGGGCACCATAAAGATTTTATCAAAGAATTTGCTGACTTTCTGTCAGAATTAATATTGGCTGCAGATAAAGTCCTAATTGTTGGTGATTTTAATATACATGTAGATAATGAAAAAGATACATTGGGATTGGCATTTAAAGACATTATAAACTCAATTGGAGTGAGACAACACGTGTCAGGATCTACTCATTGTCGTAATCATACTCTTGATCTAATATTATCACATGGAATAGATGTTGATGGCGTTGAAATTCTGCAGCAGAGCGACGACATCTCCGATCATTATCTAGTCTTGTGTAAATTACATTTAGCCAAGGCTGCAAAGCCGACTCCGTGTTATAAATATGTTAGACCTATCACTTCTGCCACTAAAGATTGCTTTATCAATAATCTTCCAAATCAGTTTCATAATCTCAGCATCCCAGATAGCTTAGAAGAACTTGATATTGCAACAGAAACTTTTAACTCTCTCTTTTCCAGCACTTTAGACACAGTTGCTCCGCTGCGCTTAAAGAAGATTAAAGAAAATAGTCCAACGCCGTGGTACAATGAGCACACCCGGGCCCTTAAGAGAGCAGCCAGAAAAATGGAGCGAAACTGGAAGAAAACAAAACTAGAGGTATTTCGGATTTCATGGAAGGAGAGCTCGATTGCTTACAGAGAGGCCTTAAAAGATGCTAGAACTAATTATTTTTCAACCCTATTAGAAGAAAATAAACATAATCCTAGGTATTTATTTGAACAAGTGACTAAACTAACGAAAAAGAAAGCTTCAAGCCAGAAGTTTCCAAGAAACACAGCAGTAATGACTTTATGAACTTCTTCACTTATAAGATTGATAATATCAGGGACAAAATTATAACTATGCAACCGTCTACTACAGTATCGCATCAGGGAGTATATTGTAGTCTCCGTGAGGAGCATTTTGATTCATTTGTTGCTATAGGAGAGGAAGAATTTTGCAAAATTGTTAATTCATCCAAATCGACAACTTGTATGCTAGACCCTATACCGACTAAGCTACTGAAAGAGATGCTTCCAGAGGTCATAGATCCTCTTCTAGATATCATTAATTCATCTTTGTCATTAGGATACGTACCAAAAACCTTTAAGTTGGCTATGATTAAACCGCTTGTTAAAAAACCGCGGCTTGATCCTACAGAATTAGTCAATTACAGGCCAATCTCGAATCTGCCTTTTCTGTCAAAGATACTAGAAAAAGCAGTATCCTCACAACTGTGTTCCTTTTTAGAAAGAAATAATATCTGCGAGGATTTTCAGTCCGGATTTAGACCGTACCATAGTACTGAGACTGCTCTCATTAAAGTCACAAATGATTTGCTCCTATCATCCGATCGTGGTTGTATCTCTCTATTAGTGTTACTTGATCTTAGTGCTGCATTTGATACTATCGACCACAACATTCTTTTAAATAGACTAGAAAACTATGTTGGCATTAGTGGAATTGCACTAGCATGGTTTTAAATCATACTTATCTGACCGTTTTCAGTTTGTAGCAGTAAGTGAAGAGATGTCTTATCGATCACAAGTTCAGTATGGCGTACCACAAGGCTCAGTTCTAGGACCGCTGCTGTTCACTCTGTACATGCTACCATTAGGAGATATAATTAGGAAATATGGAATTAGCTTTCACTGTTATGCTGATGATACTCAGCTGTATATTTCTTCAAAACCTAACGAAACTTACCAATTCACAAAATTAACGGAATGCATAGCTGATATAAAGAATTGGATGACCAGTAATTTCCTATTACTAAATTCTGAAAAAACAGAGATTCTAATCATTGGACAAAAAACTTCCTCACCTAATAACCTAGAATACTGTCTAACACTTGATGGCTGCTCTGTTAAGTCTTCGTCGTCAGTTAGGAACCTGGGTGTGCTCTTTGATACCAATCTTTCATTTGAAAGTCACGTGTCTAGTATCTGTAAAACCGCATTTTTCCATCTTAAAAATATATCTAAATTACGTCATATGCTCTCACTGACAAATGCGGAACAATTAGTTCATGCTTTCATGACCTCAAGGCTAGATTATTGTAATGCTCTACTGGGTGGTTGCCCTGCACGCTTATTAAACAAACTACAGCTAGTTCAAAACGCAGCCGCTAGAGTTCTTACCAGAACAAGGAAGTATGACCATATTAGCCCGGTTCTGTCAACACTGCATTGGCTGCCCGTTAAACATCGTATACATTTTAAAATATTGCTGATTACTTACAAAGCACTAAATGGTTTAGCTCCCCAGTACTTGAGCGAGCTCTTAACGCATTATAGTCCTTCACGTCTATTGCGATCTCAAAATTCTGGCCAGTTGATAATACCTAGAATATCAAAATCGACTTCTGGCGGTAGATCCTTTTCCTATTTAGCACCAAAACTTTGGAACAATCTTCCTAACACGGTCCGGGAAGCAGATACAGTCTGTCAGTTTAAATCTAGACTAAAAACACATCTCTTTGGCTTAGCATACACATAACACATTATAGATTTCTATAATTCAATGTTAGGCTGCATAGATTAGATTAGATCAGCCGGAACCGGGAACGCTTCCCATAATTCCTGATGTACTTTGTACATCATAAGAAGGATGGCGTCTACGCTAATATTAGTCTCTCTGTTTATCCCGAGGTTTACCGCAAACCGCCGGATCCAGGGCATATCCAGATCTGATGAAGGACCATCACATGGACACGACGACACGCATTATCAGGGCTGTGAAGGCCCATGGACACCTCACCACACTCATCTCCTCACCGGCCGGATGACCCAACCCAACCAGATGAACTGGATAATATCGTGAAAGTTCTGATCTCATCTGACTCCTGACATTATGCTGCCTAACTCATAATCATACACTGTTTCGTTGGCCAAAGGAGGACTGGCCCCCCGACTGAGCCTGGGTTCTCCCAAGGTTTTTTTCTCCATTCTGTCACCTGATGGAGTTTTGGTTCCTTGCCACTGTTGCCTTCGCCTTTTGGCTTGCTTAGTTGGGGACATTTAATTTTCAATTGAACAATACTATTACAACATTGTTTTCCTGTTATCTCTGTAAAGCTGCTTTGAAACAATTTGTATTGTAAAAGCGCTATATAAATAAAGGTGACTTGACTTGACTTGACTTAAAGCAAGATTGTAAAGTGGTATAAATAAGTGATGTGATTTGACTGGATAATGCCGTATTGCTAGGATCAGATGCTTTCCTCTAAGCAAAGAACTTCGCTGAGTATATCACAAAATGAATCTTTGCTAACGCAGTTTCACCACACTCCCTTTCAATTTCTTCTCCTTCTTCGTTCTTATAGGCTTATAAGGTGTGCAACTACAATAAAACTATTTGAATTCCATAACTGTAGACATATTGCTTATTTCACATATTCTCGAACCAGCATAAAAGGGCATTCTGGGTTGAGTGGGCGGCACTGAGCGGAATAAGCGAGTGGAGCGAAATCATTCCTTCAGAAATCATTCTAATATGCTGATTTGCTGCTCAAGAAAGATTTCTTATCAATGTTGAAAACAGTTGTGCTGCTTAAAGGGTACCTATTATGGCATTTAAAATGTTCCTAATAATGTTCTGGGAGTCCCCAACAACAGTTTTACATGCATGCAATGACAAAAAACACTTTTGTTGTCTTATAATATGCATTTATTTTTACCTGATTTGCTCACCGACTCCCTAATGATTCGTTTGACGACTCATTTGTCCAAACCCCTCCTTTTCGTGACTTTAATCGGCGGTGATTGGTCAGATGACCCAGTCAGTTATATTTTGCGTTAGCCCAAAGCTTAAACATATTGATAAAGCACTGCAGTACTACAATACGCTTCACATAATTTCACATATTTCAAAAAACAAAAAAAATGACATCGGAGACCTAGAAGCTGCTGAGCGTAACTCTCACTCTCTCACACACACACACACGCACACACGCACACACACACACACACACACATACACACACACACACACACACACACACACACACACACACACACACACACACACACACACACACACACACACACACACACACACACACACACACACACACACACACACACACACACACACACACACACACACACACACACACACATAAAAGCAACAATTATTAATAGTACTTACAGGTTGTGATTCGGAGGAGGAAGCTGATCCAAATAAACTTGGTATTGAACGTTCCTTCAGTATCAGGCGACTCGCGAATACACCATAATCCACACAGCATTTGTGTTTGTGAAGCGATTGTCATTAAAATAACGCGAACACAGCTCAAGGTGGCTATACTTGTGTGGTATAGTTGTAAATATAAACTCTAGCCACTGAGTCTTCACATGCTTGTCCCTGGGCAGTGAAAAAAAAAGTTTGCTTTTGATTCGCACTTGTTGTTGTCAGGTTTCTCTGTCTGCTGGGCGCGCGCACTGAGTGGGCGTGTCGAATTCAAATAACTGGTGCAAGTGACGTACGAAAGTGCATCGTTCGTCTATCGATTCATATCAGCGACTCAGAGTCGACTCTTACTTTTGAGAGACAATAACTTTGTATACGGTGAACTTTCATATTTAAAACTTTGCAGGATGTTTTTGTTCACTTAGATCTATGTTACACACTACATGAAAGGTAATTTTCAAAATTCCATGATAGGTACCCTTTAAAATTTTTGTGGAAACTGATGCAATTTTTTCAGGAACTACAAGTTTCAAAAGAACGGTATTTATTTGAAATAGATTTTTTGTAACATTGTTAATTTTACTGACCCCAAACTTAAAGCTGCTGTCCATAACTTTTTTGGGTTAAAAATTATCCAAAATCATAATAATAAAAAAAAAACATAACCAGCCAGTGTTCAAAAATATCTGCTTGCCTTTGCTCGATTCAAAACAGTAAGCTTGTAATAATGATTTTAATTCCAGTGGTACTGGTGGATTTCCGCAGGAAATTCGAGCATGTCTTTGCGTCATTACGTCCCATCTGTACCATTGACAGTAAAAGAAAGATCTGACTGTACAGATAAAGAAGGAGTCCCGGCTAGTAGGCTATATTGTGTGTGATGCTGGAAGTGGAATTTTTTTGCCTTCTCACAGCACTTTAAATAATTAATCTTATGGCGGATCTAGAAAGGTTCAAACGACAATCACCAGTGACAACTGGAGATTCACCAGTTGTAAAACCCAAAAGAATTCGTACTTCGGAGTGGGCAGAGCCATATAAAGAGAGAGTTGCGACAACGGAAGTTCTAAATGCTTGGTTGTCACGTGATTCGCGTAGACCTCAGATAGTTCCAGGAAGTGCTTCGGCGCCAATTCAAATCGATGGAGTTAGAGAGCTGAACTGTGATTTTTGTTAGTTTGTAGTCAATAAATGCGTTGGTTTACAATATATATACAATACATTGACATTTTGGATGTAGTATGTATATGTAGTTACATCAATATTGTTTTTAAAAGATAAAAATCTGCTGATAGTTAATGTTTATTGTGGTCAACCAGTGTTGCCTGCCTTTGTTAACATATTTTCTGGCTAACTTTACCTTGGTTAAAGACCGTTTTGCAGTTGTTTTGAAGTATTTTTGTGTTCTTAAACTTGTATGTTATTTAAGGGTTATCATGTAATGTTCACTATGGTTTCACAAGGACAGGAGACTTGCAGGAAACAGGTGATTGTCTTAAAAAGCCATTGCAAACAAGTAAAATGTAAAATTGCATTCATTGTAATGTTTACAATGCTTATGCACTTATTACTATATAAATGAATACATAATATATTTTATTTTAATACAAAACATGATTATACACACACACATACATTATTTCCTAGGTGTCCATTATTTAACATTTCATATAAACAAATTTTGTACATTTCAGTAGATTTATAGCTGATAATTGAAAACCTTTTCTCTAGCAATTTGTATGTCAGGGAGGCACAACTGCAAACATGGCTCTCTTTTTATGGTAATTGCAGTGTGCATGATAATGCATTGTCCAGAGGAGCCTTAATGATCCTTGTAGATCTCTATCAAATACTGGTAAAAACTGCTTTCAAGTATGGGTAGGTTGGTACACTTTCAAGTGAATTTAAACACTTAGAAATGTTCAACTGAAACTTGTTCAAACACATTGTTCATGACACAAAAATATACATTACATCAGTTGTGAAAATATTTAAAAAAAAACCATTTGTTTATTTGTCAATGACCTATATATATATATATATATATATATATATATATATATATATATATATATATATACACACACAACCATTGGATATAGTACCATATATCCATATACAACCATATATATAGTACATATATATATACATATACTACCGGTCAAAAGTTTTAGATCGGTACGATTTTTTATGTTTTTAAAAGTCTCTTCTGCTCACCAAGGCTGCAATTATTTGATAAAAAATACAAAAAACATTTATGATTATTATCCATGTTGAAAACAGTTTTTTACATTTTTATTTCAGGATTCTATAATGAATAGAAAGTTCAAAAGAACAGCATTTATTTAAAATAGAATATTTTCTAACATTATAAATGTCTTTACTGTAACTTTTGATCAATTTAACTCATCCTTGATGAATAAAAGTATTTTCTAATTTCTTTCCCCCAAAAATAAAAAATAAATTCTTACTGACCCCAAACTTTTGAATGGTAGTGATTAATGTTACAAAAGCTTTCCATTTCAGATCAATTATGTTCTTTTGAACTTTCTATTCATCAAAGAATCCTGAAATAAAAATGTAAAAAACTGTTTTCAACATGGATAATAATCATAAATTTTTCTTGAGCATCATATTATAATAATTTCTGTAGGATCATATGACACTGAAGACTGGAGTAATGATGCTGTAAAATCAGCTTTGATCACAGGAATAAATTACACTTTACTATATTTTCACATAGAAAACCGCTGTTTTAAATTGTAATAATATTTCACAATATGTTCTTTTTTTTTATCAAATAATTGCAGCCTTGGTGAGCAGAAGAGACTTTTAAAAACATAAAAAATCGTACCGATCTAAAACTTTTGACCGGTAGTGCATATCTATTGCACTGAATTAGCACAATGGGATTTATAAATGTCTAATAAACTGCACGTCAAGCATGTTGTCTGGCCTTTCCTCTATGTTGTTCTTGTACTGTCAGACACAGAAAATATGCTCTAAAAGTCAGGAGCAATCTAAATAGAACTAAAATTTTTGTGCTAATCTTACTTAGGTGTATCTGCACTTTTTCCACAGACCAACACTGGGAATTTTAATGTTTATTAAAAATAAGGAGGTGAGACTGAAGGTGAGGGTACAGCGTCAGTGCAGGAGTCTTCAGGATCCACTCAATCCCCTTTGTGCTTCTTGTGTTGAAAGAGATAAAGGAAACAAAAAACGGGATAAATTATATATAGGAGTTAGTATATAATACAGTTATGGTATTTATAATACCCCATTTAGCCTAGTGTGATTTGATCAAGAACACGGCTTGCTGCCGTTTTAAGAATGTTTTTTAATCTTACTTATGAACTTCCATCTCCCTTTCCCATCAATACAAATCAGCTGAGCTAAATCATAATATAGACAGGTAATAGTCAACAGAAACACAATGAATAAAAAACGCCAACCATACGTTTTTCCTTACTCAAATATGAAATCTAAAATAAGGATTTTTCCCCGATATTGCACATTTAATTTGGAATGAAACCGATATTCTCATTTTATCAATTACAACTATCACACTCCCCAATGTTATATTTAACCTATGTTTAGTATTTTCCTCTTATTACACAACAAAGGATAAACATGCATTAATAGAACGGGTTTAAACATTAATATGCTGTTTGTGGTTTGTTATGGGGTACTAACTTTATCCAATGACCTTTATTTTACCTGATAACGTCCCCTAAAACTACTAATTTAGAGAGCAATAATCAACTAGCATGCTTTAATACAGTTACAGTTACAAGTTAATTTGATTCAGATGTACTGATAATATACAATCTTATTCTTTAAACGTCTTACCTTTTAAAAGTGCATCACAAACGGTCTGTTCTGCTGTAACTCTACGGCGCGGCTGCTACTTCCGGGAACTATTGAGAGGCTCCGCGAGCCGCCATTGCTGTAAAAAAACGTTCCATTGTTGTCAATGGAGTTGTCGTAACTCTCACTTTATATGGCTCTGGGAGTGGGTAGAGGAAAAAAGAGACTGCAACCGGCCCACGGGAAAACAAGGATAAACATCGGCAGGGCTTTTAAACTTTGTGATTTGAAGGGGTTCAAAACGGACGCAGAGACGGCTTTTTTTCTGTTGGACAGGTAAGACATTTCAGTAGTTCAATCGTGTAACAGTCGCACACTTGTTCGCTTAATTCACACAGTTACTGAGTTTATGCATAACAGGGATTCAGTTCATAAACCGTTTATTTCATAGCACTGGTTGTTATTTGTTTGTATGTTAGGGTGACCATATTTTAGTTTTCAGAAAACAGGACGGGGGGCGTGGTTGATGGGCGGGGCGTGATTTTTGGGGAGGCGTGGTTAAGGGGTGGGCGTGGTTTGGGGGAGAATGCATCAAAAAATACTTGACAAATGCATTCACAACCTTGCAACTATATTATTGTACTTTAATACATAAAGTAATACATCCTTTCCATTCAATGTTTGGCCCGCAACAATAGAATACAATTTAAAAAAAAGTTTAGCTTTTTACACCTTTTACATGACACTATTTATTTTCATGGCCATAGCATAGGTTAAAAATCTACTACTAAAATAACACAAAAATCTACTACACTATTTCAGTAAAAAAAAAAAACCAATTTGAATCCTCCTGATGTTCTCTTAGCCTATACGTTCTTTATGTGGGCTTCTAGGTTGCTAGCACCTTAACACTGACACGTGCCAACTTCATGCATTCTGCCTTACACGGATCCTGACCGAAACGAAAACACAGGAATTTTCTCTGTAAATCGTCTGTGAATTAACATTTGGGCTTTTCTTTTCTTTTTTTTACGCTGTTAGCTACTTACATTTTACCTCGCACTTGACCGTTAACTGAAGCGTCTGAAGCGTCACGCTGCTAAAATTCTGTGAACGTGTAAAGTCCGCCTACTTTGATTTGATTGGTCATTCCAAATATTCTGAAATTGACAAGCAGTGACAGACCAATGAGGCTGCGATGAACACACACACACAGACACACACACACACACAGGCCTCTGTATTCTGATGATTCTGAAGTCTGACGTGCTGTGTGCTTGACGCTGCGGATTGAGGAACGCGCTGATTATAACAAGAGGGGGTGAAGCCAAAGTCATATGTTTTGTGTGCAAAGGCAAGCGTGTATTTAAAGTACACGCTTAATGGCCCAATGAAAAATAATGAAAACCAGGACATTTTCATCACTTTTTAAAAAACAGGCAGGACGACCAGGACAGGACGTGAAAACAGGACATGTCCTGGGAAAACAGGACGTTTGGTCACCCTATTGTATGTTAATTGATCTACCATGTAATCTGCTGCACAGAAATGGAAACTGAACTACAGGTAGCCATAATAAACATTAAATGTAGTCACGCAATGCTGATGTTGTTAACATTAACAATTTGAGAACAAAGTATATTTGAAAGGTTTGACATTATAAGCAATCGTTATATTTAATCAGCGCGATTTAGCCTACTGCAATGCTTTTTTCACCTTAGTTGATCAGAAAAAAAGTGGATGTTACTTACTTTTTCAGATGACATTTTCTGATGAAAATCCTTATGTTGTCATGGTCATACTGTACTTCCAAAAAGTAGAATGTGTGATTCTGAATGCCAGTATCCACACCGGCGCGGTGACTGACAGACGCGCAGTCTCCTCAAAACATTGTGTTCATCCGCGCTGTTTCATGCCGATGTACAACTCACGCAAAGTTAATAATTCCGCGAATAACTGCATTTACAGATTTCGAACAGAGATGGCGACAAAGAGGAAAAGCTGCAGCTTTAAAGGATTAGTTCACTTTTAAAAAAACTTTTGCTGATAATTTAATTCAGTGCAGCTTCAAATGGCTTTTAACGACAACAGACGATGCATAAGGGTCTTATCTTGCAAAACGATCGGTCATTTCTATTGTCTGTTGTTGTTGTTAAATGGCTGTCTTTAAAAGCCATTTGAAGCTGCACTGAATCTGTCATTTGGACCTTGAACCGTTTGGATACCAGTAAAGAACATTATATGGAGAAAAATCCTAGAATGTTTTCATCAAAAACCTTAATGAAAACTTAGTGTTTTGCTGTTTTTTTTTTTTTTTTTTTTTTTTTTTTACTATTAAGCACAGTTTTTGAGACTTCTGTTTTTTTTTTTTTTTTTTTTTTTTTTTAAGTAAGGTGTTCTGTGCATGTGCCAGTGTGCTCTGGTCAGTGCACCATTAATGAATACTTCATGATGTTATTTAACTCTCGGATGACTAAATCAATATTACCCTTCCTTCTTCATTGAGCATAGAACATTGATGAAGGAACAGATGGTTCTTTACTGCCATGAAGAGTCAGTCCATCTTGGACGTATCAGACTACTTCCATCGTCCACACACACACACACACACACACACACACACACACACACACACACACACACACAACACACACACACACACACACACACACACACACACACACACACACACACACACACACACAATCTCTGCTCCATTGAACCGGTGAGTCTGATATTGTCTGTCAAGCGCCTTGGGATGGAGAGACTACCAAGACTCTAGCGATGAATGTGTGTTTGGTTCCAGGATGAACCTGCCGACTTCGTGAATTCTTTAATGAATGTTTTTCAGCATATTGCATTAGGCATGTGTCAGGCCAGTGGTGTAATATACACGTAGCTGTTTGTGAACATAAAATCTCTGCAAAATTATTGCAAAAGTTAGTGTCTCCCAAAAGAAAAAAAACACTTTCTGCACAAACCTATTTAGGTTTGTAACAAATTTGCATAATGCTAGTCTGGTCTTCATTGGCTGCCGGCAAACAATGTCTCAACCCAACTTGTAGTTGTATCTGAGGCCTGGAAGAGTTTCGACATGTCAAGAAGATGCTGTTTTCCGCGCTGCGAAAGGAAATCCACTTTGCGTGCACTTCCAAAGAATGAGGACTCGGGCTGGAATTGAAATGGAAAAACCGACGGCATTGTTGATATTCGTATCACTGTGTATCAAGTGCCGAGGAAGATCCAGAGCTGAAATTCAGATATGGTGATGGCTGTGTCGTTTCTGACATGCACTGTAAGCATTAGACCAAACACAACAGACTGGGCCAACTGGCCAATCAGAGCAGAGTAGGCTCTCGGAAAAGAGGGGTTTAGAGAGACGGATTCCTTTTCAAACCATTTTAGACTCTGTGAGAAAAGAGTTGATGTTGCAGTGTATATTATGAGAAAATGCAAGTTTTTTTTTTTTTTACCTTGGATGCATGTAAGCTAATTGTAGAAAATTAGGAACCTTTAAAATAGCAGAATGGGGCATATCGATTTTATGAGAAATATGCGTTAGTTTATATACAATTATACAGTGCAATGACATTTTTTTTAACGTGAGATTTAAGTGTCAGAATGTTTTGTGATGCAGAATCCAATCTGGTCTGCAATGGTTTATTTTTGCTCTTAAGCAAACTGTCCCTGTAGTTATTAGCTTTGAGGCTGCAAACAGAGCTTTGCGTTTGAAACGTATAAGAGGAGTTAACAGATATGAAGAGGCTTTGTTATTGCTCATGGGTAATTGTTGCCTGTCACATGAAACGAAAGCAGATTGTACCTTTAAGGACATCCCTTTATGCTTTTGTTCAGCATGACAACATAATAGCTGTTTTGATGTGTCCTCGGCTAATGATGGTTTAATCATTTGTTTACTACATTCTTCTGAGGTATATGGTTATATTTTGTCAGCCTGCCTGTGCTATAACGGTTTAGCAGCTTGCACTCATATTTTCGTCCAGCGTCTCCGTCACAGTGTTTCTAGGTGGAAAAACAACCTTTGAATAGCAATTTTGTGAACACAAAGTCTGTCATCTCTCTCTCTTGCAGCAAAGCAGAGGGTGGCTGTGTTATGCTAATTCAATAGGAGCTTAGCAGCAACATTTTATGTATTTTCTCCCCTTTTTTGTGTATTTGTCAATATGTTCGCTGACTATTTGTGGTAAAAGAGCCGCTCTGCTCCAAAAAAGCTCATCAATGACAGACTGGAAAAGTACAAAAGTAAGGCATAAGGGGAAAAAATGCCTGCTTAATGCTCATACTTGCATCTGAGGCAGCAATCTGTTCTGTTTTATTTTTAAAATGGCCTTTACCCTTGTGGAGAATGTCACACATCCCAATGTTAGATGATTTTACCCTTCAACTCACATTAATGAGAAACTGCATGGAGACTCTTAGATCCTAACCACATCTGACAAGTGCCAGCAACATTTGCAAATCCTGTGAAATAACCATATGTTTGTCATTGCTTGAAAGACTTTTTGGATGATTGGAAAAAACTTGGTTGGTAAATTTTTTTATGATCATTTTTTTTTGTACATACAAATAAATATTTGGCCCTGGTTTCACAGACAGGGTTTAGATTAAGTCAGGATTAGACCTTAGTTCAATTAGAACTTTGAAGTAGCTTTTATAAACATGCCTTAGAAAAAAACATTGTTCTGATGTGCAACTTGGGACTAAACAATGCAAGTTTCTTTCAGTTAAAACAGCTCAAACAAACATTTTAGTCTGGGACTAGAAGACTTAAGCCTCGTCTGTGAAACCAGATGAAAAGTATCATTGCATTAGATAATATAAATCCATAAGTCATAAGAAAGTAAGTTGTTATATTTGAAATACTACCGTTCAAAAGTTTTGGGGCAGTACAGTTTTTTATTATTATTTTTTTTAAATACTTTTATTCAGCAAGGAATCATTAAATTGATCAAAAGTGACAGTATTACAAAAGAAGGCATTACAAAAGATTTCTATTTTAAATCAATTCTGTTCTTTTGAACTTTTGAACAAAAAATTGTATCACAGTTTTCACAAAAAATATTAAGTGATTATTTTTTTATCTAATTAATTACACAATGGCGATTAATCGCACATCAAATTTGGCTGAGAAATGATCTCTTAAAGTCATTATTGTGTTAGATGAGAAAAGCATCAAATAGATAAAGTAGCTTTAGAATTTTTATTTGTTTCAACAAACAATTTATTACATAAGTTTTTAGGCTTCAACTGCCATGAGGGTGAGTAAATAATGACAGATTTTTTGGAACTATATCTTTTAATATATATATTTTTTTATTACTATAGAAATATGAAATACATTTTTACTAAATGATACTCTAAATAAGAAATTAAAACTGCCAGTAAGTGGTGGTAAATGTCTAAATTAAGTAATTGAGTCATTCATTCATTAGATTTTTTCAAACGACTGATTCATTCGGGAATTAAGTAAATGGCTCTCTTTGCATTCATGCTATTTGGGACAAAAACAGCACTCGTGTGATGTTGCGCTCCTCATTGTTTTTTCAATGTGGGATCAATGGATGTGATTGTGGCGTTGAAAGCAGTGCCTATAAGAGCTATGCCAGCTTCCATTACTGTTAGCGCCCCGATTGTGCCCCCTCCTGCTGCTGAGGCAGACGTTCCCCTTACTCTGCCAGACGACCAGCCTGCACACCTTAAGTGAAACATATCGATCGCAGCTATTGCAAGTCCATGGAAATTTTGCACAGATGTCCAGAGAAAGACACAACACCATCTTAGAAAAGGTCTCACATCAGTCGAGTTTACGAAGCCAAGAAGTAACTGTTTAATTCTCTTTGTTGGTCCTCGGGCACCTTGCTGAACACTGGCCACTTAATCTTCACAGGAGCCGATTGCTCACGCACACACACATACTGCCTATAGATTTGGTTGGCTTGTTTATGACCTTGGTGAAAGGGTTATGGTTTAATCAGTAGTTTCTCTGGGCCCCGCCAACCCATTCCTGCAGTGTAATGAAGGCAGCTATTCTGAGAGAGGGTTCCCACAGCAGGTTGAGGGCTGATCCGGGATCAGGTGCTCCTGTATCAGTGCTGATCTCTGTGGCGCTGCCAAAAACATTCTGTTACAGGAACACAACACTTTCTTTGTTTTGCAAATTTGATTCAATTTCAGTGTGACCTCGAGTTAAGAAACACATTTTGATCAGTGCCAAACATAGAAACTGTTAATTTTCACTGCCAAAATTAAAAGCTTTTGAGTTTTCACTGAAGCTCATGAGCACACGGATAATATAATTTACATTTATGCATTTTGCAGACAATTTTTTTTTAACCAAAGGCAAGTTAAAATATTTAACACTCAAAATATTTAAATGTGTGTGCTCTTAAGGATTGCACTATAAACTTTTATCCCATTACGTCTGTGATAATTTAAATTATTGTAACACTTAGATACTGTGTCGTTGAAAAGACTGTTTGTGAATCAGTTTCATACCATTACATGACAACTGCTCTCTCTGGCTTGAATCGGTGTGATCGTACTTGTCAAAGGTTTAATACATACTGTAGGCGAATCGTTGTCATTTAGGAATACGATTGTGTGGGTGTTTGAATCGAGATTGCGATCTTTTAACGATTATTATTATCGCAGCTCTAGTGTTAATATTCTGTTTTAAATGGCTTATTAAAGTTAGTCATCCAGCTAAGAGCAGTGAACAGCTTCCTTTGTTTCAATATTTCCTGTTTCATTATAATTATATATTTTCTTATGATCATTTAACAGTGAATTTTTACATAGCTGAAATAGAATATTCTCAATATATCATGCCAATAAATGAATGCAAAAGTTATTTAGCATGTTTTAACACTCTAACCATATTTCATACCAGTTAAGCAAAAGTAACTTAAAAAATTCAAAAGGTAACTCAAAAACCCCAGCTTGGAGTAACCCAGCCTAGTTTGTTTTTCATATAGATTTTTTAAGCACTGTTGAAGGTACACAAATAAAGGCGGTAATGCACATTGAATGAGTCAAAGCAATCATTTTATATAAGCTGTAGGAACAAACTCCCACCATTGAATATTCAATTTGCATCCGCTCAAACTTTTTGAAATTAACTTTGGCCCTGCAGTGTGTTCAGGCTGAAAGATAATCACACAAAGGGGGTTCAGCCCTTCACCTGCCAGCGTTTGCATCGGTAAATCTCTGTTTTTCTTTTCCAAGCCCACAATTGGCCTGCCGCTCGACAGACTCTTTTGTGCACACGTTAAAGGCTCTTTATTGATTGGAGGCAAAATGTTTTTAATGTTGTTGATGAGATTTTGAGATTGGCCAGCTAATGGGAAAATGGAGGCCCGTTTTTCAATCAATTTTAAACTCAAGTCTTAAATTGAAAATCTTTACCAATGCAATTAAGGCTGATTTGAAAGGTACACTAAAACTTTCGAAATGTTTTTAACTCCTCAATTTAGATCTTCAGAATGATGTGTGAATACACATTTTCAGATGCTAAGTAATGTTCCTCCCCGCTGTTGTTCAGTCATAGGTGAAAGATAAACAAAACAAAACAATAAATAAATTGCCTGAAGACCCTTCTAGATGCTTGAAGGCCTATGATTGTCAATTAACGGTTTTACTTGTAATTACTAAAGTGAATCGTAAAACCCAACCTGATGATCACAGAGACCATTTTCTTCTGATTTCTGACCTGGGACAAATAAAACTGCTTGCATTAGCATTAATTAAATTGTACACTGCCGCCGTGTCAAATTCATTTCCATTGCAGCCAACGGCAGCAACAGAATATGCATTAGTGCCTCATCGTTTCCTTTGTCGGCAAGGGGAGTTTGAAACAGCTGGTTGATTTTAATAGACTCTGTGTCCTTGTTGTTTTTCCTCAGTGCACGTCAAAGCGGGAACCTGTGAGGTCATTGCAGCCCACCGTTGCTGTAACAAGAACAAAATCGAGGAGCGCTCCCAAACTGTCAAGTGTTCTTGCTTCCCTGGGCAAGTTGCTGGGACAACAAGAGCAGCTCCTTCCTGTGTGGACGGTAAGACTGTTTTTATTTGTTGTGTGTGTATTCCTGTTTTGTGTGCGTGTCTGCTGTTTGATTCTATTAAGCGATATATTTATATGATGTAAAAAAAAAAAAAAAAAAATGACATTGACCATGTGAACTTTGTACAACCATTCAACTTTTCACTCAAATCGGACTTTGTGTGTATATACTGATGAGCCAAAACATTATGACCAGCAAATATCATTGATAATCTCCTAAAAAGGCCACATATTAAGGTCTGGTAGATTAGATGGTAAGCAAACAATTTAGTGATTGTTCTCTAAACAAGTTCTCGTAATCAATGTGTTTGATTGGAATTGGCAGGAATAAAGATCTGAGTGACTTTGTCAAGGGAGAGATTGTTATGGCAAGGCGACTGGGTCAGAGTAACTCTGAAACGGCTAGGCTTGTGGGTTGCTCCTGGTCAGCAGGGGTGAGAATTTACCAACAGTGGTCTGAGGACGAGCAAAACGCAAACCGGCTCACCAATGCGCCGAGCCAACAGAAGGTCTACTGTGGCACAAGCCACATCAAATTTTAATAATGGTAATGGGGGGAATATGTCACAACACACAAGTGCATCGCACTCTTCTGCGTATGGAGCTGCGTAGCCACAGACCAATCAGAGAGCCTGTGATGACCTACAATGGGCACGTGAACTTGACCTGGGTTGCATTTTCTTTTTACATCAAGTGGATGGCCGTGTAGGTGTGCGCCGTATACCTGGGGAAGTGATGGCACCAGGATGCACTGACTGTTGGACAATGACAAGCTGGTGGAGGGAGTGTGATCCTCTGGGCAATGTTCTGCTGGGAAACACTGGGTCCGGCTATTCATGTGGATGTAAATTTGACACATGCCACCTACGTAAACACTGTTGCAGACCAGGTACACCCCTTCATGCCAATGGTGTTCCCCTGGTAGAAGTGGCCTCTTTCAGCAGGATAATGCCACACTGCACACATTGTTCAGGAATGGTTTGATGAAGAGTTCAAGGTCTTCCAAATCCCCCAGATCTCAATCCTATCTGTGGGATGTGCTGGACCAACAAGATCGATCAATCTACAGGACTTGAGGGATCTGCTGCTAATGTCTTGGTGCCAGATACCACAGGACACCTTCAAGGCTCTTGTAGAGTCCATGACTTGGTGGGTCGGCACTGTTTTGGCATCACGAGGAGGACCAACAGCATATTAGGCTGGTGGTCAATGTTTGTCTCATCAGTGTTTACATGAAAAGAATGTACTACTACGTTTCATGTCTAAAAAACATAGTAATATCATGGTATAATTTACAAAAGAACACAGTAGAAAATGTGCAAGACATAGCCAGCTGCTTTTGTCTATCTTTTGTCTGTTTTATTATTTTAATTATTAATGCTTCTAAATTAAACTGTCAATTTAAAGTCGGCTGTTTTTTTTTTTTTAAGTCTAGCTGCCCCTCTTTATCTCAGTCTCATCTCTCTGGGCTGTCACATCAGAGTCAGGGTCTGTTTGAGTGTGACACTGTCATCCTGCTGTTCGCTCAAGTGCAGCGTGGGCTGCTTGTCTAATAACATGTCAACGGCCCCCTCACTGGACAGGTCAATCGATCTTGATCTTCTTTTCTGCCCTCTAATGCAACTGACAGGTGCTGCCACCCCCTGCTGAGCACCGAGACCACAGCGCATGATTCTACCTGCTGTACGAGGACAAAAGCCACTGCGCTTATGACTGAAAGACATTTGACCTCTACACTATTTTTACGCACTAGATTGTCATACTGTGGGTTTTAAAAAAATGAGGCCACACTGGAAATCATGTTTTTTTCATGCTTTCCCCTCACAAGCTTTTTGCCTAATTTCTTTATTCTGATAAGTAATTTGTAATAAATAAATAAAAAATCCAAAATAGAAATTTCACTAAGGAAGGATATCAGATTTTCGAACCCCACAAACAGAAGTTTTCAAAGAAGTGCCTGTAGAAAGCTGCAGAAAGTAGCATTTGCTATGAAATATAAAAATGACCATTAATTATAGTTGCAATATTCACTTTGCTTATTGTTATTACTGTAAAATTGTAAATTAATGTGGGATTTCCCTCAAATAGTGTAAGAATATCAGTGGTGGCCAATTACCATAGATTTATCGTAGTAAATATAAATGTAGCAAATGTTTTTTTTGGTAAAGTTTTGTAAAAGTGTCACATTTGACATCAAATGTCCTTTTCATTTGAAAGTTGGGATAGAAGATATAACGGCTATTGTTGTCAGATGCTGGTGTTATTGGAACATCTCATTTAGAAGCATTTCTGCACACAACATTTGCATACATCCTACATGAATATTTGTGGTCTGTTTTCCTAAAAATATATCTGGTAAAAGTTTCAACACATGAATTTTATCTTATAATTGGATTTAAACCTAATAGATGTAGACTTAAAGGCAAAAAACTTTTGTTTAAACAGTCAGTCAAACCATCTTCCTCTCTGCTCTGAATTAAAAATGAAGGCCCAAAGCTTGACAATGTCTCCCCTCTTCTTCTCGATTCCTCTCAACCCTCAACATCATGCCAGGTCCCCCAACCGCAACCCTTGTCATCTTGACATGAAGGTTGAACTTTTTCTAGAAAGACATAGTGAGCATCGAGCCCACTGAAATGATGGATTCAAACCGTCAGCTTTGAATCAAAGACCAACTCCTTTACTAGCCTCATTGTTTTAGATAGAATGAGGTAGTTTCATTTCTTTGTGGACATGACTGAGATGTTCTGAGGTTTTCTCCTCTCAATCTTCATTGATTCATCCTTTAAAATATTGGAAACCATGGCGATGTGTCTTTGCCATTTTGGCAGTTCCCACAGAGTGAGTGGAGTGTTGAGATTCTTCTTCATGTCTTTCTCTCTGTCTGCGCAGCTTCAATAGTAGCACAGAAGTGGTGGTGTCAGATGCAGCCGTGTATGGAGGGCGAGGAGTGTAAGGTGTTGCCAGATCTAAAAGGTTGGAGCTGCAGCACGGGAAACAAAGTCAAGACGACCAAGGTGAGAGGGAACCCATCAAATCACAGTACTATATCCATCAGAATAATATCAATACCAGAAAACACCCCCGAACCCAGAGGGTTAAGAAATGTCAGACCAACAACAGTCAGACCATACAACAGAAATGGGCCAATGAATATATATATATATAAAATGTGTGTGTGTGTGGTGTGTGTGTGTGGTGTGTGTGTGTGTGTGTGTGTGTGTGTGTGTGTGTGTGTGTGTGTGTGTGTGTGTGTGTGTGTGTGTGTATATATATATATAAATTTGCCACGCTCAAGGTGCTTTACAATAAACTAATATATTTCATTTATACACAAAATTAGTGATGGGGACACTATACTGTCAGAATAGCATCGTCCTTCGGATGAGACGTTAAACCGAGGTCCTGACTCTCTGTGGTCACAAAAAATCCCAGGATGTCTTTCGAAAGAGTAGGGGTGTAACCCCGGCATCCTGGCCAAATCTGCCCAGTGGCCTCTGTCCATCATGGCCTCCTAATCATCCCCATATACTGATTGGCTTCATCACTGTCTCCTCTCCACCAGTAAGCTGGTGTGTGGTGGGCGTTCTGGCGCAGTATGGCTGCCATCGTATCATCCAAGTGGATGCTGCACATTGGTGGTGGTTGCGGAGATTCCCCCCCTTCTATGTAAAGCGCTTTGAGTGCCTAGAAAAGCGCTATATAAATGTAATGAATTATTATTAATTATTAAAACTATATTGAATATTATGAATATTATATACTCTTTAATTATTATCATCATTATTAATAATAATTCAAATAATTTTAAATTGGTCTGTTTTACTGTTGATTTAAAAGAAAAAAGCTTTTTGCTAACTAGTGTTAAGGCCCGTTCACACAAAGAACGATAACTATATTAGCATCCACACCGATGAATGATAACGCTCTGTTTATTCTAAGTTCGTGCTGCAGTTTTGTCATCTGCCACTTTAAATGCTCAAGCTCTTTAAAGCAAGATGGATTCTGATTTGCTGTCAATGTTTTCACCAGCTGAAAAAAAAAAAAATTCTGAAAGTGATTCCAATGACATTTTTTCTCTGTGCCGTTATCGTTATAGTTGTGCTGTGGTTTTTAGAACTGTATCTTTATCATTATTGTTATAGTTATCATCCTTGGTGTGAACAGGTCTTTAGTCATCGCTTCCTGTTATGGTCCTTGCATTTGACATAGACTTTAAATAAAACACAATCTGGGACCCTAAACAAACTTTAATGTGCAAAAAAGCCCAGACAAAATAAACACAATGTGGCATTGCATTTAGGAAAGTCAGGGCAGGGCAATGATGCACTTCCGCAGGCTAATGCGAGTTATTGTTTTTATGTTTGCCGGCGTGTGTTTTGCGAGGCAGTGTGTATGTACGGTTGACACGCTGGGCTTGTAACCGTCCATCAGGCTGAGAAGTTTGACTCACCAAATGCTTGCGCTTGAGTCGAGCTCTCCATTATTCATGGGGCAGAGGGGCCTGCGTGAGGCAGACCTTTTTTTACTTTAGCCCTGTTAATAATTCATGCCACTGCACTCACACGTCAACAGCAGGCAGACCTCTGAGGTGTTGGGAGCTTCTCTCAAACCTGGGCTTGATTTTGGGGCCCTCCAGGCCACCATCCTTGCACATGGACATGCAATATAACCGCAAGAAAAAACCCTAGAAACGATGAAGGCATGATGGGATTGTTTAATCTGTGCAGTTTAGTAGAGGTCTGATCACTCTGATCATTACTTTTAAACTTTTGCAGCATGTCCATTGACCGAATTATGTTCAATTGCACATTTAACGTTCTTAGTACGTTCTTAGGTTCAAACGGACATTTAACCCTTATCGTTCGATTTCAAAACTGTGCTACTCACCGAGTGGTTAGTGGTGTTCGTTGATGATTAAAAACAAATATATCGGGTATGATTTCAGTCCGTGTTATTTGCTATAGTGGAACTATTTTTTCAGCTACCTCACAACAGCGTATGTGCGTTAGTCTGAAGTATTAGCACACTCCGGTAGCGCAGTAATATCAACGAGCAATGAGTCCTCAAACAGACATCAATGCGATTTTACAAAATCCCAAATAAAACACGACAGAAACTGTATTTCGCTACGCTACTTGTTTTGGAACATCAACGAACACCACTAACCACTCGGTGAGTTGCACAGTTTTGAAAACGGACGTTAAGGATTGTTTTAAGGACATGTTTGTGCATGCCCATAGACAGCCACTCTGAAGCGGTCAGAGGCGATTCTAAAAGAGTCAAAAAGTCGACCCATCGTCAAAATTTCTGTGTCCACCACTCTAGTTCATCCAAAACAAACTAGAAAAATAGACTCAAAATGTTAAATACCAGAATTATCCTTTAAATGTGTGTATTCAATTGGCTGATATATTGTATACATTGCTGAAAAATACAAAATAGAATATAGTGTTGAGCAATAAGACAAATGTTGTATATGAACAGTTCTCAGTAGCTGAGTCTGATCTTGCCCACCCACATTTCCTCATGTCTGAACCAGAGAGGAATGCAGGAAGTGAAGGAGACGGTGACCAGCACACCTTCCTCTTCCTCTGTGTCCTCCGGCTGCCTGCTGGCAGTGACCTGAAGGTGTAGATTACACTGGGCTTCCCTTAGCAGCCTGCTAGTCTGGCCTCATCCACAGCTATAGAGACCCGGCCCACCCTGGCCTCTGAACCCAGAGCCGTGCTTTTGTGTTACAGAGCTGGAACAGGACCAGACTTGCATGCTAAACCCTCTCCGATCCAGAGGAACTAACGGCTCCAATCCCTCAGTGTGTCTCTATTTCAGGCCGCTACCGCTGAGCTCATGCTGGTGGTGTGGTTAATGACACTTGTAGGTGACAGTACAATGTGCTTGTGTGAGCATGTGTCAGTCACTTACCAACACCACATGCCTTAGAGGAGTAATTCTAATAGTAGAATTTTCCAATTGTATAGTGCTGGAGGCCCTCTGATATTCAAGAGGTAATTTGTTAACACTCTGTGATTTGTTGTCGTTATGTTATGATGATATAAACTGAAGTGTTGTAATATTTAGTCCAGTGATGACACCTCACATTTAACATTTCAGACTGAAAAGTAGGAGTGGCACACACACACACACACACACACACACACACACACACACACACACACACACACACACACACACACACCACACACACACACACACACACACACACACACACACACACACACACACACACACACAAACACACACACACACACACACACACACACACACACACACACAATAAATATTATGAAATAATATGCAGACATTTACGAAATGATAACTTGGACTCCTCTTTTTCAGGTCACACGATAGTCTGGGACCGATTTACATTTGGGACTTGCAGCATCATTTATTTTTTATTTTTATCAAAGCAATGGAAATGAAGATACATAGACTTCAAACTTCTTCACAACTATTGGGATCAAGTTGTTGGACTTCTAACTACTAATGTCACTGGGAATGGACCATTTAAACACATGGAGTATTTCTCTTTCCCCCCTCCCTCTTCTACAGTATTTTCGCTTTGCCAAACTCCCGTTTTTGTTTTACTAAAGTGTTGGACAAGATCATACACCATGTAAAGTAAATATTCCATAAAAATCAAGATGTGGACCAGTTCAGAGACAATTCTGCAATTTCGGTACAGTGGATTACATTTTTGAAGCGAATGTGGACTTGAAAGGTTCACTTATTACTTGAATCATATGTTCCAGAGGCACTAATATTCAGTCCCCTATCCTTTGGTGCCAATATTTTCTTTCTTCTATCTACTATGGACAGACTTTTTGATCCGTGTGAGGTGTGCGATTTTTGGGTATGGTTTTGGGGGCACTCTGCTCCATTCTGAAACGGACTTGAGCAAGAGCCGGGTATAACGATAAGAATTACAGGTATTAATAATGGATGAAAAATGTAAGTGGTCTACGGGAGCAGCGAAAAAGAAGATAGCAAAAAGATTTATTGTTTGTTTTTAAAAGCCTTGGTGGCCAATATTGAGTCAAAGTGTCAGTATTATCTCAAATAAAAGTATCTCTATGGGAAATCTTGTCCAGTTGTAACTTTGAAGAATGATTACTTTGCCACCATAAAAGAGAAAGTGCATTTAAATGAAACATCCACCCACCAACAGAACAAAAAGAATAAACAATCAGACATCTTTCATTATCCATTAACACATTCACCAAACTTTGATGAAATCTTCAAGAACATCAAGATGTCACGACTATGCTAATGTTCACATTGAAATTGACATGTAGCCTCTTTCTTTGATATACAGATTTGTGTGTAGACGCCACTTTATTAGCATTCAGTCTGTGAATCACGTAGCGCTTACGCAGCTGTCACGGAACACTTCAGACTGACTTGCATAGGGCAGGGCTAATGCTATTAGCATAATACCATTTGCCACCGATTTTGTCTGGCTAATTTACCATTAACAGTATCAACAGTAGAACAAGGAGGGGCACTGCGAGGTTAGTCAAGATGTCATTTACTTTGACAAGTAAGTCAAAGAACATGTCATAAACAACATTCAGGCGTTCATAATGATGGACTAATGTACTAATGTGTTTAGCTAATTGCAGAGAGTGAGCAAGCTTTCAAATGAAAGAATGCGTCATTAGCCAAGACTAGGAGATAAAAGCATTTAGTGTGTGTGTTGTGTGTTTTGAGTGCTTTGACTGTGTTTTCAGGACATTGTGCTGCAGGTCATGGCATTAGGACGAAGGTCTGTCCTCTGAAACGGAGAAGTTAAAGACCTTTCTTGCCCTTGAATCATGGTAGGTGTTTGAAATATTCATGACAGCGTTGTGGAGTAATAACGAAGTATCAAGGCTAGAAACTTTTACTTCAAGACTAAAAACTACATCTTAAGTAGTGTGATAATAAAGTACTTTTCCATCCAAATGTTAGAACTGAGGCAGTCATCAAATTATTCTAAAAGTGTTTTCTGTAGGTGCGGCATTCAGAAGTACGATTCTTTTTAGTGAATTGGCTATTCAATTATTGAATGTGCAGCATTTCATAATTTTTTTTATTAGTAGCAAATTGTTTTATTAAACTTTGACTCATTACAATGTTTTTTTTTTTAAACTAGTGTAAACTAGAGTCAGATCTTTTCAGTGTATGATTTGTTCACAAAATGGACCAGACAAATATAGGTGTATTTTGGGTTACACTTTATTTTAAGATAATGAAGTTACATTGTATTTACTGAGTAATATTAACTACGTGTACTTACTATAGAGTTATGTTAGGTTAGGGTTTGGTTTAGGGTTAGTTACTTGTAATTATGTATAATTTATTGTTATTACTATAGTAAGTACATGTAGTAATGTGTAAATACGTCACCTTAAAATAAAGTGTTGCTGTATTTAGTCTTGTCCTTTACCTGGGTTTGCTGAGTCAGTAAGTTACTGGCTGAAGAACCATTTGGACAATTCAGTGCAATTTGTGAATGAATCGTTCAGTCCCGATTCATCAAAATAATCCAAAGCAAAAGTACAATTTGTTTATACTGTATGGTACTACATTTGGTTTTGAAACTTACTTTTGCCATTCTATAGCCTACTACATCTGCCATGTTGTCATTGTCATGTGACCCGTTACACACGGCATCAGTGGTGTCGCTTCACCTCCATTCACAAATCCTCTCTCGTGGCCTAGCTCATAGGATAGTAAATTGTTCATTGAATGCACCCTTCAGTATCTCGTCAGAAGTAGTAGGTCATCCGGATACTTTTCGCCTGCTGCTTTATGAATACTATGAATTCGGACATACTACTCTGCCTGCCCACATACAGTTTTTCCCTACGATATAGTATGGAAGTATGCATATTCAGATGCAATGTCAGAGACGACAATTTTTTTGTGCTTGATTGTACACAGATTGTAAAAATAAATATTTTTTTGATAGTGATACATTTATGAATCTTCTTAAACGGCTTCCATGTACTTATTTTTTCTAACTTCATCTAACTCGTACTTTCTGGAAATGGTACCTTGATTAAACTTCAGTGAATTAAGCTTCACCAACAGCTTCTACAATTAGTATTTTTAACAATATATCATTTGTTGGTGTATGTGCGCATATAGGCAGCATGTTTGGAGATCTTTCAGACTGTCTTGACTCTTTATCTCAAAACTCCTGCCTTTAGAAAACTGTAGGTGTGTCTGCGTGTTTCAAATAAACACCGTTAGCAGAGAGTGTAGTTAAGACTGCAATGTTATATAAGCCCAGCTGTGGAGTCTAATGAGTGGTATCAGACTGAGGACAGTACCAGATATGGGACAGCGATGATATCTCGTAGAGTGACCAGGATTAAGCAGACTTTGCCATGCTGGGTCTCTCAGCTGTTAATCCATCTGGGCCAAGGGCAGTCGCAGCAGCCCCGGAATTCACAAGGCTTTCCAGAAGATCCTGAATGAACCCTTATGAATTATCACACCTAGCATCCTTATCTACATGCGGAGCGTGCTCGGTCACTATAGAGCAAGCTGTGAGGGGGATTAAGTCCACGGGCATCCTGGCTCATTAGGGGGCAGGGAAGACACAGGTAGGAATCGGTTTGTTTGCCTCATGTCGCATCACCTAACACCAACCACTGCTTTCATCACCATCACCTGCATCGGAATGGTAATGAGGACATTAGGAATACAGTCACATTACAAAAGGTATTGGAATTGGAGGAATGCCAGAGCGTGTGCTATGAAATGTGTGCAAAAATGCCAGGTTTTATTTAGATTCATTTTAAATGTCTGTCGCTTCTGTGGATTTCTAGTAATTTAGACAAAGATTTGCATAATGATCAACAACCTCAATGAGGTTAATGGATGGTGTGGAAAAGGCCAGTTATGTATGGACATTTACTGTGTTTTTTCCCCTCCTTGACCTCTGTATGATGCTAGATGAGAGGGATGAATGTGAAACTGGAGAGAAAGAGATTTATGTAAATGAAGATTATCATATTCCATGTTTATAAAGTAGCATCCAGACCTTCCCATCAATTCCGAAATCCCGGGAAAGGATTGCATTCTTGCGCATTGTGTGGCTTAAGTATGGGGTTTTGGCACTAACTGGACATGGATTAGGTATGTAGCATACATCGATGCATGTTGTTCATCAAACATGATGACCAGATGGTACATGGAAGATTTTAAAGGAGTAATCCTCCCAAAAAATAACCTTGTGTCATTATTTACGCACCCTCTTGTTGTTCATAAACTTGTATGGCTAACTTTCATCTTTGAAGCGCAAAAGAACCTACACCCAACGTTTTGGCACAATGAATATAGTTCAAAAAATACCATAGAAGTAGTTCATACAATTAAAACCGTTTTTGTTTGTGCATAAGTATTTTTCCCCCTGTAAATGTCACTATTATTGAGTTGCACTACACTGTAAAAAATTTGGAGTAGAATTTACTTGAAAAAACCTTGCTAACAAATCTCACTCAGAAAAGGCTAGTAAATTTACAACGATTTGCCAAGTAAAAACCTAAACATATTTATCAGTAGCTTTAATTAGAAATATTTAAGTTAAATTTACTTGGAATATGGAATTAAGTAAACTTTACTTAACCTAGTCAAGTGAAAGTAACAAAGAAAATAAGAAATTTTAACTTGGCTAGTAAAAGGTTGAGTAAAATCAATTTAGTTGAAATTTCCTTTGCATTACATTTCGCTCAAACAATAATATTGAAATACCAGAATGTGCTTTACTTAGAACTTCTAAGTAATTTATACTACATCATGTCAGATGTTAAACATCATGTGAATGCAAAGACCTCAATACTTGGTAGACAATACACAATGACGGTAACATTTGTAATCGTTTTTGTGTTTGAATGTGTCATTTTGAGCAGAAAATGTACTCGAAATGTCACAAAATGGCAAGTTACTATAGTCCTAACAACAAAAGCAATGATAAAACAGTGTAAATACAGCTGGAAACCAGTGAAAAATCAACCTCATTAATTATTCAAGGTCCAGTGCATGATGGGAACCCCAGTATCAGAAAAGTTGAGTAATTTTTACTTAATTTTATTAAGTTGATATTTACGCTTCCATTTCTACTCGCTTGAATTAAGTACTGATATGGAATTTACTTAGTTTTTTTAATTCTTGCCTGAACTAACTTTTTCATGTAAATTACATTGTTTTTTTTCAGTAGTATTTACTTCACCACAAAATCATTTTTTACAGTGTAGAGTGGCAAAATGTGCAAACAATTCGTTTTTTTGTATAATTTTGTTAAGTCCAACTAATTTACATATTATTTACTTTTTAATGTCAGTTGGTGCATTGATGGATCCATAATCAAAAGGTGAAGAAAGCAAACAACTTGCATGTTATCTGCACCCTAAGTGGACACACATATGGCACAGAAGGGCCAAAGCAAGGTTCTCCAAAAAGCCATTAGATCAAAGAGACACTAGTGGCATGAGTGTTGCAGTTCGACTTTAATAAAAACGCTGTCTGTTGGCATTTCCTTCTGAGCATGACAGCGCATTGATAAGCATATCGGCATTATGCTTTGAATATGAAATCACGCATTAGAATGAATGCTACACGCTGGATGTTTCATATCCTTGGACATCCTGATTGAAATGCACAAGCTGTCATTTGAAGGATAGCCTACATGAAGAGGCAGCTAATATAATCTATTGGAGCTGTCATGTCAGTGTAGTTTTATAGTCCAAATTAACCCGTCCTCATCTATAGCATTTCTGCCAACATGCAAATTGTTATCCAAATCCCCTCATAATCCTCAGATTTATACATTATATCACGTTTATGGAGATAAGCAGTGTTGCTGCCGCCTTTTGATGTGCGCTTTGAAGTGAATCGTGTACGCAATTATATGTAAAAGCTTCGATAATGTTTCTCTTATCAATGGAATGACTCACGCTCAGTAAATCACAGCTCTCATTTAGGTCCTGTGCTGAAGCAGCCCTATATGCAGAAGAGTTCTTCACAGAGTAATAAATAGATACTTCAGCTCACTCGGTCAATAGCAAACTTTCTGTATTTCGGCACCTCTATGAGAGCGTTCGTCAAGGCTTTCTTTTGTATTGTTATGTCAGTTTTCCCATCGTAATTGAATCTACGCACTCACCACAGGGTAGTCGTGATGACGAACATAATTAATTAAGTAGAAATTAAGGAGACATACTTCCAAAGATCAGACCCTTGAGATGCAGGGGAGGAGGATTCAGGTTACGCTTAGTAATCTAGACCGCAGTCTTGTTTGGTTTAAAGTCATTAAATTACAGTAATGACTAATTTCTTATTCGTGCACGCAACTCGCTAGAGACCGCCACAAGTTTTTAATAAAGGAACGCGACTGAATGAGAAACATTGCGGTGCGTGCGTGAGAGGAGGAGAGAGAGCTTTGTAATTGTGCGAAGTAATTCAAAAGCGCATTAATAAAACAATACAGAAACATTCTGAAATCGCTTGAGATAACGTACATTTGCATAATTCATTAAGATTAATCAGACCGCAATACATTCAGCTGCTTTGTGGTGGAGAGGGCAAACATGAGAAGACCATTCCCTGGAAAGCCCTCTTTAATCTACAAACAATGATGTAAATCTAGGCTTGGATACTGGAATTAACCTCTCTGCATCTCGTAACCCCATTAGTACTGAAACAAAGCTTCTGTGGTTCACCTTACGTCTATAATAATGCATTCATATTAAACACTTTATTCAGCTGAATCCTCAGAGCGTTCCCTTATGTTCTTTGTGGGCTAATGTAGTCGAAAAAGTTGTACAATTTACTGTATAAAGGTGTTAGACATCTGTTGATTGGGTGTTTGATACTTAAATGGTCTCAACAGTTGAGTACGTTCATGGGAATATGTGCCTTTTTCACAGAACTCATTGCTATTTCTAAACAATTTTTTCTATTTTAACGTATTTTTTTTTCTATTTTTTGCCAATTAGTGACATTTTTCAATGCCACTTTAGGCATTCTACTATAAGTAACTTTGCAGCTACGTGTCAACTAACTCTCATTTGTATAAGTGGACTGTTAGGTTAGGATTAGTAGCATACGTTTAAGTATTTACTTGCAAAGTTACTTATAGTCAGAATGTCTGTTGATGAACCATCAAAATAAAGTGCTAGCAGATATTAAGCAGACAGTTCACTAATACTCTAAAAACTATAGTTGACATGCAGATGCAAAGTTGCTTATAGTTATTAGTAAAATGTCTAAGTGTTAGCTTAGACCTGGGGTGGCAGTGGCTCAGTGGTTCATGTAGGTTGTCTACAAACCAGAAGGTTCAATCCCCGGTTCCACCTGACCAAGTGTCGAGGTGTCTTTGAGCAAGAGACCTAACCCCAGCTGCTCCCGACGAGCTGGATGGGCGCCTTGTGTATGAATGGGTGAATGTGAGGCAATATGTAAAGCGTTTTGGTGGCCATGCGTCTGTTGAAAGCCCTATATAAATGCAGTCCATTTACCATTTACTCCGTTACACTCACCCCCCTAAACCTCACTCCCATCTGGACTACTGCACCAATATAACCCCTCCTGTCCAACACGCCCCACTCCGAGCAGGACTCAAACCAGCATCTCCAGCATGGGAGGCTGACGTGCTAACAATTCGCTAATGCATGTCTTGAGATCAGGGGAGTGAGGTTTACCTGCACAGCTCTCACTAGCTGTCCTCCGTTACACCAGTAAGTAACCATCCAGAACACCCTAGCCACTGTTTTATATTAATGTATGAATGTATGAAAAACTATTCTGAATACTTTAGTGGGGACTTTTACACAGACAAGCACTATTGAACTTTGCTGCCATCTTGGCTTTATGCCACTGCTATATATAACACTGGATCTCACAAACCTTCTCTTTCATTTTAAAAAATGGTACATGGTGTATTTTGAGAGATCTAGAACAATCCAACAACACATATTTTTGTTTTTTCTTCTTCTGGCATCAGTGAAGCAGAGAAGATTTGCTTTGAGGCATGAAATGAGACGGGGAGACGACTGTAACAAGGAGGCATCGGCAATCTCAAAGAGGTAATGGTGCCCTTTAAGAACCTGGTGGGCAAGTAGTAGGGTTTCATCTTACACAAACACCATCTGGTGGGCTTGTCAAGCCTGCACCTTGACAAGATGAATTAGTTTGAAATACTGTCAGATACACAGAATGAAATTAGATTTTCCAGTTAGTAATGAAACCTGACGGAGCTTAATAAAAAAGCATTGGATCCGGAAAATACTCGAATCAAACTGGTTAAAAAGTCGCACCTGAGAACTTTGGCGTCACATTGATCTAATTGCTCAATATCCAGATAGCTTTCATCTTCACATTGTATGTTGTAACTTGGTTATGGGTGAATTTATTTGCAATTTAGTTGCGTGTGCTGTTTGTCGCGAAGAGGGCTGTTTCAAGGGCTACTTTGCTATGACTTCAAGCAAAATAGAATTCTCTAGAGAGAGACAGAAGTTTTATTAAAGTTTTCGTCTCCACCTGAAACCTCATCTGACTCCTCTGCGTGTTATTTTGCAGTAACTCAGGGAGGTTGTTTTAAAACTTTTTTCCTCTCAGACTTCTCTCAGAAATCTCTTAAACCAAATGCAACTTTTTATTGTTTACAGCCTTCAGAAAATCTAGTAAAGGATAAGTCTTTTCTTTGTTGTCCCAGAAAGGATTTTGTAAATTCTCTCTTTTTGCACAGGTCAGCCTTGAGGACTAACAGATTAAAGCTTCAATCTTTATTGTCTATCAGTACTGGAGACATTACACCAGTACAAATATACAGGAGAGAACAAAATATAGTTTAACAGCACAGTGCAACACAGAAACCCTCAGATCACTTGGACGTGGCTGTGTTTACAAGAGGTAAAAACGATATAAATGCTGTTCGTTTTCGCACACAAACCGCTCTTTTCGTGTCTTAGGCCATTAATGTGTTAGCCTGGGTTTCCCCATACTGCCTTACCGCAGCGCGATTCAATTCACGCTGAAAGGCAGTCTGGATACCATGGCCAGATTTTTCGCCTCATTTAGGGAACCAATCACAGAACGGGGAGGGAGCAGCTAGACGATGACGACATCTATGCGACACACGGAAACAGTTTGTTTATATCGATTTAATATGGCTGAAGACGCGAAGCTACTCTTTGATAAAAAACTTAACGTCATTGTTTACAAAAAAGATCTTTCCCATCGTCTTCTTCCTTGTCTAATTTCTGTCGCTCTACACGTCATCTGGTATAATCGAAACAATTGGCTATGAGCTACGTACTGGCATATTTGATAGACATTCTTAGCACCCAATAAACTGCGACGGGCATTCTGAAACCACGCCTCAAATACGAGAAATTGCGCATGTGGTTCCCAGACCCAATTCTCAACGAGATTGGGTCTGGCGTTAGCCAGGCTATTTATGTGTACTTACATTTACGAATCATTAAATCATGTTTAATTTGGACTTCTCTGTGCATGCTCTTTGAGGTGAAGAACGGTTTGACCTAAAAATATAAAAATTTAAACTACTGCGGAAACAAAGACACCTACATCTTGGATGCCCTTGAGGTAAGCTAAAACATACCAAAAATTAATTTCAAAGTGAACTATCCCTTTAAGACAACTTTGATTAACTTTTTTGATCCATTTCAAATGTTGACTACTGTATATAAATGCATTTACACAGCAATAATAAAATATCCTGCACTTGTTGTGAAGTTAGTTTATATAGTTGATAATATATATATATATATATATATATATATATATATATATATATATATATATATATATATATATATATATATATATATATATATTATATATATATATATATATATATATATATATATATATATATATATATATATATACACAGAAATACAGAGACTTGGACAAATGTATAGTCGCTAAAAGCCAAGTCACTTTTCATGGTGCCTAAAGCCTAGGTACTAAACTGAAAAATCTTCTACCTGGCTATCTACCTAAACCGGCTTCATGGTATAGGCCAAGGGGTTTTTGTTTTAAAAAACATTTGAGACTTTAAATAAAAAGCAGCTTGTAGCTTGGCAAACAGCAGTGCACTGTTTCCAGTCAGGTGTGCAGGTTTAGTGTCCTACGAGCGTGCAGCCAGTCTCTAATCAGATGTACATTTTTGCCCCGTTTATGCGCACGCCACACCAGCTGTCAAATATAGTTTGCGAACATAACCCTCGCATGCCTCCAAATACCCTTTCTCCTCGATTCTTTCCTATCAGCCTTATTTCCGTCGGTAATGAATGCAGTGTTTTGTGAGGTTTGCCTGAGGAAGTTATCCTCAGAACCTCATTCTCCACTCCCTCTCTGCATCGGCTCAATGCCCAGGGGTCAGCTGAGGGGGCCGCAGTCATTTGAAAAGGAAATTATCTTTTGTGATTCTTACCAAAAGAGATGGAGAGCGAAAACGCGAATGAGGAGGAGAGATGGAGCGTCTGCAACCTGTGAACAGGTTAATGGGAGCTGGTGCTGGAATGAGTTGCTACCTATCTGCTCAGAGACAGAGAGAGAGAGAGAGCGAGGGAGAGAGAGAGGTAGGAGAGAGAGAGAGAGAGAGAGAGAGAGAGAGAGAGAGAGAGAGAGAGAGAGAGAGAGAGGAGAGAGAGAGAGAGAGAGAGAGAGAGAGAGGGAGAGATAGAGAGAGAGAGGAGAGAAGAAGAGAGAGAGAGAGAGAGAGAGAGAGGAGAGAGAGAGAGAGAGAGAGGAGAGAGAGAGAGAGAGAGAGAGAGAGAAGATACACATAGAATGACTATTTGATGGCTTCCTAACAGCTTCTTTCTCCTTGGCCCCATTTCTTAATATGTGCGCATTTATTTATTTATTTATTTATGTATTTATTTATTTATTTCTTCTGCTGTGGTAAATAGCTTCTTGGGGAGAGAGACAATTTTGCCTAATGGGCAAGTATCCATAAGGTGGGTCAGAACATTGATAGGAAGGCTGATGAGTTGGCAGGAAAGGTGAGTGCTCTCTTTCGACAACTCTCTCATTATAAAGCTCCCTCAAGAGAGGATGTTGATGCGAGGAAGGACGAAACGCTGTGATGACAGTACTTTTTGATGACTGTCAAACATGTAAAGTTTACATTATCCTTAATGATACTCATCTCTGCATCTTATATATATATACATATATATATATATATATATATATATATATATATATATATATATATATATATATATATATATATATATATATATATAATGTATATGTATTTTGCGTTTGATGTGTCTTTGAGCTCTGCTTCATCAATATACCAATGATATGACCTTCTAAGACAATATTTTCTTTCGTGGAATATAAAAGGAGTGCAGGAGTGTGTGGCATTCAGAATTTAATTGAAAATGCCTTTTTAGATTCCATATCAGTTTCTGGATTTGAAATGAGATAGCAAACATGATGCAGAACTGCAATTTGAAATGTATTACAAGGAAGTAGAATACAAAAAAATGTATTCATAGAAATAGAATCTGTAATTTTTCAAGACAAACGTTCAATGTTGGCCTGAAAAATGCCTGGAAAGCCTTTTTCAGGATTTATCAAAAATAACTGCTTTATTAATTTTTTTGTTTATATATATGCGCTATATTTTTTATGTTCAAAATGATGGATGCATGAAATAAAATATTGTTCAAATTATCCAAATGTATTCTTAATGTGCAATCATTTTTTATACACAAAGAAACTACTTTTAAAAGATAGATTGATGGATGGATGGATGGATGGATAATCAGTTGGCAATTTAGCAACCACGATAGATCGGTACATTCATTTACAAGAATACTTTACCTGTGTTAGATTTCTATTCTATTCTATTCTTCTTAGCTCTGGCTCATTCGTATCTAAAATTAGTTTGTTAGTTCTACTGAGATGCACAACACACTGACACTGAATCAAACCCCTTTCGATTCGTGCCTCTCTTTCACTCAGCATAATGCAAGTGTCGCAACATACCGCAGAATGTACTTGATCTGTATTCGTTACCATAATCACCGCTAAGTCCCTCAACAGGCAACACGCCGCAATTCATCATCCAAAGCAATAAAGGCTATGGCACCCACCGAAGGCCAGAGGCTTACTCAAGCTCTCCGAGCCCTCTGAGTTTGGAGGAACCTTCTAGAACAGATGCTCCTCACTAATTATGTGTTGTAGTGCAGTACCCAAATGCCCACTGCTGCCTTCTTGCGAGAGACCTGGTCATCCATGTCTCATACGCTGTCTCCAGTTACCAGAGGGCACACCCCTCCATCTGTGTGGGACCAGACGAGTGCCAGCAGAGGTACGGAGTGCAGGCTGGGTTTCTCCTTAAGCCCAGGGCCCTTGGTGCAGGGAAGGGGATGGCTGTTAACATTCATGGGTAATTAGCAGATGAGATTCCCATGCCTGGAGCGGCAAACACTGCTGGCACCTCCTCCTCATCAACATCATGTTTTTCTTGTTGTGACATTGGGTTTGTGTCATTACAGAATCTTTCCTCTGCCATCTACTCCATCACAAAACCACTAGACTATTATTGCAGACTTGATGTTGTCATAACGTAGACTTATATTAGTACCAGTTTGCCACTAATTGGGGATATTAAAAACACAGTGCAATCAAAATTGAGGTCTAATGAATTATCACCAACATGTCAGTCAATGGAAATCAATTACACCAATATCTGCAACATCTGGCACATCTGGTTTCTGGTCTACTCCTGAGAGTAGACTTAACATTATGTTAACAAGTGAAACCTTATTGTTAAGTGTTAACATTATATTTAATATATATTTTTTTTTTCTATAAAAATGTAATCAATTTAATATAAATGCATATATTAATATAATTTTTTTATTTTTTCATAGTTTTTATTTTTTAATCAAATAGGATAACATAATGAAGACTCTCGTATCATGGCCTAAACTATGCTTCTTTATTTGAGATGAATCAGGTTGCATTTCTGTAAATGTAAATAATAATGGTAACACTTTACAATAAGGTTCATTAGTTAATATATTTACTAACATGAACTAACCATGAGCAATACAGTTGTTACTGCCTTTGCTCATCTTTGTTAATGTTAGTTCATAAAAATACAACTGTTCATTGTTTGTTCATGTTAGTTCACGGTGCATTAACTAATGTTAACAAGATTTTAGGAAAGTATTAGTAAATGTTGAAATTAACATTAACAAAGATCAATAAATGCTGTATATGTGCAGTTCATTATTAGTTCATATTAACTAATGTAGTTAACTAATGTTAACTAACGAACCTTATTGTAAAGTGTTACCATAATAATTTCAAAAATCTAAATAATAAATCTAATCTTTTAAATTGAGAAAATTGTTTGGTAGTTTTCCTGCCAAACTCCTACAAAACCAGGTTGTTTGTCAAATTGTGCCATGGTCATTTTAAAGTCATATGAAAATGTGTCTTGATCTATCCATCTTGAAATAAATTTGATATTAATGTTTTCCTCCTTAAAAATACACCATTTTTAAAATAATTTAAAGTGTCTCTATTATGCTATTTTAAAGCTTAATAATTTTTTGGAGGAAATCTAGGTCAAAAAACAATATTCGGTCTCTATAAAACCCCTCTTTTCCTTGAGCCTACTCTGCTCTGATTGGTCAAATGGCCCAGTCTGTTGTGATTGGTCAGCACTTACAGAACGTGTCCGAAACAAAAAGCCCATTACCATATCTGAATTTCAGCTCCAGATCTTCCTCAGCACTTGATATACAGTGATAAGAAACATTAACGATAGCGTCGGTTTTATACCGTATCAATTCCAGCACGAGTCCTCGTCATTTTGAAGCGCATGCAAAGTGGATTCACAGCACTGAAAACAGCATATTCTCGACATGTCAACAACACAAACCAAACTCTTCCAGGCCTCAGCTACAACTACAGGGTTTAAGAGAGTAGATGTTGTTCACAAGCAGTCAATGCAGACCGTAGGCTGCCATTAAAGTAACACCAAGTAACTTTTCCTCTTCGGTCGCCCTACTGGTTGGAAACGAAATTGTCCATTGCCGCTGTCGTAAATAATCTAGCCTACCGTCGCACGCACGCTCGCTGTTTATCCAGCACCGGCTTTAGAATGAACGATGTCCACAGACAAGATAGAGTATGTTACATGATTTCATGAAAGGATGATGTATTGCGACATCAGAAACGAAGAAAAACGAAATAATGACTATTGTAGCGTTTGACGTAAAGCAGTCGAATTTTGTAGTTCTTTTGTGCACGGGTTCCTACCCGAACCCCGAAGTTACATAGTGCCAGTAAAAACTATACAGACCCCCTCAGGCTATGGCAGACGTGTCATTTAACTTATTTTAAGTCGATGTACCATCACAAGGGTCTTGGAAATATATTATGAAGGTTGAAAAACTACATAGGGCCCTATTTTAATGATCTGAAACGCAAGGTGTGGTTTGGGCGTAACGTGAAATAAACCAATCAGAGCGTCATCCAACATACCCTTTAAGAGCAGGCGCGCATGTTGCATGGCGGGTTATATCACAGTATACTCACTACAAAAAACTAGACTACACCACTGGGACAAACCCACCCAAATCAATAGAAAAAAATATGAGAAAGCTAAACTTAACTGGTAAGTTAAAGAGTAAAGGTGATGATACACAGGGCAACTTTTTGAGCAATGTTGCTGGGCAATCTTGCAGAGCGATTGTTGCTTGGGCACTTTCTCATTAAAAATGGGCAATACATTTCTATCTGGATAATTTAGATTGGTTGTGGGCCCTGTGTCTCATTTGGTTGCCCGTTGACACCAACATTGCCCAGCAACATTGCTCAAAAAGTTGCCCTGTGTATCATCACCATAAGGTTTTTAATGTACTTGCATTATGGTAAAGGTGATTTTGCAGTCTTCAGATTTTCTTTTCCCTGGTTCTTGACGGACAAACTAATTTGTCAGATGTCCTTATATACATATGTGTCTTGAAACTATTGGGCAAACAGCTCTGATCCGTCATTACTACAATTTGCCTGAAAATTTCGGGTAAATGTGTAAGCTAGATTTATGCCTATTTTTTCACATCTTCATGGACACCACAATGATTTCCCTCGTATGGTAATATATTTCCCTGCTATAATGTATATTTTGCAAAAATAAAAACTGCTGCATCTGTGTTGATGAGAGAATCAAAGTGTTTGCGCGTTATGCACCCGCTACATTATGGCCAAGCATGCACCCTTAAAATAGCATTATGAACAACGCGCAACGCGCCACTGACTTTAGACCAGGTTTTTTTTGGTCAGTGGCGGAATTGTTTTCTGGAAGTGCAAAATAGCACTAGGGAATGTTTGCGCCGAGAAACGCCTCAATTTTGCGCCGACCCGCCCAGCGAGCGCAAGTTCATTTCATAGTTTACCGACGCGCGTCTGTGGAGGGAAAAGCCCGCTTTGCGCGGGTGCAAAATAGGAATGATACATGCGTCAGTGTACAAAGTCATTTGCGCCGGGTGCAAGATAGGGCCCATAGTGTTACTTTAAGTAAATTTGTTACGGTGTATGTAACAGGAAGTGAGACTGTAATCGCTGATGACTCGTTTGTTTCAGCAGTTCAAAACTGGGCTACTACTTATATTTTGTATTTAAATTTACATTAGGAGCCCCATCTCCCATCAAGTTTATGTTCCTAGCAAACTGTTAAGTGCTGCCGGCATTATAAAGTCAGCAAGAAAATGTGTCATGTTTTGACAGATCTCCCTCTATGTGTGCTTTACTCACAGAAAGATATTTTTACATGATTATCTAAATGGAAGCACACGATTCCAATTTGGGAACAAAGCAAAAGTGGCGCACTAGCTTCACAACGACAAGCGTAGACGCCGCTGACATGTCTTTGTCAGTTTGAAGCTGCCTGCTAAATGAAACAAACTAAATGTGTATCGTGGTCCCAGAGCTCTCTAAGAATAGGCATCTGGATTTAAACCTAACACCAGTTTTCTCTGCTCTTATCACTGCACTCTGCTGAGGTTGTTAGCTCATTTAGGGATGTGAATAATTCAAGGAAAAGGCATTTTCATCCCCAGCAGCACTAGCTGAAAGAGCTAGTGGGCTCATATGCATATGTGTGTTTAACCCAGCCAAAAAAAGATAATAAGAGAAAAGGGGTGGGTGGTGGGGGGGGACTCTCTCCGTCAGTATGTGTGTTCATGCATGTCAGAAAAGTCCAAAGCTAATGCACATGGCATCTAATACATATGAAGGCACGGGTTAAATAAGGGTGAGAAGAATTCACAATGCCACCTAACGCTGCATAAAATGGCAGTGAACACAATGTCAGATGTTCTGCTTTTCAATGTGAGGTAGTAATACAGTGGTCAGAGAGCCAGTTGACTGGCTTTTATGATGACGTAAGGAGAAATGTTGGACACACTTGCTCTGTGCTGTTTGAAACTAGCCTTGTTGGTGGTGGTTGTGTGTGTGTGTGTGTGTGTGTGTGTGTGTGTATGTGTGTGTGTGTGTTTCCTGGTAAACTCTGCATGGGGACAAAGTGTGACATTCTAAAAGCTCCACACTACAAAACTACAAACTGGTGAGTTTATTCACTAGGTTGCTTCAGAGGCATAAGGTCCTGTAATAATGCAACAATAATATAACAAATGCATTGACATTTACTTTTGATACTCAAGTACTTTTAAAAACAAGTACTTCTGTACTTTTACGGTCTTTATAACTTTTACTTGTAACAGAGTAATATTTGAACAGTAGTATCTGTACTTTCACTCAAGTAAGGAAGTTCTGTACTTTGTCCACCTCTGCATCCTTGTCCTTGTGGGGATATTTTTGGTCCCATGAGGAAAACAGCTTATAAATCATACTAAGTGATGTTTTTTTTTTTTTATGTAAAAATGCAGAAAGTTTTCCGTGATGGGTAGGTTTAAAGGTAGGGTTAGTGTAATGGGATATAATATACAGTTTGTACAGAATAAAAAATGTGTGTGTGTGTAGCACACAGGAAACAGGCTTGAAGGGCATCATTTTTTGTTCATTTTTAACAGTCTTTTAATGAAAGGATTTTCTCGACCTTCAGAAAATTGAGTTTGACCAAATTTGGAGGACTGCTTCATTCTAGTTTCTATTCATTTCATGGACGATTTGCTACTCTTTTAAACCTTCAGTTGTATATTTTTGTCAACAGATATATGGATGTATATATTCACTACCATTCAAAAGTTTACATGTGGTCAGTAAGATTATTTTAAAGAAAGTTTTTATTCATTGAGGACACATTAAATTGCTCAAAAGTGTCAGAAAAACGTTTATAATGTTACAAATTATTTCTGTTTCAAATAAATCAGTTATTTTGAACTTTCTGTTCATCAAAGAATCCTGAAAAAAAAGGATTCCACAAAAATATTGAACTATTTTCAACATTGATAATTATAAGAAATGTTTCTTGAGCAGCAAATCAACCTGGTTTCTGAAGTATCATGCACTGAAGACTGGAGGAATGATGCTGAAAATTCAACTTGGCACCACAGGAAGAAATGAAATTTGAAAAGTTATTTGAAATAGTAATACTATTTCATAATATTACTGTTTTTACTGTATTTTTGATTTAAAAAATTGTAGGCTTGTTGAGCATAAGATACTTCTTTCAAAAAGTTATTTATTCAATCAGTTTTTTTTTCAAGCAATAACTTTTGTAACAGATTCCCCTCAGAAGAACACAATATGAAATCTGTCATCTTTTCAGTGCAGAATTCCCAAAATGTTGCAAAAATCTCCTGAGCTGTGAATGCCATGTGGCGTACTACTTTGGAGCCAGAAAAATGATGTCATGCTTATCAGCTGATGTTACAACAAGAAACATTTTACTTAAAAATTAAATTTTACATTACATTTTTAACCCAGCGGTTGGGTTTGTCCATATTTGACCCAAATTTGGGTTGAAACAACTCAGCATTTTTAGAGTGCACAGTCTCAAACCCTTCATACAGTTGCATGCGCCATCTGCGATATTTCAAAAATTACCTCCAGAAAAAAAAAAGGAAAACAATATCATACATTAATGCCATGTTTTTGGACATTAAAAAATGTATTTGTTCTTCAATGACATATTATGGGGCGTTCAAAAATATCACATTTTAAAATGTATGTTGTGGAATAGTTTATCATTTTGTACCCTCTTTGTATAAAATGTGTTCGAGAGGGAAAGAGAGAAGTTGCAGAAATAGAATTGCTACCTTATTTTTGCCTTAACTCACACTGCCTCAATTCAGCCTAGAACACATTCAGCATGACAGTGTCCTTGTACTGTCAGTTGTTAGTGAGGAATCAAATGCAGACAGGATATCCTACGAGTCACAATGCAAAACTGCAAAACATGTTGCGTGACATAGCTACATTTGGCATTTTGTAGTATTACAAAGTCAATTTTCAGGTGTGCTATTCTTCTTGTTCATGACCGCCCGGACTCCTAGAAGCCCCCTCATCCTTCTTTTCTTTTCTATAATGACCCAATCACTCATTAAATCAGATATTTGCTCATAATGTCAAATATCAACGTGATCCAAATGATGATTACTAGTATATGTGGATTGTGTTTTCACGGTACCCATGTGACATTCAGTTTATCAGACTGAAGCATATGACAGGAGCTCTATAATGACTGGAGGCCAGGGCTGTGGAAGCCTGCAGGAAAAATGATATATGTGCCTTCAAAGTCTCAAATCTATGTGACCAGACTGGGATCCCACACTGCCGAATGGCTGCTGCTGTATCTAATCACATCCTGTGGGACGACATAGACAGAAGAAAAGAGTAAGTGTGTGTATGTCTGTGTGTAAAAAGATAGAGAGAGGAAGAGCGAGGTGTTTTTTACTGTGTGTGTGTGTGTGTATGTGTGTGGGTGTATTTGTGTGTCTTTGAGGTTTTCTGAAAATGCATGTGGCAGCAGCTCACTCTTGCTTGGCACAATTCAGTATCGGTAACCATTTTTAATTTCCCATTAGACCCTTTGCGGAGATCGATTTGCGCTCGCAACGTAACTCATTAATTAGCTGTGATGCATTTGTGACTATGAGGAAAGGCCAAATGGTGCTTTGCACAAATATATGTATATTCGCAGCAGAACAGATGGACACAGGAAAAAACAACAACTTTTTATCAGAGGTAGTGTGAGGGGGGTGTGTATGGCAGTGGTGACCGGGACACTGAGGAACACCTTGCATCATATTATGCGGTATCAAGACTAAAACTATGCAAAGGAATCAGTGAAAACAGTTTAAATGTCACCTTTTGAATGTTGTACAAAACTTGTGTGTGTGTGTGTCTATATATACACGTATATAGCTTAGCAACAGTGTAGGCCTTTGTGTAACCTACTGCATCATAACTACTTACTGCACACTTGGCATACTAAAGTCATTAAAACACCACCTGTCAAATGACAACTAACACAGTGGCTCTCAACTTGGGGGGCCTTATATCTTCAATATATTATATTATATTTTTTAACATTTCTTAAAATTTCTGGCGTGCCTGAGCTACTTCATTTACATAAAACACGCCCAAGCCATGTCCATATAAGGGCATTTTGCACCCTTTTCTTTTTACACCCTTTTCTTTTGACGCTCTCTGCAAACATGACGCTCTTTAAAGACTCTCTAGCCCGAGATCAGTGTAGGAAGAGGTGACGTCATCAAAACAAGCAATAAACACCTTTTATTCAGACATTACAGACCTCTGATTGGCCAGCTGCACGTGTATCTGTGTCTTTATGCAGAGCTACCTCACAACTTGTCTTGAGCTGTAACACCTTTTCTTACTCTTTTACTGATAAGCCTATATATGGTGAAATATAGTCCATTTAATATCTACATGTTTAAAATCTCATCTTAACATGTATAAGGCCAACAAGTGTATGTAGCGTACATGTGGTTTTCAGTTGTTAAGTTTTTGATTATAAACACAACGAGGCTGTGAAAGTGCACTAGTGAGCGGATGACGTTTAATGTCCCAGAATGCCTCTGCAGTTCCATTTAGCCACTTGAAAGCAAACGCATTTTACAAGACAAATAAAAGGTTAAAAAAGTCAAAAGAGGGTATTACTTGTGTATTTTATATCATTGAATAAAAGTGAAAATATCTTGAGCTTGTTCACTACAGTCTTTATTTCAAGCATTTAACCAAAAACCCTTTCAAAAATCAATTAACGTCTGGACGATAGAACCGGAAGTGCTAAAATACGAAGTAGTTTCTGGGTTTTGGTCTACAAAAAATCCATCATCCCTGCAGCATTATAGCCAACTGTTAGCAAAGACTATTTTTAGTAGCTCTGACACCATTTCTCAGAAATTGTACCTATTTTGCAAATAGCATAATACTTCTATTTCATTTTTATTAATTTCTTTTTTTTAGCACATAGCCTCTGCCAAAACGGAAACCATGTAACAAAATGTCCTCATCGGACCATTGGTTGTGGAAAACGATTTCTTTTTTCTTTATCCCGTCATCATAACTGGTTAGGAGACCAGACACACTGGTTAGGCTATGTTTTTCTGCATGGCTTTAAGCACTTACTTGCTAATTTCGGCACATACAGGACCCCTCACAGAGTTAAGTTCCTTTAGTGTGATCCTCAAAAACTAGCACAACTTCACCTGAAAGGAGGGTCGCGAGATGAGCTGCATGCATTACAAACCAGACCTCTTCAATGTGAGGCTCAACACCACTAACAATTATGTTGACTATTGACTTTTCTCTCCGAAGGTGTGATCAATTGCCGTGAAAGTAATGACATCGCTTGTTGTTGTGACCCGTTCAGTGAGCAGGCAATTTATTTTTGGTGACAGAGGACTCATGAGAGACGACAGGTCGTCAGAGGTTTGGCAGCGATCAGAGAGCAGAGAAATCTCTCGGGCCGAGCGACGAGGCGCACCTATTAGACGCAATTACTTCTTCTGATTGACTTGCTGAAGTACGCTCTTCCAAAGCACAGCCATTAAACTCAAGACTATTCACATATCTGTGTAAATGGACAGTGTGGCACTGCAGCATAAAAGTGGTTCGAAAGCATTGTTTTTGATTTGTCACTGGCATAGAGCTAAAGCAGCAAAATGCCTTGAAAACCATTTATTTGGATGTTAATGTAACATGCTGATTTTGTGTGATTGAATATAGAAAAAATGCAGTACAAAATATATAACCATTACAGTACATGCAAAAAACATTCCCATTTTCTCCAAGACTTCGATAACAAAAATGAGAGAACATAGAAGAGATAAAAGGGACTCGTACGGCAACACAGGCCTTCGTGCGTGACATGGAAAAGGTTGAGTGGGCAGAAAAGACACTTTTTTTTATTTCATCAGGAGATTGTATTTCTCCGATAACCGGCTCGGAGTAAGCAGGATAATAGATTAGATTGATGAGCTCTGAGATACAGAGTTTCCTCGCTGAGGGCCGCTTAAAATGAACTCTTTTCTCTCTTTTCCCCTCTCACATCTGCGTCGGGCTGTGACACAGATGAATAGGCCAGTTGAGGACAGGGGAAAAAAGTCTCCTTTAGTTCTCATGCAGCTCCGGAGAACAGAAAACAATCCCTCTCCGTTCCCACTCCCGACGTCCCTTTTGCTCAGACAACCACTTGATTCCTCCATTTTCTGTCTTTTTACTCCTTTTCCCTTGCTCTTTGCACACTTGTGCAGTGGCAGCAACTTTCTGAACTGTATATTGGGATGCATGTGGAGTGATGTGACACCTTTAGTACCTTTAGTTTAATGTGTATGGCTCCATACCAGTTTGCACACTTAAACGCCCCAAAATACTTCAAGCGAAATCAAAGAACAAACTGATCTGACGTCATTTCGAACAAAATCAGGCCAAAACGAAGTTAGTTCGGAGTTCGTTTTGGGAGTTCGAAACGGCTTGCTAAAGTGTGGAGAATATGTAATAGGTTGGTGTATGCAGAGGCTCCGCCTTCTTTCACATGGAAATCTTCTCCGGTTCTTTTCTTTTGTTCAGTCCGTCAAGGTCAGATATCCGTGAGTGAAAACATGAACACCGGAGAGCTGCTTTATAGTAGAAAATGAAGTTGTACTTCTGTTGAAACAAGACACTGACATTGTTTTATTTTTAATAAGGTAAAGCTGCTTGATTTTAAGCAATCTATTAAGTGCCATATAAATAAACGCTACATGAACTTACTAGAGTGCAGAATTGCAGAGCTCATGCAAACATATCCACATTGCTATGATCAGATGTTTTTTTGCTTTATTATTAAAAAAATGCTTGCTGTTTTTTATATTTTTTTGCGTGTCTATTTTGTCATTGAGAGGAAAGCGTGCAGTACATATTTACATATTCATCGAACTGTCACTCTCAGAAGTGTGGACGGCGACAAATCTTCGCTTCGCTGATCACATATTTTGAACTTCTTTTTACCGCTAAGCAAAGAACAAAAAAGAGCTTTACCATGAGTTTATTACAGAGCCTTAAGGAACTGGTATCCTTCAAGTGAAATTTAAGACAAAGGTTAAAATGAATATTCTATTATTCTATATTCTAATATTAAATATTCTATAGGTTAAAATGAAGTTTGTTTTATGTTCATTTCGGGAGATTAAAACAGCTTGCCAAAGCAAACTTTCCGGAAAAGTTCCCTCTGGCTGGTGAACGTCAAACTACCATTGGTGCGTGGCGATTATGTAACATGTAGGTGTGGCTCTGAGGCTCCGCCTTCTTTGACGTGGAAATCTCCTCCGGTTTATTTCTTCTGTTCAGTCTGTCGAGGTCGGATATCTGCGAGGAAAAATACATCCAAATGGAAAAGTTATTTTAAACTGTAATATTTCAGTTTTACTGAATTTTTGAATCAAATAAATGCAGCCTTGGTGAGCTTAAGATACATTTTTTTTCAGATATATATACATATATAAAATATTTTGAATGGTGGCGTAAATACATCTAAGGGGGACAACAGTGAGGGATTTTCCTCCTATTAAAAAGGAAGGAGAAAACGCTTCCCATATCTTTTAGTTGTTGATGTCATATTCCCTGTGTCCATTCCAAGTATTTTGGTGCAAATTCATCATCATTTGTTTAGTAAAATCTGGCCAATACAGGTAGATGCCAACATGGACAGGTTGCAAAACATCTTACAAAGATGAAAAACAAATAACAAAAAGCAGACAGAAATGTGTCATGCAATGAGTTATTGGCTTCAAGTATGTGATATGAGACATTTAGAAAACAAACACTCAACATATATAGACAATGTAAAATGTTAGTTTCAGTGATTTTAAGGACATTTTTGTTTACTTTCATACAGTACCTTAAATCAAGTCAAGTAGAGTCGCCTTTATTCATATTTTATATGCTTTATACAGTTCAGATTGTTTGGTAACAGGAAAATTATGTATTTCAGATTGATTCAGTTCTATTGTAAAGATCATCAATTATTAAATCAGTTAGTTTTATCTATAAAGCAGTTATGTCGTCGTCCAGCTCAGTTCAGTTCTCAGTCAACCACGTCAGTACAGTCAGATCAATAATGCTGTTTAATATTAAGTGTCCCCAACTAAGAAAACCAGAGGTGACCCCAAACTCCATCAGGTGACACAATGGAGAAAAAACCTTTGGGAGAAACCAGGATCAGCCGAAGAGCCAGTTCTCCTCCGGCCAACGAACGAACAAACACAGTGTGATTATGATTCGGACTGCATCACACAAGTCAGAATTCAGATCAGGATCGGTAGCATACGAACATTCATCCAGTTTCATATTATGAGTCTTGAAGCAAATCCACTACTGAAGAGCACACAGGCTTAAACACTCTGTTCGTTTTTTTCTCAAAGCATCTTCATTCATGTGACATAATGTGTGTTCTCGGCATCAGACATTTAGTGACGTAGGAAAGAGTGAAGTCTCACTGTGCAGAGTTTTTGTTTTAATTAGATATCAGAAAGGCAAAATATGCGAGATGTAAGAGGACAAAAGATGGGGGCTGGCTTTCAGAAAGTGTAGAGGGGTGAAAACAGGAGGTATTGTTAATTCCATAGCTGTCTGCTTACATTTTTATCCTCATTACTCTGTGTGAGAATACGTGCACGCGCACTCTGTTGTGTTCACGAGCTGACAGGGAATGTTTCGGGTGAGAACGCAATGGTTTGTGTGGCACTGCAGAAATTGCAGATGCTGTGATGGTGGGTGAGAGAACGAGAAAGTGAGTGAGAGGAGAGGAGAGCGCCACGCTCCTGGAATGCTAACGACACCTCGCCTCACCCTCCGAACGAATGTTTCAAAACAAAAAAGAGGAGTATGCGGCACTTTGGAACACTGGCAAAGGAATTGAAATGAATGGTTTGCCCCAGAGCTCTTAAGCTTGTGACCTTCAGTGTTCTGTCATGTACTTTTCACATGAGATGGGCTTTTGAATCCTAATATTTGAGAATAAAGTATCGTGCCCTCTGAATAAAAATTAGGATGGGGGAAAAATGCTGGAGCTGATGATGATTTTTTTTTATTTTTTTTTTAAAGAGGTTGTCTGACCTTGTTGTCCTGGTTAAAATACATTTTCGAAAACTTTGATCCAAATTGTATATAGGCTTGTTGTATACACTATACCGTTCAAAAGTTTGGGGCCAGTAAGGTTTTTAATGCTTTTGAAAGAAGTCTAGTCTGCTCACCAAAGCTGCATTTATTTGATTAAAAATAAAAACTGTATTATTGTAAAATATTATTACAATTTAAAATGAGCCATTTCCATTGTAATATATTTTAAAATGTAATTTATTCCTGTGATGCAAAGCTGAATTTTCATCATCATCACTCCAGTCTTCATTTTCATACGAACCTTCAGAAATCATTCTTATATGCTGATTTGCTGCTCAAGAAACATTTCTTATCATTATCGATGTTGAAAATGTCAGTTCATAATTTTTTTCTGGATACTATGATAAATTATTTAATTTTTTTGTACACTTGGAGCACAGAATCTTATAGCACAGAAGCACTTTTCTTGGTCATTTTGAAGCTTGATGGACTTTCATTAAATGGAAAAGAGCGACCATTGGATTCTTCAACCTTCCAAACTAGAATTAAAGTCAAATGGGTTTGGAACAATATGAGGGTGAGTCAATGATTGCATAACTTCATATTTTGATAAACTAAATTTGATGAATTACCTTGACCACCTGACCTGCCCACACAAGAGCAGTACCAGCGCAGGACATCACTGGCTCTGCCAGGGTCACCGGGATTTCTCCAAGTAAGACATGTTCTTGGATCAACTTATTTTTTAGATCCTGGAACAACATTCCAGTCTGAAAATTTAGTCATAACCTTATCCTTACCTCTAAACCTAAACCTAAACCTAAACCTAACCCTACCTATAAGTTATCCCTTAAATAAGAGGGGAATGATAGGGGAATTACACTAATGTAGAAGGTTGTAAGCCTAAACTTGTAGCCTAAACTGTAAACTTCCCCTAAAATCTGATTGGTTGATTGGAATGTTGTTCCAGGATCAACAAAGATGTTGATCCAGGAACATGTTAGACTTGGTGAAATCATGTTCATCCTCAGCCAACCAGGGGACGGCCCAATCTACAGGTCTTGGAGCTGTCAATCCGGGAACGCACAATAAAGTCACAGAAAGCATCTACCTCTCGAAGAACTGTCGATACATCACACACACATGTCCAGACACTGCCTGCCCGAGGGGATGGCCACAGCGCCGTACCCAGCTGTCACCTCTCCACCATTAATCCACTGCTCTGGCCGACAAAATCCATCTCCCTCTAGCAGGGGTTTGACAGAGGGTAAAAGTGCCGCTGAGATAGCCAGGTTCGGATCAATCGCTTCGATCCCAGCTCCTATGCCAAGACCCATTCATCAGCCTCTGGTTGTTATTGTTTGTTTCTTGCTTTCCTCAACAACCCGTCTCTCGAGCTTTAGAAGCAGGAGGTTCAGGGTTGAGAGCAGGGATGTGGAAAAACTGTGGCATGAAGTCAAGAACTCGAGGAACCCTTGAGCTTTCACTTCCTTTACTGTCTTTTAAGGGATGTTTGAGAGATGGGAGATGGGGGAATTAGCAGAGATGTGTGTAACGCTCAACAGGTATGGGTTTGTCATTGAGCGACTGTTGATGTCTAGAGAGCACAAATTTGTTGCTTTGATTAGTGATCTAGAAAAAAGGCGAAGGATATTTCTTTATTTCACTTCAGAACTTTTCTTTTCAAAATCCTGAAATTTACTCTTTAATTCCAGGCTTACAGTAATGGGTTTTTATCGAATTTTTAATGCAATACACGACACTGTTTTCAACAAAAAGAATTTAAACTTTATGTGCTTTGGCTGTTCATTTACAAGACAATGCCATATTGGGGGCCTTTCATTTGCTCCATATGATTATTGTTGGAGTTACAGGGTTTGAATTTCGGCATGGGATTGCGTGTATTGAGCATAATTTTACTCATTTAACTCACACCCAAAGTGTGTGCACATAAGGACAAGTATATTGGCCATGTAAAACATAGTATAATGGGTCTGTGGGTCAGGTCTTAAAGTGAAAGCAGCTTAATATACAAGCTGCCAAATTATGAGATAATATTAAAAATATCGATAGGGCAGTTTTTCCCTTTGGTATCGATGTCAAAATTGTGGCCAGTGAAAATGCTGAGTGGCTAGTTACTTTGGAAAACCACTAGCCACAGTGACTGGTGAGCAAAAAAGTTAATGTCAAGCCCTGTATATGAATATAAAATAATTTAGTAAGAGCAAAATAAGATATACATAAAAATGGTTAGATTAAAATCATATTTGACACTATATTTACTGAAATATATTTATAAATATATTTGATTTCAATAAAAAAACTTTCTTTTTAAAATATATTTTATTATGTCATTTATTCCTGTGATTGTAAAGCTGAATAGATTTAATTATACTGTGTCCAAAAGTCTTAAAACTACACTACAAATCTGGGATTCATAATCTGATTAAGCCCTGTATAATATAAACTAACTACCATTCAAAAGGCTGTAAAAACAGTAATATTGTCAACTATTATTTCATTTTAAAATAACTATTCTATTTGAATATATTTAAAGACAATATTCCTGAGGCAACGCTGAATTTTCAGCATCATTACTCTGGGAATCATTCTAATATGCTGATTTGTTGCTCAAGAAAAATTTATTATCATCAATTATTAATTTAAAAGAACATTGCAGTGCTTAATTGTAATGCTTAGTTCCAATGAAGATAGTATAATAGGTTTACCAGATAAATCCAAATGAAACATGAACAATATCGGACACTGAACAGAACACAGACAGGATCTTAAATACACAGTGATGATTAACTAAAGAGGACACATTGTGTCCACATTGCACACATGTGTATCCTCCACGAAAATAACCATATGGAGCTACAACGCCTAGTTTTACTATGCATATCCTCATCTGCATATCATTTGCATATGATTATTCATCCACGTGATAACATGTCAAGTCAAGTCATCCTTATTTATATAGCGTTTTAACAATGTAGATTGTTTCAAAGCAGCTTTACAGAGACAAACATATAATTTAAGGTAACAGAGAATGGTTTGGTTTTATAGCGGTTCTTGAATAATGTTGTTTCCAGCTAATGTTAGTTTTGATTGATTCACTTCCGTCGAACTGATCATTTGTTATTAAATTAGGGGCCGCTAAGACGACGCCGTTCTCTCTAAACAGACTTTAAACGCAAACCTGTGATAAACGCTGATGGCGTTCACATGAGCATTAAGAATTGATTCTATAGTTATGTGCGTTTGAATACATGTGCACAGGTTTGTAGTTCGCTACAAACCATGCTTAAACAAACTACTTGTCTTGCCTATAAATTTTGATGCAGAATTTTATTTTATTTTATCATTTCGGGTAGGTACGCGAAACCGGAATTTCCATAGCGCTTTATCTGTACAATGGAATAGGGATCCTTCATAGGGAAAGGTTAGTTGGCACTTCAGCACTGTGTTGTCCTCGGGTCCAGGCGAAGGTCCTTCGTCAGATCTGGAAACGGCCTGGATCCAGCAGGTTGCAAGAAAACCTTGGGATAAACAAAGACACTAAATTAGCGTAGATGCCATTCTTCTTATGATGTAACGAGTGCATCAGGATTTAAGGGAAGTGTTCCCAGTTGAGGCTGACCTAATCTATGCAGCCTAACATTTAATTATAGAAGTCGATATGTATTATGTGAAAGCCAGGTCAAAGAGATGTGTTTTTAGTCTAGCTTTAAACTGACAGACTGTGTCTGCTTACCGGACAATGTTAGGAAGATTGTTCCAAAGTTTTGGTGCTAAATAGGAAAAGGATCTACCGCCAGCAGTCGATTTTGATATTCTAGGTATTATCAACTGGCTGGAACTTTGAGATCGCAATAGACGTGAAGGACTATAACGCGTTAAGAGCTCGCTCAAGTACTGGGGAGCTAAACCATTTAGTGCTTTGTAAGTAATCAGCAATATTTTTAAATTTATACTATGTTTAATTGGCAGCCAATGCAGTGTTGACTGAACCGGGCTAATATGGTCATACTTACTGGTTCCGGTAAGAACTCTAGCGGCTGCGTTTTGGACCAGCTGTAGTTTGTTTATTAAGCGTGCAGGGCAACCACCCAGTAGAGCATTACAGTAATCTAGGCTTGAGCTCATGAACGACGTAATTTAGATATATATTTTTTAAAATGCTGTTTTACAGATACTAGACACGTGACTTTCAAATGAAAGATTGGTATCAAAGAGCACACCCAGGTTCCTAACTGACGATGAAGACTTAACAGAGCAGCCATCAAGTGTTAGACAGTATTCTAGGTTATTAGGTGAGGAAGTTTTTTGTCCAATAATTAGAATCTCTGTTTTTTCAGAATTTAGTAGTAGGAAATTAATAGTCATCCAATTTTTTATATCAGCTATACATTCCGTTAATTTTGTGAATTGGTAAGTTTCGTTAGGTTTTGAAGAAATATACAGCTGAGTATCATCAGCATAACAGTGAAAGCTAATTCCATGTTTCCTAATGATATCTCCAAATGGTAGCATGTACAGAGTGAAGAGCAGCGGTCCTAGTACTGAGCCTTGTGGTACGCCATACTGAACTTGTGATCGATAAGACATCTCTTCATTTACTGCTACAAACTGATAACGGTCAGATAAGTATGATTTAAACCATAGATTTCTAGTCTATTTAAAAGAATGTTGTCGTCGATAGTATCACTAAGATCGAGTAACATAATAGAGAGATACAACCGCGATCGGATGATAAGTGCAAATCATTTGTGACTCTAATGAGAGCAGTCTCAGTACTATGGTACGGTCTAAATCCGGACTGAAAATCCTCACAGATATCATTTCTTTCTAAAAAGGAGCACAGTTGTGAGGATACTGCTTTTTCTAGTATATTTGACAGAAAAGGCAGATTCGAGATCGGCCTGTAATTGACTAATTCTGTAGGATCAAGTTGCGTTTTTTTAACAAGAGGTTTAATCATAGCCAGCTTAAAGGTTTTTGGTACGTATCCTAGAGACAAAGATGAATTAATGATATTTAGAAGAGGATCTTTGACCTCTGGAAGCATCTCTTTCAGTAGGTTAGTCGGTATAGGGTCTAACATACAAGTTGTCGACTTAGATGATTTAACGAGTTTGCAAAATTCTTCCTCTCCTATTGCAACAAATGAATCAAGTTTTTCATCATGGAGACTACACTGCACTCCCTGATGCGATACTGTAGTAGACGTTTGCATAGTTATAATTTTGTCACTGATATTATCGATCTTATAAGTGAAGAAGTTCATAAAGTCATTACTGCTGTGTTTCTTGGAAACTTCTGGGCTTGAAGCTTTCATTTTCGTTTTAGTTTAGTCACTTTTTCAAATAAATACCTAGGATTATATTTATTTTCTTCTAATAAAAAATAAGCAGATCTAGCAGCTTTTAAAGCCTCTCTGTAAGCAATCGACCTCTCCTTCCATGAAATCCGAAATACCTCTAGTTTTGTTTCTTCCCGTTTCGCTCCATTTTTCTGGCTGCTATTCTGAGTGTGCTCGTTGTACCACGGCGTTGGACTATTTTCTTTAATCTTCTTTAAACGCAGCGAGCAACTGTGTCTAAAGTGCTGGAAAAGAGAGAGTTAAACGTTTCTGTTGCAATGTCAATTTCTTCTAAGCTATCCAGGATGCTGAGATGATGAAACTGTTTAGGAAGATTATTGATAAAGCAATCTTTAGTGGCAGAAGTGATAGGTCTGACATATTTATAACATGGAGTCGGCTTTGCAGCCTTGGCTAAATGTAATTTACACGAGACTAGATAATGATCAGAGATGTCGTCGCTCTGCTGCAGAATTTCAACGGCATCAACATCTATTCCATGTGATAATATTAGATCTAGAGTATGATTACGACAGTGAGTAGGTCCTGACACGTGTTGTCTTTAAATGCCAATCCCAATGCATCTTTTTTATTATCTACATGTATATTAAAATCACCAACAATTAGGACTTTATCTGCAGCCAATACTAATTCTGATAGAAAGTCAGCAAATTCTTTGATAAAATCTTTTTGTTGCCCTGGTGGCCTGTATACAGTAGGCAGCAGAATTCTCAAACGTGATTTAACGTTTACACTATATATTTTTACATTAAGCACCAACACTTCAAAAGAAGTACATTTAAAACTAGATTTTTTATTGGTTTTGAAAATATTACTATAAATTACAGCAACACCGCCCCCTTTGCCCTTCGGACGAGGCTCATGTTTATAACAGTAATCTTGCGGGGTGGACTCATTTAGTAATGTAATCGTTTGGTTTTAGCCAGGTTTCTGTCAAACACAGCACATCTAGGTTATAATCTGAAATCATATCATTAACTATGAGCGCTTTTGAAGTAAGGGATCGAATATTTAGCAACCCAAGCTTTCTCGTTTGCTCATCTGTATTATATTTGTTTTTTATTTGTTGAACATCAATTAAATTTTCAACCTTAGATAGGTTTGGATGTTTTTTGAATTTCCAAATTCGGAGAACAGACACAGTCTCTATATGATAAAGGTACAAGACATTTGGTAAATATGCCGTCACATTACATTAATACAAATCATTTAGTAGCCTATCCTTGCATTGTTTTTGAAGAAATAAATCAAATAGTGTCAAATACATTTCAGAGAAAGTTTTTCTCAATATTTTCCACTGGCCAAGTATTTTTAATTGATTTATATTTTATTGGAAACAGATTGTTGTGCATTATTTGCACTAAAATATTTCCTCAGACAATCTGCTATTATCATGATAAGCAATTATCAGTTAAAACCGGTTAAAACATGAAAACACAGCATGCCAAAGTAAAAGTAGAAAAAGTGTTCAAAAACATTGCATCCACAACAAATATTTATATTTATTGAATATAATTTTTTTTGTAACTTCTCAGTAATGATTTCATGTAGTTTAAGTGTTAAACTCCATTAATGAGAATGACATCTTTAATCTAAATGTTTATATCAGAAGTAAAACATAGTTTAAATCATTCTTTTATTTATTTAAACTGTTATTGTGAACATGCACTGTATTCATGATTAGAACTCATAATGAAGATTTACGGTTTTACTTCATCTACCGTTAGGCTATATATGCATCAGTTTCACTAAACACCCCAACGTGCTCACTGGCACGGACATTTAAGAAGGGATGGATATTTGCCTCAAGTGATAGGCTTGGTGAGTGAAAATTAAGGGCCCCAGAACCCTTCAATGTTGCCCTCAAGAATGTGTTAGTTTGATCTCACAGCGGATCCCTCACATCTACCGTATTCTGTCTGTCAGATGAAGTGTTTGTTTGAGTTAGTGTGGACTGTTGTGTGGGCTTCAACGGGATCATTCTTTGCAGTTTTCCTCTTCCTGATCTGAGCTCTGTGTGTGCTGCAGTATTGGCAATTGGAAGCAGAGCTGATGAGAGCTGAAGTCTTGGCGGAAGTCTTTGGCAGTGGATTGTATGCTGGGGATCATCTGACGTGCCAATTCAGTGCTGAACAATGAACTAGCGTAGCCACTGTGAACAAGGTGAACATTACTTATGGTTAATGAGGAATTCAAAAACAACTGCTGCAAAATGAGCGATTTAGTGGCATCTGTTCATAGTTTAGCTAACATGAAAAACATCTTAAGTGCTTGAGAGACGCCTTGAGAGGTCTGATTCCTCCAAGGACGTACTGTTAATGTCACTTGAAGATATTGTCAATTAATTAACACATTTGGTACATTTTGGTACTTTTAAAAAATAGTTAAAGGGATAGTTCACCTATAAATGAAAATGCTGTCATTAATTACTCACCCGCATGTCGTTCCAACCCCAAAAGACTTTCGTTCATCTTCAGAACACAAATGAAGATCTTTTTGATGAAATCTGAGAGCTTTCTGTCCCTCCACAACTACGCAACTACCACTTTCACGCTTCAAAAAAGTTTGGAGATCGTAAAACTAATCCGTATGAATTGAATGGTTTAGTCCAAATTTTCTGAAGATACACGATCACTTTATATGATGAACAGATTGAATTTAGGCTTCACATATAAACATTCATCAACTCACACATCAGTTGTGATAAACGTTCGGTTAACGTGCAAGTCTACTATTGAAGTCAATGCGGTCCATCAAATGTTTGGTTACCAACATTCTTCAAAATATCTCCTTTTGTGTTCAGCCGAGGAAAGAAAATCCTTCAAGTTTGGAACAACTTGAGGGTGAGTATATGATGACAGAATTTTCCTTTTTGGGTAAACTGTCCCTTTAACTTTATTATTAAATCATTTGACCATACTGTATTTTACCTTATTAAATGGACAGTCCTGGTAAAGACACAAAAATCCACATAGAAACTAAAATATAATCTCATCAAACTAGCATCCAGAAGACACTTGCCTGCCATGTGTCTATATGGGATTATAAACCATAACGTTTATAAACCTCATTCAAACACCATAAAAGAGAGAATATTACAGATAAGAAAAGAAAATGGAGAATATATATTGTAGGCTAGATAAGCGTGATGATTAGTGTTTGATGTGAATGTGTGATCTGGTGATACGTGAACAATGAGTGCTGGTCACACGGGCCAGAGGAAATACAGTATAGATGCACAAGTTGGAGAGAAGTTTCCTTTCTCTCGTTCATTTATATGCTTAATGTGTTCCCCAGGGCTTCTGTCTTTTTTAATTTTACTTATCTTTTTTTAATCAATTTTTCTTTTATCTCAAAACTTATTTGAATGCTGCTGTCTTATTCCTTTCTCAGCAAGAGTGCATGGGATATCAATTATTCAATGTAGGCAGAAAGCAGCAAAATATGCTTTGCACCTTGGACTAGAAGTGTAGAACGACTGAGGTGTTCCCTTCTGCGTCTATCGCTCTGTTTCAAAACCTAGTGAGCTACCTAGAGGGCTTTTAAAGGAATAGTTCTGCCAAAAATGGAAATTCAATCCTTTATTTACTACAACCTGCTGTTATCATTTTTTTCTGTCAGCATTGCTAAGCATTGCTTCACGTAAGTTAATAATTAGCCTAGACTAGTAAACAGTCAAAAATGAAATAATTAACGATGAAAATGAAACAGTGCATGTTTTCAGCTAAAAACATATGAAGTATTCAAGTAAACATTCAGAAAAAAAAAGAAAAAAAATATGGTAATAAAAATGTTTGGGATCATCTTGACTGCATTATTATTAGATGTATTACATTAATACTGTTTTGATGCTGTTGAAGCTATATAAAACACAACTGTTTATGTTAACATGCTTAGCATGTGTATTTGGGCATACAAAATGTTGCATTTAAAAGCTACGACTACGAATTGTACATTTATTTTTTTGTATCAGCTTTGTACCAAAGTGTGTGTGTGTGTGTGTGTGTGTGTGTGTGTGTGTGTGTGTGTGTGTGTGTGTGTGTGTGTGTGTGTGTGTGTGTGTGTGTGTGTGTGTTACTCTCAAGTCTAAAATATTTAATTCCTCTTTTTTAAAAAAAAAAACCTTTTCTAGCAAACAAAGCCAGCTGTAAAAGACATGAGTTGAAAAGCTGTGGGAACCTTGGTGTAAAGGAAGCCTGCAATGGCAGACTTCTTTCATTTATGTTTTCTCTATCAAGAAAGACATTAGCCCTTTGAAGTCTCCTCTGCAATTAGTCTGGCATTATGAGACTTTATTGGTTGTTTTCTCTGTGTGTTTGATGGAGGTCTAATCACTCTTAATGACAGTACACAGGGGGCCAATACTGCAGGCCTCGGGGACATGCAGTCTTCTCCAGCTCTCATCAGCCTATAGGCCACCTTCTTTTTATTCTCTCTCTCTCTCTGGACATCTCCCCAATCAACATTATTTATTTAGCTGAATTCATTTCATTTATTTATCATAACATATGCTCACCCCTGCAGCGATAGAATCAGTTTCATTAATAATCCTGTCTTTCCTGTTTTTGCCCGTCTCTCAAAGCCTGCTCACACAGACCTGTGGTTCAAATACTACTGAACGTGTACGCACACACACACATTCACGTAAGGCCATCAGATGTGGCATGTTGCCACTGAGGCGGCAGTTTCCTGTGGTGCGATATCCTTCATCTAAAGCTTCTTTAACAGCACTTTTTAAACGATTTCACAATTGTTATGCATACAGTTTTACAAATATACTGTATATTAATTTAGAGACTACATGGAATAGTTGTACTTTTAAAAAGTTTGCCCATTCAAAAATATAAAACTGTGCAATTTCAGCATTAAGTGAAAAATCGTTTTCTTTCATTTTCTTCCCTAAGAAGATGTGTTGTGTATCTAGAGTGCTCTGAGTGGTTGCAGGCAGTGTTGGGTAAGGTACTCTAAAAACTCTTTTTAAAAAGTATTGCATAACTTATTACTAATTACATTCTAAATCCAATATCAAGCTCGACTTTTAAGGAAAAAAGGTTACATTAAAATGTTAATTTTTATGTTAAATCCTCTATTGTGTTATATAGAATTGTTCTAGTCTATACAGTATTAATCCAATTAAAATAAATTACAAAACAATTAAGAGTAATCCCTTACTTTACAAGGGAAAGGTAATTAAATTACAGTAATGAGTTACAGCCAACACTGGTTTCAGGGGGTTCTAATTGGTTAGGGATTTGCTTGGTTGTTGTAAGTGGCTGCTAAGGTGTTACTAGGTTGTTCTAAATGATTGCTAGGTTATATTAGGGTGTTATACGTGGTTGCTAATGTGCTGTTGTAAGTGGCTGGTTGTTGCTAGGTTGGTCTAAGTAGTTGCCAATTTGCTAGGTAGTTCTAAATGGTTACTATGTTTTAAGTAGTTGCTTGGGTGTTTTAAATAGGTACCATGGTGTTGCTAGGTTGTTTTAACCCTCTGGGGTCTTCTGTTTTCTGGGCCCTGGAGGTGTTCTGACATGCTCTGACATTTGTGCTTTAAATGGTTGCTTTGTGTTTTAAGTGGTTGCTATGATGTAGCAAGTGGTTGCTAGGGTGTTGCAATTTGCTGCTAGGTAGTTCTAAATGGTCGCCAGGGTGTAATGTTTTAAGTGGTTGCTAAGTTGTTCTTATTGTTTGCTGGGGAATTCAAAGTGGTTGTTATGGTGTTCTAAGTAGTTACCATAGTGTTGCTAGGTTGATCTAAATAGTTTTAAATGGTTCTGCATGTTTTCCAAGGAGATGCTATGCGTTTGCTTACTGATCCCCTCCATGTTAATTTTTTTAGATATGTTATACAGTTGAGTTGAGTACCAACTGTAGATATGTATTGGTTCCATTCTTCAATGTCTTTATTTTTTTCACTCTTGTTGTTTTCTGCCATTTGAAAATCATAAGTTTAATCTCTAAAAAGTACTATCACACCTCTCCTCAAGTAGTTACCATGGTGTTGTTAGGTTGTTATAAATCGTTTAAAATGGTTGCTTAAGTGTTTAAAGTGATTGTTAGGGTGTTGTTGTGGTGATCTGAGGTATAGTTAGTGTGTTACAATGTTTTGTTATGTTGTTCCAAATAGTTGCTAGGGTGTTACTAGGATGTTCTAAGTGGCTGCTATTCGTTCGGTTCACATGACGTCACTGTAGCTTTGCGCCGCCATCTTTACGACCGACGCTCTCAGTAATGCCTGCAGAATGTTGTGCAGTTGGCTGCAACAACAGCCGAAAGAGGAACCCCCAACTGGTATTTTAACATTTGTACTGTAACGTGCTGATCTACCTAGCGGTTACACGAGTTGACATGCGCTGCATCATGTCTCATATTGTGTATAATGTCTCATATTTCTGCAGTGTGCGCACACACCTGACCTGAAGCGTGCGGCCATAGACCCCTATACAGTGCGCGAGTACTGAACTGAGCTGTTTCGTGTTGAATGGACAAATACACACAACATTATGTTTAAATGTCCGTTTTGGAGAGTATTCACTTAAAATATGTCGGTTATGTCTTAAACAGAGTTGTCATCCAGTCTCTTTGAGAGAGAGAGAGAGAGAGAGAGAGAGAGAGAGAGAGAGAGAGAGAGAGAGAGAGAGAGAGAGAGAGAGAGAGAGAGAGAGAGAGAGGAGAGAGAGAGAGAGAGACGAGGAAAACAAATAAGCATGCAAATGGAAATGATCGCGACCGGAAAAAAATATTGAGCTCATTTTTTTAATCGTGCGATTAATTGATTATGACTAACATTATCGCGACAGGCCTAATCCAGATTAATGGCAGCTAGCCGTGAGCCGTGGCTATAAGCTACCAGCTGTTAAGTCACTAGCTAACAACTCTATACCTAGTCAGAGCAAACGTACTCGGTTACTAACGTAACCTCGGTTCTCTCTAGAGAGGGAACGAGTACTGCGTAATATCTTACGCTATGGGGAAATACTCTTTCCTCGAGATATTGAAGCCAAAAATTATCCTTAATTTTTTAAACATGCAAAACGCTTTTGCAGCAGCAAGCAGACAAGGGCGAGACAGCTCGCGCGCCCATTGGCTGCCTCGCTGGAAAAGCTGCAGCCTATCGAGTGTGGCACTGCGTGACGTAATGACGAATGGGGACGCTTCGCGCTCATTTCGTCATGTCCCGCCAGTATAGGCGTGGTCTCGCCCTATAAATACCCCCTCGATAGCTGTATTTCCTCTGATTTTTTAACGCCGAAGCGAACCAGAGCATATTCCAAGCACGGCAAGATACGCAGTACTCGTTCCCTCTCTAGAGAGAACCGAGGTTACGTTAGTAACCGAGTACGTTCTCTTACGAGAGTATCTCTCGTACTGCGTAATATCTTACGCTATGGGGAACCCCATGCAACACGCCGTGCGGACAGGGATCCAACACCAGAGTCCCGGGGCCAAGCCTGGGGCGCATCTAGTGCACAATCACCACAACTCACACAGAGTAGAGGAGGAGAGGCTAGAAGCATCACTCCTTCATAAAAGTCCCGTAGGGGTAACAGACCCGTAGGGGTACACATAGCCGCATGGCGGCCGATAAGCCCGAAGTTCAAACCGCCAGAAGCTTAGCTTGTAAGGCGGGCACCTCCAGGTTGTAGTACTTGATAAATGTAGACGGCGAGGCCCAGCCCGCAGCCGTACAGATATCCTGCAGGGAGACCCCGCTGTATCATGCCCACGACGAGGCCACGCCTCTCGTGGAGTGCGCTTTGACACCCAATGGGCACTGCAGGCCCTTGGAAGTGTAGGCCAGCGCTATGGCATCCACTATCCATCTGGATAGGCTCTGTTTTGAAGCGGCGAGTCCCTTAGAACGGCCGCCAAACAACACGAAAAGCTGCTCGGTCTGTCTGAACTCAGCCGAGCGGGACACATAAGCCCTTAGCGCCCTGACAGGGCAAAGGAGACTCGCGTCCCTCTCCTCATTGAGAACCGGAAGGGCTGACAGGGAAATTACCTGGGCCCTAAACGGTGTATTGAGGGATTTCGGCACGTAGCCGTGCCTCGGTTTGAGTACGACCTTTGAGTCGTTAGGCCCAAACTCCAGACATGACGCGCTTACAGAAAGCGCCTGTAAGTCCCCTACACGCTTCACTGAAGCGAGAGCCAATAGAAACACCGTCTTAAGGGACAGGTGCTTCATGTCCGACAGCTGGATCGGCTCAAACGGGGCGCCTTTCATGGCCTCCAAGACCGTGGAAAGGTCCCAAGCCGGGACTGAAGGGGGCCTGGGAGGGTTTAACCTCCGAGCTCCTCGTAGGAAACGCACGACTAAGTCGTTTTTTCCCCAGTGACTGGCCAGACACCGGTTTAGCAAACGTTGCTATGGCCGCCACGTAAACTTTGAGCGTGGATGGGGTCCTACCCTTATCCATCAGCTCCTGAAGGAAGGCAAGCACTTCCTTAACCCCGCAGTCCATAGGTGAAAAGCCACGGGCTCGACACCAAGTAGAGAACACCGACCATCTCGAGGCATAGAGCCGTCTGGTAGACGGAGCTCTAGCCTGCGCGATCGTGTTTAGCACTCCTTCCGGGAGGCTAGCGGGTACCCGTTGATGGCCCATGCGTGCAGGGACCACAGATCCGGGCGAGGATGCCAAATCGAGCCCTCCGCCTGAGAGAGGAGATCTTTCCTCAATGGTACAGGCCACGGGGCAGTGCTGGTCAGCTGCATCAGGACAGGAAACCAAGCCTGGTTCGTCCAGAGCGGAGCTATGAGCAGCACTGGGCATCCCTCCCTCCTGATTCACTCCAACACCTGAGGCAGGAGTGAGACAGGGGGAAAAGCATATAGGGGGCGGCGGGGCCAAACACGGGCCAGCGCCTCCCGGCATTTCGAGAAGAATCTCGGTGTTACGCCCTTACTAGGGAGCAACAAAGAAGGAGGGAGCAAACGATCACGGCGGTTACAATAATCTCTTTATTGACACAATCTGTATAACAAAGTCTAACTCGCAAGTTCTCTCCGTACGCCGCAACGCCGATCAACCTCTCGGTCCTGGCCAGGGATCGATTGGACCAGATGGAACGCTCCATGAGGACGCCAAACAGGACGCTTTTAAAGACAGGCACACCTGTACACCGGTGCACCCAATCCACCTGATTACTCCCTCAGCTCCGCAGCACACCTGTAGGAGGAGTAAACACAGCCAGACACGGCAAAGACCACAACACAAGTATACAGCCGTCACACTCCCCCCCTTAAAAAAAGGAAACCAATAAGTTTCCGCCAAAATAAGCAATCATAACCGCACTAACAACCAATACAATTTAAATATAGGCCTATACTTACACACCAATCAACATCAATGACACACACAATGACACACACCATGACATACACCATGACACATACCATGACACACACCATGACACACACCATGACACACACCATGACACACACCATGACACACACCATGACACACACAATGGCTTCTTCTGATCGAGGAAGTGAACCAGCGCAATCAATAAGATCAAACGGTTGACATACAGCCGGAATTGGACGCAAAGAGCTGGCTTTAACAACGGGTTCGGTTATGGCAAGCTGGCAAATTTCACTTGGAAGTCTTTGACTTAAGCACTGGACAATTCGACTTCCAATGTCCCTTTCCGAAACAATAATTACAGTTGTCATAGTTACTTGTCGTTTTTTCCCAAAAACTACGGGTTGGACTCATAGGGACACTAGAAAAATTCCCCCGTGCATGAACCTGATGTTCTCCGAATTTACCACCACGGGGCTTATGAATAAGTTCCCAGTCATCCACCAGCAGTGCAGCTTCTGAAGCAGTTTTAATCTGACGCTCTGCAACATAAGTGGCTACAATCTCAGGAAGGGTATTTCTGTATTGTTCAAATAAAATTAACTCTCCCAGCTTGTCTACTGTTGTACACTCTGCCGCTGTACACCATCGATCAAACTGCACAGTCAACTCTCTTACGAACTCAACATTTGTTTCATTCGCCTTTCGCTGTAACGTACGAAACCGTTGTCGATAGCTTTCTGGCACGCGCTCATAAATTTTTAACACCGCCGCTTTAATGGCTTCATAATTCTGGCTGTCAGCATCAGATAGCGTAGCATAGACTCGTTGGGCTTTACCTGTTAAAACGCACTGAAGCAACATAGCGCGTTCAACCTCATTCCACTTATACGCTGCTGCGACTCGCTCAAACAGGAGAAAAAAAATCTCCACCTCAGACTCATTAAACGGCGGTACTAAACGTAAATTATGAGCCACACTCAGTTTCGTCGAATCATCATCAAATCCTGCGTCTACTGGTTTACCTTCTCCCTGTAACTCCAGTCGACGCCTTTCAATCTGTAAACGCTGTTGCTCTACCTTTTGCCGGCTCTCCTCCAACTCCAACTCCAAGCGTAGCTTGTCACATTCCAAGCGTCGCTTCTCACACTCAGTATCACGCTGGATCATCAACAATTCCTTCTGTTGCTCAAATGAAAAAGTATTTACAACAGACAATGGAGGATTAGTTGGAATAGGCATACTTACAGCCGACAATGCAGCAGAATCAGGCAATTTAGACTTTACACTCAAGATTTTAAGGTCACACAACGCAGACTCAATGATTAATTTAATTCCGTCCTTTGACCTTTTTTGATTATATGTTAGCTCGATGTTATAATGTGCAGCTAACTCCAACAATTGCTCTTTGGTCATTTCCTCTAACAATTCCTCAGACGGAGACTGAGAAAATGTTTCAATAACTTCAGTAGCCATCATTACAATAATCACGCTCACCCTTACAAACGAAAAAGAAAAACGACAACACACCCTTTGCCCCAAAAGAGAGAGAGAGAAAAAAAAAAATCTTCCCACGTCGAATCAGGGATTATTTAAAGAACTAAACCCTCCACCTAAACTAACTGAACCCTAGTCTTCAGTTGGCCCAAGACCGGGTACTTATGCACTAAATCCCGCAAGTTTGGGAAGACGACCAATTGCCGAATCGCCCCCCAAACCTCGGATGTGCTCCCGAGACAACTGCTCTAAGCCCCGAGCCAACCAAAAATAACAAACTAAAATAAAAAACTACGTGCCCAAGGACACGCACTAAACCTACCTGGAAGGTTTGTTCCCCAAATACTCCCTACAAATTATTTCATATAGAGCCTAATTTAACTAATGGAGCGTTCCAACACTTTCAATTTCCAAATAGGCGGACAATTTTACAAATATTCAAAATATCGAATTAAATATCCTACCTTTACCCTCCTTCAAAAACAACGATTTTTCATTTTCTTTTTTTTTTTTTTTTCAAACAATCGCACGAATTCAATTTCAAATTTAGTTCGACGAGCCCCCACTTGTTACGCCCTTACTAGGGAGCAACAAAGAAGGAGGGAGCAAACGATCACGGCGGTTACAATAATCTCTTTATTGACACAATCTGTATAACAAAGTCTAACTCGCAAGTTCTCTCCGTACGCCGCAACGCCGATCAACCTCTCGGTCCTGGCCAGGGATCGATTGGACCAGATGGAACGCTCCATGAGGACGCCAAACAGGACGCTTTTAAAGACAGGCACACCTGTACACCGGTGCACCCAATCCACCTGATTACTCCCTCAGCTCCGCAGCACACCTGTAGGAGGAGTAAACACAGCCAGACACGGCAAAGACCACAACACAAGTATACAGCCGTCACACTCGGGCAGTGAGCGTTTTCTTGGGACGCGAACAGGTCCACCTGCGCCTTGCCAAATGTTTCCCACAGCAGCTGGATCGTCTGCGGGTGCAGAGACCATTCTCCTGCTGGGACGCTGTTTCTGGACAGCCTGTCCGGCCCCACATTTAGGTGACCAGGCACATGCGCCGCTCTCAGCGAGAGCAGGTTGTGCTGAGCCCAGACCAGGAGGCGTCCCGTCAGCCTGTAAAGGTTTCGGGACCTGACGCCGCCCTGGCGATTTATGAACGCCACCACTGACATGTTGTCCGACCGGACCAATACGTGGTGGCCTTTTATCTGGGGACAGAAGCGCCGTAGCGCTTTGTCGACTGCTATTAATTCCAAGCAGTTTATGTGAAGGAGCTTCTCCCGTACTGACCATAGGCCAGCTAGCGGTCTGCCCTCGAGCAGTGCTCCCTGCCCCGAAGTGGAGGCGTCCGTAGACACCACCTTCACACTCGAGGGGATCCCCAGACTCACACCTGACTGATACCAGTCGGTTGCTTTCCATGGTTTCAGAGCCGAAATGCACTGAAGGTCGACCCTGAGGCGAAATAGACCTGCGGTCCACGCCCTTGGGGGAACTCGTGCTTTTAGCCATAGCTGCAGTGGGCGCATGCGGAGCAGGCCCAACTGGAGTACGGAGGCTGCTGAGGCCATCAGACCCAGCATTTTCTGAAACCTTCTGAGCGGGACTATAGAGCCGTGGCGGAAGGATCTCGCGACGTGCTGAATATTCAATCCGCGCTCCGGTGACAGGCGTGCTGTCATGGATAGCGAGTCTAACACTGTTCCCAGAAAGGAAATTCTCCGACTGGGGAGCAGTGAGCTTTTCGCCCAATTGACTGTAAGGCCCAGCTCCTCGAGGTGCTCGAGTAATGCGGCCCTGTGTTCTATGAGCTCCGTTCGTGAACGAGCTAGAATCAGCCAATCGTCCAAGTAGTTCAAACTCGCATGCCCCGAAGTCTCAGGGGGGCGAGGGCCGCGTCCATGCACTACGTGAACGTACGGGGTGCTATGGACAGGCCGAACGGCAGGACTGTGTATTGATATGCCTGGCCCTCGAAGGCGAATCTCAAGAATCGCCTGTGATGGGACGCTATTTGTATTTGAAAATAGGCGCCTTTCAGATCTATTGACATGAACCAGTCTCCTTGGCGCACTTGCGCGAGGATTTTCCTGGTCGTAAGCATTCTGAACTGGCGCTTCACGAGCGTTCTGTTCAGCAGTCGCAGATCTAGAATGGGTCTGAGCCCACCATCTTTTTTCGGTACCAGAAAATATCTGCTGTATAAGCCCCCTTCGCCCTGAGATAGAGGTTCTATAGCCCCTTTTCTCAGTAGTTTCGCTATCTCGGCTCGAAGTAGATGAAACACTTCGCTTTACACCGTAGTTTCGACTCGCGCCGTATAACGGCGGGGGCGTCGAGCGAACTGTAGCGAACAGCCTCTCGTTATAGTGTTCAACACCCATTCTGATACCCCGGGAAGCCTTGACCACGCATCTGCGTGAAGAGCTAGGGGTAGAATGAAATCTGGGCTCTGGCCGCGGCAGGACGGCGGCTCGAGAGCCCCTGTGTACTGGGAACAAAACATTGTGTTTACAGCGTTCGAGGCGGGGGGCGCGCTGATCACAGCTGGCAGCCTGGCCGCGCTCAGCTTCTCTATGGCGGGACGCGCAGAGAAAGCGAGCGGGGCGAATCCCGTGAGATTCGGAGTGTCTGTGAGAAATGCGGGCGCGAGACAGCGGGCACATTTTCTGCACGGAGAACACTCGGCTCGCGCCGACTGAATCAACGCTGTGTTCACAGCGTGCGAGGCGCGCGCTAATCACAGCGGGCAGCCTGGCCGCGCTCAGCTTCTCTGTGACGGGTTGTGCATAGAAAGCGAGCGGGGGTGAATCCCGCGGGATTCGGCGTGTCAGTGAGGAAATGCGGGACAGCGGGCACATTTACTGCACTGAGAACACTGTCGGCTCGCGCCGACTAAATGTGTGTTAGTTTCGTTTTTACAGAAACCAAGGGACACGCATCGTGTAGTGTAAGCGGGCATTGTATGGGCGCGTTCACTACATTTTCTGCACAACCAACATGAGTTGGTTTTATTTGTGCTAGCACTGCACCGTGGCGGGCTGTGTCTGGGTGTGGGAATGGGCACTGGGACGTGGGCATTCTTACAACACTCGTAACACCATCGGCCGTGGCCGGAACACCAGAAAATGCACTCTTTATTGGATTTATCTGGGTAGCCATAGAAACGGCTTTTGTGCGCAGGCAAGCGGGCTGAGACACCGGCTGCTTCACTGCGAAATACACTGGGACAGTCACAACGCATGGAACTGAACGAGCGAGAAGTTTTGGTGGAAATCCGGCCGCAGCGGGATCTGAACACCGTCACTTTCCTAGAGAGACTAGGAAGGCCTTGAAACCTCGGGCTTTACCTCAATCCTCGGCCGGGGCCCGCGCTGAGGGGGGCGGCGTCCAGCAGAACGAGAGCGCGGTGTTTGATCTCGGGCCTGGCGGCGCTGCTAGTTAGCCGAAACGACGGCCTTTGTGCGCAGGCAAGCGGGCTGTGGAACCAGCTTGCTCACTGCGAAATACACTGGAACAGTCACATTGCTTGGAACTGAACGAGCGAGAAGTTTTGGTGGAAATCCGGCCGCAGCGGGAACTGAACACCGTCGCTTTCCTAGAGAGACTAGGAAGGCCTTGAGACCTCGGGCTTTATCTCAATCCTCGGCCGGGGCCCGCGCTGAGGGGGGCGGCGTCCAGCAGAGCGAGAACGTCGAGGAACACGGAGCGCTCAGCTTCCGTCATCTCGGATAGCGTTAGCCACAAATGTATCTCACCATTCAGGGGGGAAAGGCGCGGGTCTCGACTGTGACGGAGCTTCGTCTTTCCCGAGAAAGCTTCCGTCCAGCCTATTGCGCGTTAGTTGCGCGAGCGCCTTTCAGTCGAGGCCGATGTAATCCACGGCTTGAGAGAGCGGACGCATCGGCTCAGTTTCAATGCCGTCTCCGGTAAGTTCGTCGAGCTCAAGTGCGGACGCGGCGGCAGACGGCGGCCGCTGTCCGTCTGGGAGCGACTCGAGCGAAGCCGAAGCTGGCGGGCGAACCGGCGAGCTTTGGCGGGCTGGAAATAGCTCGGGCGCGCGCCGGGCGCGGCGCTTCTTGCGGCGCGGCATCACGGCGGGCTGGGATGTGGGCTCTGAGAATTAAGCTAGGCGAGTCCGCAGAGTCACCATAGGCAAGCGTTCACAATGATGGCATCCGCCGTCAGCGAGCGCGGTGGCCGCGTGATCCTCACCCAGGCAGGACACGCAGATGACGTGGCAGTCCTCGTCGCTGAGTGGGGCTCGGCAAGAACCACAGGAAGGCATCTTTAAAAAGACGCAGCTCTTTTAGAACAGTAGAAATGGGTGTTGCGTCACATAAGCAAACACACACACTTAGCAGAGTAAAGGATATAGTACGCCGGAAAGCGCAGCAGGTACGGCGGTTGAAGGCGGCTGGGCCAGCGACTTCAGAAGATGGCACGTCCCGCTGATAAGGCTACAAGTCAACGGCGCGGCTTCTCACTCTGGATCCAGCAATGCGTCACATAATTAAATATAAATCCGTGGTGGCCAGGTGCCGCACTTTTAGCCACAGCATATTGATATGCATCGGTAACGTTACTCTTGAAAGCCTTCTAGCGATCCCCACTGTATGGGGAGGGGTTATGCATAATATAAACAAACAAATTGGGGCAAGTATGAGGCAGATAATAATGGACAAAAGAAAACTGGGGGTAACAAATAAGGATCGGAGCCCAAAATTAAAATTTTACTAGTTATCTCTGTCTCTCTCTTTCATTCAAACGGGCAGTTTGGGCGCCCACGGTCGTAAATATGGCGGCGTTCTATTTGGTATGACGTAGGTGGCATCTATGAATTGTTCTCTAAGTAGTTACCATGGTGTTATAGGTTGATCTAAATGAATTTAAATGGTTGGGTGTTCTGAGTGTTTTCTTGGGAGATGCTACGTGTTTGCTTACTGACCCCATCCATTTTTCTTGAGATATCGCTAGGCTTTATAGATATTTGTTCCATTCTTCAATATACGTCTTTATTTTTTTAGTCTTATTGTTGCTGCAAATTGAAAATCAGAAGTCTAGTCTCTTTGAAAAGTACTATCACATCTCTCCTCAATAAGCACAATCATAACTGTCCATACATTCTGACATAAAGAAAGAGTCACAATAGACCAAGATACACAGTGTGACTTCCAGCCAGACAGGGTTTGAGGCGCACGCTTCATTAGAGCTTCACTGACGAAACAGCTCTGTCTGTCAAAGCTCGGGGCAAGCTTATTAAAGAGAGAGAGTCCTGCAATGACAATCAGAATGAAGTGTATCTAAACTCTAATGACTCTGAAATGACAGCTGCACTTGTGAATAAGTTTCAATCGGGTGTTCGTAACAAGTGCGCTTGATTTCTTACAACACTGGTTCACAGCACGGCTCAAATTAAGAAGGCCTTGAGCTGTAAAAATAAAAAAATAAACAATAAATGGAGATGTCACTCCAACACAAGGATCTCACACACAAGCTTTTGTTATGCAGTGGTGGAAGGGATTCACTGACCCCAAAGCAGTTGCTCCAGCAGGAAGGAGACTAACTCTTCCTCTGAGGTGAATACAGATCACACCATCATGAATCCAGGGCCTGTCTACAAATACAAAACCAGACAACCTCACTCTGGCTTGAGATGCATCGCAATCTTCTCATTCACCTGCTTTTTTGTTGCTGTTGCTTCTCTATCTCTCTTTGTCTACTATTTGTTTCTATGAAAATGTATTCCAATCACTCTCCATCCATAGTGACAGCATGTTTTATTTTGAAGTGGTTCTGTGTTTGGGGTCAGGTGGAAGCACTTTCTGCTGGCTGTATTCATACACACACAACTGGAAATAATATACTGTGGTTTTATATACCAAAATATGTTACATACAAAGAGAAACTTTAAGATTAGAGAATTCTAAGAGATGAAAATTAAACAAATGATAAATACTAGTTTTGTTTATTGGTCCAGTTCAATTACTAGTTAAAAATAAATTGAAATCCTTTTTTTTTGTCACATCCTTTTTGTCAGGCAGTCTCGCTTTACACTTTTCTGATTCATTCAGTTCTATAGGAATGTTTTGATGTTATTTTGGGCTTTTTTTTAGCATTTCCGTTTACTTCTCTGTATTTTGTCTTTTCTTTGATAGTTTATTTTTCATTTTTCTGGAGTCTGACATTTAGAAAATGTGGGTTAAAAGTGGTGGGTTCTTCAGCAGGCTGGCCTGAAGGCTAGATACTTACATTTCTATGTCAGGTGGTTGAAGGGCAAAAATTCACAAATAATATTATGTATTACTTTTCCTTTTTCTTTTTTTAAAGAAATTAAAGTATCACAGTAAAGTCACATATATTTCTATTTCAAATGCTGTTCTTTTCTTTTCATCAAAGAATTCCTGAAAAAACTATCTCAGTTTCCAGAAAAATAAGTCAACATTGTAATAATAATTAGTAATGTTTATTGAGCAGAAAATCGACATATTAGAATGAGTTCTGAAGTATCATGTGGCACTGAATACTGCAGCAATGATGCTGAAAATTCACAGGAATGTATTCAATATTATATTATATATGACAGGAAATAATGTTTAGTTCTAAAATCTCTGCTCGCAATAAAGGAAAGCAGTTGACCAACAGCAAATAGACAAATAAAACCATAATTTCATCAGCATACTGTGACCCATACGCCAGCATCTCCCTTTGTATTCTCTTTGTACTGTAAGTACTTGATACTTTATTTAAAGCAATATCATTTATTATTACAGTAAACATCTCTGTGTGTGTGTGTGTGTGTGTGTGTGTGTGTGTGTGTGTGTGTGTGTGTGTGTGTGTGTGTGTGTGTGTGTGTGGTGTGTGGTGTGTGTGTGTGTGTGTGTGTGTGTGTGTGTGTGTGTGAGGTGCATATACCCAGTAGAAAGTGGTTCCACCTGACCCCAAACACAGAACCACTTCAAAATAAAACATGCTGTCACTATGGATATAGAATTATTGTAATACATTTTCATGGAAACGATATAGAAACAAATATGCAGACAGAGAGAAACGGAGAGCGCCAAAAAAAAGGCAGGTGCATTTTATGAATTATGCATTTAGCTGGTAGAGTGCCAACCTCCTTGAAATTCAAAAGTAGGGCGAAAAAATATGTGATTTTGGTAAGTGCTTTTGGTTTTTAATTATCCAATACTAACTGGATTTAATAATGTTTAGGATTTAAAAAGTAACATTAGGAAGACCCTGGATTTGATATACAGCGCCACCCAAAAAGCATTAACGCAAACTTACAAATGCATTAAGGTCATGAAATTAGTTAATAAAATATTAAACCGAACCAAACATTTATTTTTACAAAAGATACCACAAGTACACATTTCGAGCAGAATATTTCGCAATAACTTGTTTACGTTGTAACACACACACACACACACACACACACACAACACACACACACACACACACACACACACACACACACACACACACACACACACACACACACACACACACACACACACACACACACACACACACACACACAACAAAAAAACAAGGTTTTCACCTCAAATTATACTTGAAGTATCAAAATGGCTTACCTGTGAAAAGGTCTTAGTCTTGTTTTGTTTCTCTATAAATGAAATTCATATTTTAAAGAGTATAGTTTAAGCATCCAAAGTGTACACACACAGACAGACATGGTTGTTGGCACAGTTTGCAGCCAGACTGATCTTTCGGTGACACAGGGAAAGGTCTCATGCAAATCTGCAGGCCTCGGGCCCTCGGCTCTCTGGCTCTCCAGTCAGTGTCACTGCTATTGAGACGTCCCTCAGCACTGAGCAGTCATAACACTCCACATAAATGTCAAGAGGGAACCTTTGAGCTCGCCTGTATATAACAGCAGATAAATCGTTAGAGTGGTAGATGTTATATAGATGTGACAAAAGCATTATTGCGGAGTCCCTGGATCTATCTATAATTCATCTGAGGAGAAAGTGACTGTCAGTGTGTTTGTGTGTGAGAGAGAGAGAGACAGAGAAAGGAGAAAGGAGAGAGTGTGTAAATGACAGGTGTCATTTTGAAAATAGATTTCCCCTTGTCTCACTGCGAGTGATGTGTCGAACATTACCTGCGTGAAAATACAGATCCTTGTAGAGTTACTGTGCACTTTTTGGCTTACGGATATAGGGTCATTCTCAGGGTGGCATTTGTGCAAAAATCTGTGAATTTTTTTTCTAAAATGTTTCCCTGTGCCTTCTGCGATATTTAATCTGACATCACATTTAAGGTGATCACACTTTCTTTAAAGGTGTCTGTGTTAGTGTTATTATGCATTCAAGTACTGATTAATAATAAATGCACTTATAGGGTTAGGCGTGGGTTTAGGGTTAGTTGCACATAGTTATGCATAATTTACTTACTACAGTAACTACATGTAACATGTAACAAGGACACTGAAATGTATTAATGGCACACCAAATTGTAGTTATAATACCAAATTATATTTATATTTTAATTATTTATATAGCCGCTTTTCACAATACACATAGTTTCAAAGCAGCTTGACACAAAATGCATTAGTCCACATTACAATTTAGAGTGATCTGTTATCAGAGGTAACTGTCTAAGTTATGTATTTCAGAAATGTTCATATCAAATCTCTAAAAATGTATCAATTTAAACAATGCAATAATTTAAAGGGATAGTTCACCCCAAAATGAAAATTCTGTCAGTAATTACTCACCTCATGTTGTTCCAACCCCTCAAACCTTCGTTCATCTTCAGAACACAAATTAAGATATTTTTGATTAAATCTGAGAGCTGGATCACTCCTCCATAGGTTCTAAGGGATTGAAACTTGCCAGCCTATAAACGTTATAAAAGAAATCGTTAAAATAGTCCAAGTGACTACTACAGTGGTTCACTTATCAACTTTCCTTTTTTAATCAGGTGTATCGTAATGCTTCTGGTTGAACGTCACACGCATCACACACATGACTAGCGTCGGCCAATAGTGAGGCTAGCATTGCGTCATCTGAAGTCTTCGCAGGAGTTGGCCCGTCTCTTCATATGTGTGTTTACATCTGAAGTCTTCATAATAGGCTGGATCCAAACTGGACTTTTTGTGTCATGGTTGAAATAATGTAGAAATTTATGCTATGAATTTATAACAACCTTGCTGTTTTTACTGCAATGCAGTAACCACATATTTAGGATTGTAAGTAACCGAATTGGTCATTGAGAAACTAATTTGTCATATGTATATAAGTAACCCTAATCTAATACTACCTCTCTATGGTGGCCTATTAAAGTCACCATAAAATCAAAATGGACAATTTAGCAACTTCTTTTCTCTTCTCCGATGACGTGTTTACTGGCGGTAGGATCGAGATCCACTATAGCAAACCACAACCACCCAACAATCCAAACAATTCCCAATGGACAAAATCAAGTCCCGCTCCACATTTTTTCTTGTTCAAAAAGCTGTTTTATTCAGATATTGTCCAGCTGAAACCCATTCAAATTAAATGATTTAAAGAAAACCCTGAATTTTTCAGGCAGTTTCCTTAGAATGTCCCACATAAAGACGTAATGTGCATCTACAGTATCATAAGGCTTCAAGCAAACAGAATCATTTCTGGAATGTGAGCTTAAGGCCCTGCATACTCCACCACAAACACACATAAACTGTGTCAGAAACACTTGCTGCATTGTAGTTTTATTTTTGTTCATCAATTTGTTTAATAGGGACCGTGACCAATTTGGGAGTTGCACCGGAGTTATGCAGATAGCTCATTTACATGTGTATTCCCCAGAGAGGAAGCACATTAAAATACATCACAACAGAGAACAATGAAGAGCAAACAGCTCATGCCAGATCACAGCAGAGAAAGCAGACTTAAAACAAACTCAATGTAATGCAAGTAAAGAAGGAAAGAGTAAGTACTGTAGGTGTTTGTTTATGATGATGATGTCAAAAGATGACTAATTCACATTTACTGTAGATGCTGTTAGTCCAGAGGGTCTTAAAATGCACTAATGACTCCTCAAAGTGTTAAACTGCATACTATCAAATCTAGCATACTTTTACTATTTTCATCTTTCTATGACATGAAGAGTATGAGTAGTATGAATCTTAATTGAGCATTTGTTTTTTTTACGCTGGAGTAGTTCACCCCAAAAGGAGAATTCGGTCATTAATGACTCCCCTTCGTGTCGTTCCAGACCTGTAAGTCCTTTATTCATCTTCGGAAGACAAATGAAGATATTTATGAAGAAATCCGAGAGCTTTCTGACTCCCGTATAGACAGCAATGTCATTACCACTTTCAAGGTCCAGAAAGGTAGTAAATATCATTAAAATAGTCCATGACTTCAGGTGTTCAACCTTAATGTTATGAAGTGACAAGAATAGTTTTTGTGAGCAATTTTTTTTAATTATTTTTGGGTGAACTATATACCTTTCAAAATAAGAGTTCCAAAATGGGTTTTCACAGTGATAGAAGAATGATTTCAGTGAACAATTCTCAATTCTTAAACATTTTATTAATCTAAAGAACATTTTTCCACTATAAAGAACTTTTTGTGAATGGAAAGATATGGAACCATAGACACTAATAAATAACCTTTATTTTTAATAATTAATTCCTTCCATTCCATTCCTTCTCTTTCTTCCTTTCCTTCCTTCCTTCCTTCCTTCCTTCCTTCCTTCCTTCCTTCCTTCCTTTCCTTCCTTCCTTCCTTCCTTCCTTCTTCCTTCTTCCTTCCTTCCTTCCTTCCTTCCTTCCTTCCTTCCTTCCCTTCTCCTTCCTTCCTTCCTTCCTTCCTTCTGAGTGAAGTATCCCTTTAATGCTCCAATTTGCTATGTTGCTGGGAAGTGATAATAAACCACTTAGTTAGTTAGCAGAGAATTGTTTATTCCAGTAATTGTTAATAATACAATCTTTATTGAACTGTCCTTGCCATTGTTTTATAAAAGTAATAAACCACTCCAGTCGGTTTAGGCCACTCGAGAGTTTTAGGAACATCCCTTATTAAATTCTGTAATTGGTATAATGAGTTTCCATTGTCACATCTCAATTTGATGCATCTTTTTACATCTCTAGCTAGTATTTAATGAATAGCATGAAGATCTAACAGTGACTTTAACTGTCTATCCATATAATGAAAGCCCAGTATGTTCATTTAAGATCAATAACTTCAATCTGGCAACCCAGCTGTCAAACATATGGGAGCTCTGAGTATGATAAACCATGTAAGCTCCATTATGAGCTGTATGAGATCAAAAGAAACCAAGAGAAGATCCCTCCAATGTGTGAATGTGTCGATAAATCATCATGTTTGGTCAAATCAGGGGTTGCATGTGTCACATACCAATTTACAGTGAAAACTGCAGCGGCAAATGCAAAACAAGCCCTGAAGAGGTTGCTAACTTTCACATAAGTATGGCTCCTGTCTCCCCTCTCTGCCCCTCTCCACAGATGTTGTGATAACGCTGTTGTTGTGTTCTGAGCCTTAGGACTGCCAGGGTCCCTAGAGACACGTTGGTGCCGTACATTTGAATGAGATAAAGAAAAGAGCCCCCAGGGCTTTCCATTCAAACGTTTCTCTTTCCCAACGAATTTGTTTCAGCTTGGCATAATGCACTGTGTGGTGTCATGCACAAAATAAGATTAATCTGTGCAACTATATGCTTGTCGACTAAAGTAACATATAATAATAATAGTGAGGATTGGAAAATAATAAATGCATTGGAAAGGTTGAGGTTATGTTATTGCACCATTTATCTACAGTGCAGTAAATGTTAATATAAGGGCCGTCAATCGATAAAACATTTCAAAAACAAATTACTTGATATGTCGACCGATTGATCTAATTAATCAACTTTAATCGCATATATCGGTATTTGCTGAGGCAAGACATTAGACCTACATTTAGAAACCAAGGCTCATTGGAAATGTTTGCAAAACTCCAAAAACATCAGAGTACACCTAAAAAAAGGTTCTTTATTTGCATCAATGGTTCAAAAGGTTCTTTATAGTGGAAAAGGTTCTTTAGATTATTAAAATGTTCTTTACACTTCTTCACTGTACTTTATGAAAAAAAGGGTTCTTTTAAGTCACTAAGTTCTTTAGGGGGCCAAAAATGGTTCTTCTATGTCATTGCTGCGAAAACCCCCTTTTGGAACTTATTTTTAAGGGTATACTGTATACAATTCACTGCACTTTCCAACTGAAATGAAGCATTTCTGGTAGCAGGAAAACACCATCGACTTTTATACATTTTCTCACAAATTATGATGACTGGGCAGTTTTGACCTTGAAAAAACGTTTACCACAGTGCATGATTTGTAATTGAATGCATTTTTATGAATACATTAAAAGACATGTAAGCAAGCTACTGGCATGGTTGCTTCAGAAAATTGTGTTTTTATCTCATATTTGCTTCGGTTAACACGATAGATTATAGGTTTTTGGTAGAGTTGAATGTAGCTGGTATATTTTATTCAAACATGATAGAGCAAAAACTTTTTAATGGCATTCATCGGATATTTCATTCCTGAACTGTTGCGATATACCCAACCTAAAACATTGCCACATTCTTCTGTTTTGTCCTGTTTAATGATGATGGACATACATGTTCTGTTATTGTAAATGAACACCGTAGAAACTTGAAGCAAGATAACTTACATGTTAGGTAATGCAGTGCCTATAGCATTGGTATGCAAGAATCATGTGCATCCTGACATCATCTTTGACTGAGGAGCTAAAAGACTAGAAAAATCTCTTTCCTCTTATGCATAATTTCTGCTTCTGCTTTTCATGAAGTATGTTTTTTGTTCTGTTTATGTCTAAATATAGCTCTGTGAAATGATTGCATGATTGTATTCAGCCTTTGGCAATGCAGAATATTAAAGCTAGTCACTAGTTTCACTTCTATTGAGTTTGTGGTTGTATCTGATGCCAAGACAATACGTTTATTATTTGATTATGGTGCATTATGCATTGTTCATTTAAATAATCAGACGACGTATAGAGCTTGACTGTTGTTTTATACATTTGAAGTATTGCAGATGGAGAATCATGAGGATATTAGCACTTTGCTAATGCAAACTGTTAATTTATCTATGAAGGAGTGTGCTAAAAGACTTGAAGGGTTTAAAACACTGTACATAAATAAACACAAAGTGGTGTTGAAGTGAAACTGTAAATGTTTGGCTGTTTGTTTCATCATGACCACAATTTAATTGCTATATATATATATATAATTATTATTACGTCTGAATCCAGTTTTTTTGAAATAAGTGAAATTCGATTTTAAGGTTTATTGATATTTTAAGATTATATGCAGCACATGCATTTTTTTATTTTATTTTATTTTATTTTATTTTAAATACCTGGTTGTGGCTAACTCTGCAGCCAGAAGCAGTGCAGTCAACATCATATGTTGTATAATAGACTAACAAATGATTGTGCTTTTGGCAAGTGAAGGTTTAGTAAGTTTTGCACATATGCTGTCATGGAGATTAATTACAGCTAACTGTGTAAACAGAGGTAAATGGAGTTCTGGCTAAAATAATTTATTTATTTCTTTGAGATATCATAGCTTATATCTGCTAGTCCTCCGTGCGTGTTTCAAGCTGCAGTTTGTCTCGGATATATGAAATGTGATAATTGCCATCATTTTTCAAATATGCAGACAGAAATAATATAAGCAAAGGCATTTTGGTCCTTTGATTATGTTTCTGTGCCAGCGTTGATCATGTTCAGCTGAATGCAAAATAGCTACAAATAGTTCATGCTGTGAGCTGATGTTATGGTGGGATTTCTGATTTCCCTGACATCACCAGTCTGATTTTAAGACTTTTAGAAGTCCAAAATAAACTTTAAGTGCATAAAAATACATGTTTACAATAATTGTTCAATAACAGATTTAAATGTTTTCGGAAGAAAATGTGAGTGATGTTTTCCTGCAAAACGTTTGCTAGGGTGCTTGGGTATTTCCAGGGCATTTCTATAGTTGCTAGACATGTTCTGAGTGTTTGTTATGGCATTAAAAGTGGCCGACAAGGTGTTCAGAGTGGTTCCTTAGCAGTTACTTGCAGCCTAAAGTAAAAAAGCCTTTAAAATATTCAAATCCCTAATCCATTCCCAATCCAAAATTCTCGAAAAGCAGCATGATTTGAGAAATCCTTCATGTAGCACAAACAACTAACCCTATAGGGTTATGATTTTAATCAAACCCATTTGACGTGGAATGAGTTTCCCACTAGAATATAAACTTAGGGTTAGTTCAATCCATAAATATGAGCAATAGTAACGCTTACCTTAGCAAGGACAACTAATAAGTAGTCAGAAATTGCATGTTTGACTGTTTGGCCTGTAAGGTCACCTTTCCAAATGTGTTCATGAAAAGCACAGTGTGATGCTACATGAGTAATGCACAGATTGACTGTGAATGTTGATCAAGGTGGCATAAGGAGGAATAGAGAACAGGGTTGACAGAGACCCTGAAGTCTCACAGGCAATCTGCTCAGCTGAGAAAGCGAGAAAGAGAGAGAGAGAACGGGAGAGCACACACGCAGCTCATAAATCCATCATCCACCACATAGAATGGAGTAAAATAAAGACAGAGTAGTGCAGATGTCCCCAGAGTGACACCAGCATGACTGATTTGGCATTCCAGGGTCTCTGACACACTCTTAGACTGAATAATTAGATATTGCCACATGTCTCTGCCAAACTCTAAAGAGTCTAAAGCACGACACGCTGATGAATGCAAGCATTAGTGATTCAACAAAGTGAAATAATGTAACTTGCTTATAGCGGCATTATCATAATTACGACCATGATTAGGAAACCATAAAAGCATTCATAGTGATTTATGATGTGCTCACAAATACATTCAGTTCTCAATGGTTTGTATATGAAGAATGCAAAGCATTAGACATCCATATTCTATTGGGTAACTACAAGTGAACATAATGAAACCACACTGGCATACATTAAACAGTCAACTATGTAATGTAGATAGATATTAACCCAGAAGTCGAACTGTGTTTTAAAGACAAGGGCTCTTTTTTCATAAATGGTGTGTGTGTGTGTGTGTGTGTGTGTGTGTGTGTGTGTGTGTGTGTGTGTGTGTGTGTGTGTGTGTGTGTGTGTGTGTGTGTGTGTGTGTGTGTGTGTGTTGTGTGTGTTGTGTGTGTGTGTGTGTGTGTGTGTGTGTGTGTGTGTGTGTGTGTGTGTGTGTGTGTGTGTGTGTGTGTGTGTGTGTGTGTGTGTGTGTGTGTGTGTGTGTGTGTGTGTGTGTGTGTGTGTGTGTGTGTGTGTGTGTGTTTAGGTCCCTTTGTAAAAAGTACATTAAGAAAACAGTTGCTGCCTTTTTTTAAAGTACAATCAACTAGGATATTTAAGTCATTTCAACTTAAATTACATTAAACTGACTTAAAAAAATAGTTGTATAACTAAATTGCTTGACTTATTTTGATGATTTAAAGCAACTTAAAAACATGTGTTGTCATAAGTTATTGTAATTTTTACAGTGCAAGTGTGTTAAATAACTAACTCTTTAAGCATAAATGGTGGAAATGTTTGAAACCTTTTTAGCAAAGAATTTAATGTACAGTATGTGAATATGCACATATGCATAATATGCATATTAATATTGTTTAAATATTTTTAATAGATTTAATTGTTCCCAAATGCAATGCAAATAAGTTTTACTGTTTAGATTTAAACAAAATGCTTAAAATAGTCAATTTAAGTTTGGTACTCTTTCTGAAAACATCCGTTGTAGTGTAACAACATGTCCCTCTATTAAGACGAGAAGAAAGTATTAAATTAACTGTATCTTTTTTTCGCTCCTAAGTTTAAATAGTGGAAATGTTCAAAACCCTGGAAAGACATTAATGTAAGTGCATATATAGAAGATTGGTTTAAAATGAAAAATTTACTGCATCAAGTTTTTAAGTAAAATGTGTAACAACTAGCCCCAATCTCTGCAATATAGCCAATTAATTTTTGTACTTATAAGACAGGAAATGACAAGGTTACAAGAACAAAATGATAGATGATGCAAGGTGGAGTCGATCCCCATGTTTAACACAGTCTCATCCCAAGAAGTCATATATTGACGTCTTGGGACGTTTTTTGACCATACGTCAATATCCGCCTTTTTAGGGTACCCTTAAACGTCGGATATATGACGATCCTGGGACGTCATACAACTGACGCTTTACCTTTAACGTCAGTTAGGTGACGGGGTAGGTTTAGGTGTAGGTTTAGGTCTGGGTAGAGTTAGGATTCGATAACGTCATCTAACCGACGTTTAAGGGTACCCTAAAAAGGCGGATATTGACGTATGGTCAAAAGACGTCCCAAGACGTCAATATATGACTTCTTGGGATGAATCAGAGCGTCTGTGCGAACTGCTAAGCCATTGCAAGTCAAGAAACATCTCTCTAGTTCAGTTAAGTCTGGCTGATAACCTGATGCATCTGTAGCTTGATAAAGGCCCTGGCCTGCTCTCTCAGTCAGGTGAGTCTAGTTGGAGCGACGGCAGGATTATACACCTGGCCGTGTTGGAGCGTTGCCCACATCATGTCAGACATCCTTCTTGAGGAGCCTACAAACCCACCACTTTCTGCTTTCAAAACCTCAGAATTATTCCTGTTTGATTTGTTCTTTGTTTCAGATGTAGTAACATTTGCTTAATCTGCATTTATCTGCTAAATGCACATACCAGCTTGAAATAAGTCTTGTGCATGTTGCTGTGATATACAAAACACATAGTTCCTATCAAAACTGGTCTATATAGGGATCCAGTCGTTATAGCTGCACAACACTGTAAAGTGTTAATAACAATAGCTAGCGACATTTTTTTTAGCAACAAAAGCTATTTTTGGGTAGGGGAGGACTGGGAAAAAGAAGATTGGTTTGCTAAAATTGATTTGATTCATTGAATTAAATGATTCACTTGACCAATTCAATCAACTAAAACACTTCACTAAATGAATGGATTTATTTTAGTGAGCCAATTCATTTTAGTGAGTCAATACATTTTTTATTTTATTTACCAAAATTAATCATATATTTAATCACTATTTGGGATAGAGAAGCATTTTCTACTCATTTAGAAAAAGTAGATTGTTATTGGAAAAGTTGCACTATTTAGAAAACTCACCCTCAAGCCATCGTAGGTGTGTATGGCATTACTTTCAGACGAATACAGTCGGAGTTATATAAAAAAAAGTCCTGGCTTTTCCCAGCTTTATAATGGCAGTGAATGGTCGTTTCTGTTTTGCAGTCCATCAAACTGCATCTATCCATCATAAAATAACTCCACACGGCTCCGGGGGGTTAATAAAGGCCTTCTGAAGCAAAGCGATGCGTTTGTGTAAAAAAAACGTTATCAACTTAAATAGCTTCCAGCAGACGGCCTATGCAAGTCTACTTGCGCCAAAAGAGTAACACATATCGCCTCCCGGAGCCATGTTGAGGACTTTTATCATGGATGGATGCATTTTGATGGACCTCAAAACAGAAACAAGCCAGTCAAGAAGAATGTCATATACTGTAGGATGGCTTGAGGGTGAGTAAATCATGGGGTAATTTTCCTTTTTGGGTGAACTATCCCTTTAAGCAACTGAAACTGCATCAATACCTTTTAGTTAGTTATATATTGTACAATACGAATGCCTCTTTTTCCCTCCAATTCATTGTTCACGAACCAATTAAAGTCATTTGACTCATAACAAACCTGTTCTGTCAGTCAGTTAGCCGACAGTTCCATTAACTATTCTTGGATGTGCAAATACAGGAGGGATAATGTCAAGCGTTGGCCTTATTGTGCCCTGCCATTAACAAAATCTAAGACGCAATGAACGAGGTCGCTGTCTCCGGTGAGAGGAGGTTTTCACGGCAACGCGTTCTGCGATTACCCTCCCACCCGCAATCATGCCACCCACCGTGCATCATTAATATTACAAACCTGCAGGGGAGGACGTGGCCTGCAAATCCTCACTGTAATTACATTAAATATCATACAGACAGTACAAACAGTGATCAAAGCCTGGAATTACACGGTAGAGAAGTCATAGCAGCCAGGAAGGGAGGAGAAAGGAAAGAGAGAGAGAGAGAGAGAGAGAGAGAGAGAGAGAGAGAGAGAGAGAGAGAGAGAGAGAGAGAGGAGAGAGAGAGAGAGAGAGAGAGAGAGAGAGAGATACTCGCTCTCCTTGTCGCTCTGGTTTTTGCATCCTCCACACACACACACACACAGAGAGAGAGAGAGAGAGAGAGAGAGGAGAGAGAGAGAGAGAGAGGAGAGAGAGAGAGAGAGAGAGAGAGAGAGAGAGAGAGAGAGAGAGAGAGAGAGAGACTCGCTCTCCTTGTCTGTCTCTCCCCTTTCTACTCGTATAGAGCTGCGATGTCTATGAGTTTTTCTTCGCCATATTTACTCTGTCAATTTTACTCCTTTTCAGTTTGAAATGTGTGTCCTGTGTAGCTGAAAAATATTATAGAATGTTCTGCAAGATTATCACAGAACGCTGCAGTCGGGTTGTCTGGATGTTTTCACCGTTCAAGTTAAGTAGAATACTGAAAAGAGCTTTTTTGACAAGTGCATTGTGGCGTGCTTATGTATGCAGGAGTGAAAATACTTTTGATTCTGGCCGACAGTCGACAGTCCACGAATGACACTCATTTCAAAGAAACCTAAAATATGCATATTTGTGCAACAATTGCACATTATTATATATATATATATATATATATATATATATATATATATATATATATATATATACAGGGTCGGCGCCAGGACATACGGAAGGAGGGGGCCTCGATGCGTCACTGGGAGGGCCTACTATTAATGATTTTTTAATAGTAACTGGGGGGGGGGGGGGGGGGGTGTCGGTGTTTCATAGGCGTAATTTGCGGGATTTTCTCAGGATCGATATATTGTCCCCCACCACTTTTTGAAACATGGCACGGATGCACCAAATACATAAAACATCTCCAGTTAACTAGCAGAGCATTAATTTAGTTCGCTATTAAATAAGAGATCTAGGGCTAAAATGTTTTGTTTTTGAACTCAAGCTGCGCGCTGGTTGCCGCTGCTATCAGTGTCATGGATACAGTTTCTCTTGTGGCTCGCGCAGTCTTCACTCGGACACGCTCTTCAATCTATCGCAGTAACGGAGACTCTATTCGTTCGGTGAGATCACAATATAAAATGGACGCAAACGTGTCCCTGCTTGATAAAAACTGTAACCAATGATGAACATATTCGGTTTTTGATGAGACAGAAAAAAACTATACTGAGGGCGGATTAGAACCCGTAACCTCTGACATGCTTGGCAATTAATCTACCACTAGACCACTGAAGAACTCAAAACAAAATCAGCGGATCGATGGATATATTTACGGGTTGCAAAGCTGATTTAATCGTGGTAAAACAAAATTAATTTACAAATAGTTATATGTAGTTATAGTTAAAATATAAAAAATATATACTTAAGTTAATTATAATGTCAGGAATACATGTATAATGTAATATGTCAGGAATAAAAGGGCACAGTGGTAGCGTGCCTGTTGCCGAATCTCAGCGGCTGAAATCGCGTTCCGAGGTTCCGAGGCAGGGTGGTGCGCTGACTAGAGGTGAGGGGGCACAGTGACCCAGGTGGCCGGGCCAGGCCCCCTGGGGCCCCCTCGTGGCGCCGACCCTGTATATATATATATATATATATATATATATATATATATATATATATATATATATATATATATATATATATATATATATATATATAATTTCACAATTTTTGGATGAAATTATTTGAATATGCTCTTTAACAATATTATTTATTTATCTGTAATAAATGTATTTGTAAATAATTTGTTTTATTTTTACATTAAAATATAATAATTAAATTAATGTTTAAAATATTAAATATTGTAAAATATATATATTTTTATTTGTTATAAATAGTAAAAAAGATATATTTATTTATTCATATTTATTATTTTATTCATATTTATTATTATCATTATTCTGTATTTATATAAAACTATTTACTCTCATTATTTACCCTCATGTCATTCCAACATTTATAGTGACTAAACTCCAAAAAGGACAAGCAAACACCTTAAAAGTGGACTATAAAAGTGATCCTCCATGTCAGGCATGATGCTACTGATTTTCAGTGAATAAATCTTTAAAATATAATGCACAAATCAAACGAATAGCATGCCTATACTGTTTTTGTCATCTTTGGAGCTTGACAGACATGGTCACAGAAAAAAATAACATACAAGTTTGTGAGTATATGACAGTTTGTTTCATTTAGGTTAACTATTACTGTTGCATCACCATGTTCTCCTTAACACATACTCTGTCAAATTCCCTGTTTACTGCATCAGCACAAACCTTGCGCCTTCACAAACTTTTGCCTTCTAGATCAAGGTCACCACTGTCAATTGCGAGGTGGCATTGTTAAGGGAGGGAGGGACGGACCAAAAATAGAAGTGATTTCTGTACTTTGTCAAGCCAGCCATCTCATTTCCCTGTGGTTCGGCCCATGATACTGATCTAGAGGCAGCCCGGTGATAAAGATCACACATTGAGTGGGAAACCTCCCTCAGGAGTTAATTGAAGTCAAAGTGAGTCACACCATCTTAGATCTGGCAGATGACCCGTGCCGCTCTCTATTGTCTTTTCTCCGTCCTCTCACGTTTTGATCAACGCTTCGCCCCTACTTTAACTTTAAATAAGCAATATCCAGGGGATGCTGCTCAATGTCAACGGCAACACTTGAAGGGTCACCTTCCTGATTTGGCTGATAGTGAGAGGGTGTCTTAAATGAGAGGACATCCATGTTATGTTTTAAGACGGAAGATTAAGGCTTACTGTTACCTACAATGTTATTTACATGTAATGTCTTGGATGCACTGTAATAGTTTACATGTTAGTTTGGCAGTAACCAGCATGTACAAGATTCTAGGTTATGCACATGTTCTGTGTGAATACGTGACCTTCACGTTTACCAAAATGTGCAGCACGCACAAGCTAGCATACTGGGTGTGAAACTGTATCCCACAATGCACTGTGCTCGGTTTGACCTTCCTTCCAGTGTGCTGAATGACTTTCTTTTTTTTTCACGTTTTTGTATTAAGTTTAAAATTTTATATTTATTTCCAAGCTGATAACTGATGAGTGAAAATACTACAGTCCAGGACCTTTTTTTTTTTTTTTCAAAGCAGCCTATGAATATTTGTGCAAAAATTAATATTGTGATTTTACAATTTATGACTGGAATGATTTTATTTATTTATTAGTTATGCATTTTTAGTTAAACATATTAGTTTTATAATAATATTTATTAGTATTATTATTATATTTATAAAAAAATTACTTTCATTATTTACTCTCATGTCATTCCATTTTTTCAAGAATCTTCAGATGTAAATATATATTTTTTTAAATAATAAGAGAATTAAAGAAATAAATATGCAACTTAGTGAGGTCGTGACAATACAGCACACTGCTGTTTGAAACATGTTTTGTTGCATATTGTATATCATTTTCTGCATAGTATTTTTCCAAACCAAGCACGTGTGTATAAATATTTCATATTAAAAGGTCTTTGTTGCAGGTTTGATGTCAGCAGTGCTGGAAGCTATTGGTTTGGATACTGAGGAGTGCAAATGGGACATAAGAGGTAGAAGGCAAGATTTTTTTTTAAGTTTGTCCTTAGAATATAACTTTGCTACATTTATGATGTCGTTTTTTTTTGGAGCTTGACAGCCTATGGTCACTATATGCAAAAGAGGATCCTGCTTTTGTGTCTCACAGTAGAAAGAACATCAAGCGTTTATGAAATGACATCAAGATGATGAACGTACATTTTTGGCTGAACTATCTCTTTAATAATGTAAACAACACATTTGAACAGTTCCACATCCATGTGAATGTCACTGACTTCTTTTGCCACTTGCTATAGTCTCACCTGTGCCAAATGTCTCATCCTTGACAGCAGTAAATCCACTGTGAATTATGCATTTGCTCTTCACTCTTAATTACTTACTCAGCTACAAGATTCCTTCCACATACATCCTAATGTTCCCGTGAGATGTCTTTGAGGGAGGGGACATTTTCAGATTGATGCCCTTCCTCGAGTTCTGGATGGTTCCGCCGCAGAGCTTCATGCACCAATAATGACACATGATGGAAGTCCCTGTCAGTGTGTCACCTTAGAAAATGAAGATAGATGGAAGGATGGATGGAAAGTGATTTTGTTGAGCTGGAAGTTAAGAGACATTGCAGTGGTAATAGGCGAGCGTGATTACCGCCCGCAGAGTCACCGAATATAACTGGAACTTATTTTTTGTGTGTCCAATTTAAGAACGAGCTATTAGGCACTGTCACTGTCAGCTTTTTTTTCTGAGTTTATTGCTTTCAGAGATATTAGGAGATTTTGGGATACTTTATTTCTATAGACACAGTATGGGTGACACAAGGGTACATTTTTAAAGAGATTTAAAATTTAAATTCTGTCATCATTTACTCACCATCATGTTGTTTCAAACCTGTTTGGAACACAAAAGAGACAGTATTTTGAATAGTCTTTTTGCATAATAGCTCTGCTTAAAGGGATAGTTCACTCAAAAAGTGAAGACTTTTCTTCTGCAGAACAAAAACAATATATTGTAGGGTCCAGGCAACACTGGATCCCATTGGCTTTCATTGTCTGGACCCTACATTTTTTCGAAATATCTTCTTTTTTGTTCTGCAGAAGAAAAGTCTTCACTTTTTGAGTGAACTATCCCTTTAAGAAGAGCTATTATGCATGCAGGTTAAGCGAATGTATAAATCTTTGATAGATTCAGTGAATGTAACTTAATGAATTCATTAGGAGGAAAGTGTTGTGCTCTGGCCGGGGAGTCTTGCCGCTTAATTAAAACTGCTCTGTTGTAAGCAGACACACTGTATACATACCCTCTGGTCAAATCCAGATTTGGAGCGGCTCCTTGCATTGGCTGCTTACCATTGGAGTCTGTATTCTCAATTTATAATTATGAAAACTGATTGGTTGAGCCACGTTCAAAGCCGTTGAAAAATAGCTGGTACATGCACACCTGTGACCGCACGTGAACTGAATTTTATATTAATGTGCCAAGGTCAATTCTATAGAGTTAGAAGAACTATGAAGTATATTACTTGATGAATGAATTGTTTGTGTAAAATCAACTGGATTTTATTTATTTTTTGAAGAAGAAAATGTGAGTGGTGTTTTACCACTCAACACAACAAAACTTGTAGAAATGTGGCTAGTTTTTTTTAGGGGGGCGGTTCTGGGTGGTTGCTAGATGGTTTCTAAGGAGTTCTGTGTATTTGTTTACTGGCCCAAGTAAAACTATTTAAATATCCCCAATTAAATTCTGTTTTACTATGGGCCATATAGGGTTTTCATCTTTTTTTTTCATTTGACAAAAGAAAAAAGAAGAAAAACTGTCAGTTTTGATCACACAACTAAAGCAAAGAGGTGTTCTTGGGTACAGCGTAAAGGCAAAAACATAAAGTGTTCAATACACAGTTATGTTTAAACTAAGGCAAGCATCAATATTACTATTGCTTAAGGGATTTGAACAAACTCCTAACTCCAAATATTAAACTTCAGCATATAACAGACGGCCCATTTTGGCTTATTATTTCTTTGCAATAATGCTATGAAATGTATAGTTCTGCACATCCAGAAAGGCTTGAATCAATAAGCAATACTTGATCCAGGCAACCCACTTGACAGTACAACTGTGCATTAACTCAACATTTTGGTTAAAATACGGCAACAGTTACTTTAAGCTAGTGCATTTCTCGTGGTGTTCTGTTTTTTTTAATATGGTCTGATGGAAGAAATCTTGAGTTGTCTGTTGCTAGAGCAGATATGATTCCTCCTGCAGAGCTTGATGAGACATGTCACCTGTCCTAAAGAGGTTTTTCAAGTAGAGGAAGTCCACGCCGCATCCTCAAATGTCAAAACCGAACTGTAAACATCTATCCATCCATCCATCCATCCATATCCATCCATCCATCCATCCATCATCATCCATCCATTTTTTGGGTGCACCCCCCCCCCCCCTCTCTCTCTCTCTCTCTTCTCTCTCTCTCTTCTCCCTCTCCCTCCCTTTCTATTTTACATCAGTGTACACACAAAAACCGTTGTTCACTTGAGCTGTGGGTGATTTTAATTTGTCAAAACTGTTTACCAGCACTGTGCCAGGCTATTACCACTGTGTCATCTTGGGAACAGATAGGTAATGAAAGACAGACAAAAAAGAGAGAGAAAAGGAGACAGAGGACGGCGAGGGGGCCTCATTTGGTGAGATTCTGTGAGGGGGGGAAATATAAAGAGCAAGCACAGATTCATTATTCCGTCTTTTCCCTCAAAATCAATTACGCTTACATGCAAATCAGGCCAGTTTTCTATTAGCAATGAATTATTAAAATATTTACTGGATGTGTGAGAGAGGACATCATCGGCTGCATCAATTAAATGTTCTGAAGTATACAATAGGTCTAATGTGTAAATCGTACATGCTTCTTTCAGTACAGCCACATGTACAATTTCTGTATGCAAATGAAGTTACAGAGACTGATGTTAAGTCTATCTCATATGAGATGTAAACACTTCCTGTTGAACGTATTTACAGAGTGCAACGTCAGATGTAGTTTGATAATTGTATAAATAGTGACTTGGGTTATTCTTATTGTTAGCTTGTTGCATTTCTAGAGCATAAATTAGAACATAATTATTTCTGTCATGACAACTCTCAGAGTGTTTGGCATGGTAATGGATATGAAAATGTTAATTTGTTTAGTCTTGGTGAAATAGATCTTATACGCTGCTGCTGCTTATTTATTGTTGCTGCTGCAGCTGCAAGTACTGGACTTGATACTGTCACACAACACACTGCTGTGAGCAAGTCAGACATCTGTCAGTCAGACAACTGAAGAAAACACATGCAAATCGAAAAACACCCGCAAATTAAGAAAACATCTTCATCAGTTTTACAAAACATGTGTACTCCAAATACTCACAACCACCAAATACAGAAATGCGCCATAAAAGTTCACAACACAACCAAATACAGAAATACAGTACACCGCAAAAGTTCACAACACAACCAAATGTACACAGTCAACAAATGCGCTGCAAATAGAACAGAAAACAACGGAAATGTTTCCAGAGGACCACAATAAGTGATGAACCCGGCTGGGACGTGCTTACTGCTCACGAGCATCCCTATGCCCTACTCCCTTCGAAGGGCAGAGCCTTTGAAGTGGGGACTTTGGAGTGAGCAAGGCACTTGTGTGCTATTATGTAGCCGACTGGAACGCACTTGGTGAAGGGAGCAACGAAAGACAAAGTAATTTCCTCATTATTTTCACCTGGGATGTTCCCATTAAAACGCAACACGGTGTCCATCAGCTGAATAGCTGTTTTTAAGACAGAAATTTCTTACTATTGCTGTTAACATATCTGTTGCAAATAAATATACATTTTATACAAAAAAGATTCTAAAATATGTGTTTTATATCTGTGTGAGTTTCTTAACTTTAAAACTTGCCATCTCATCTTTGGACCCTGCATTACCTAACATTTCTTATGAAACTTATTTAAACATAACATGACACAATTTGTGTAACTGATGTATAGATTGAAATCTTACCCTCATGATCTTTTTTAGTTTTTTCTTTAGTTTTCAGCTCATTGTTAACTCTTCTTTTCTCATTTGTATTCGATGACATTTAAACATATTGTAGGCTATACAAAGTTATTATGTCATAAAGGTCATATCTGTGTTTTGCAAAACATTTTTTTTGTTTCTTTATTTGGTGGTGTTGTAAGTATTTGGAGCACACATGTGTTGTAAAACTGATGAAGATGTTTTCTTAATTTGCTGGTGTTTTTCTATTTGCATGTGTTTTCTTGCAGCATGTTGAGCTGGCGGCAAAAAAGATTGAACAATACAAACAAAGTGTACATCATGAAAAAAAACCCCAACATGCAGGAGACAAAAGAGAAAAGAGAAGACCATTCACTGCTGCTGCTTCATTAGAAGAGCCATTAAAACAGCATGTATGCTAGCAATGTGTATCTTAGATATAGAAATTAAGAGGAATTCTGAAAAGATGCTCATATTGCTACAGCAGATGCTGACCAAGTATTTAAAAGTTGAGCAGCAAACTTATTGGCTACTGATAAAGCAGGAACCAATCAGCTGTGCCCTAGAGAACGATGTCATTGCAAGCAGTTTAACTATCAGCCTGTGCCATCTAGCTGTTGGCAGAACTTTGTATTTTTTACTTTGCTACTGAGCCTTTAAGTCATTAAAGTAAACACTATCTTTATATGTGGGTAGATCTGGGTTGTGTTTTGCAAAAGCATCATAAGTAGATAGATCAAAGACCGTTGGTGCCAATGGTTTCTACTATTTTTTTACTACTATGGTTTACGATGCTTGAAATGCAGCCCTGGGTGGTCGTGTTTAACTTTCTGACTTTGCAGAAGTTTGGAACAAGCCATTTTTTAAGCTTACTTTCAATAAACACTCTTTTTGGGCGAAGGGGAAAGTTTCAGTGTTGAAACTTACAGCATGTTTTAGTACATCAAAGTCTTTTTTTAATTGGGGTCACAAAAACATTTGATTTGAAAAGATTTAAAAAAGTTTAAATCAATGCATTTTAACTAACTTCAAGCTGTAACCGTAGAGTAAAATATCACAACAACGTCTGTGCCAACGCATTTTATTTTTAGTCTCACTAAGTGTTGTGTGGCAACAACGTGGTCACATAATTTAATAAACAATATCCCATAAATTATTCCACAGGACTACGCATGGAGTCTCTTCTTTCTCTTCCCAAATTCTCACTCATGTCCCTCTCTGGTGTATTTTCATGGGGGGTGCATTAAAACTTTATTTTCTCTGATTTTCTCTACTCCATTTTCTTTTCTTCTGATCAATATTAACATTTCTACTGTAGCAACTACAGTAGATCTTTTTTTTAAGCTGCCAGCTGTCAGTCGATGTTTTTAAAAATTCGGCAAAGCATTTTTGGGTTAATGCAACCTCTGTGTATGACCCTCTCAACATGAATCTTTCATATAAAAACGTTGTACTAACCTGTCACAATCCAGTATGCTTGTAAACTTCTCAAAAGTCTTTTTCTTCTCCCTTGTCTTTTTTTAATATACAGTGACTCACCCTGACACCCGTTCCTCCTATAAACTCACAATGACTTTGACAAATTCCACAACCCGAACTGTCGGCTCCTAGGCCCGGTGCCCGACAAGACTTGTCATGCTTCTCTGGCCTGTACGGCGCCGGGGAATCAATCGCTGTCCCTATTCATAATCCATACCTCACTGTACCCTGAGCAGCTATTTAAATCCTCATTTGTCCTCGGCGTCGCAGAGGTGAAAAGTTTATGAATAAGAAATTATTTGGATTGCACATTCACACCAGTCTGAGCGCTGATGTCCTATTTTTGACAGTATCGTAATAAGCTGCTGAATTCTGTCATTTGTCACCAGGACTCCAGTGAATCTGGGGCACTGAACAGTACAATTTTCAGCAGTTTTTTTTTTTTTTTTTGTGTGTGTGTGCTGCAGTTATTTTAAGTGTATATCATTAACCACCCAATGTTTTGTAAATCTGTTGTTGTATTTGAAATATGACATAATAAATTGTTATTTAATGATAGATGTTGCCTTTTCAAGATCGAGAAGTAATAAGACGGCGAGTTAATATGAGGTCACCTGCCTTAAGGGCAACCAATGAACAATGTCAAAATCTTCTCTGACCAAAACATCCAGAATGCGCAAGTTTTGACATTCAAAACTAATGAGACCATAATAAACTAATGAGACCGCCCAGAGGCTTTCAATGAACATGAGGAGCACACAAACAAGTTGCATGTAAATGTCAGCTAGTTCTGTGTAAAAACAAGAGTGTCTACTCATTAGCACTGATCTGGAACTAGATACTCTTACTCGGATCAACTCTAAATCATCAAAATGCAAATCCTTCCATCAGCACATGCAATCTCACATCTCCAATCTGAAGGGTATAAGGCTACAACAGGCTCTTTCACACGACAGTGTTTCTGCTGTTTAACTGAACTTCAGCTTTATACAGAAAATAAATTATAAAACAGTTATCTGGAGTGTGCCATTAAGAATTATTATTATAAACATGATCATCTGGAAATCTAATTCACATCCAAATGGTAATTATTCTACATAGAACGGAACCCAAACAGGCTATAATCTGCTTAAATAATCAGAATTTAATCAAATTTGCTGAATATAAAGTGCTGTTTGCTGTCTGTCACTGAATGAGACTTGCATTAGACTTCCATCGAGCCTGCAGATGTTGTTTTTCAAACTTAGGGAAGAAGTTAGCTCTTTTATTTCATTAATTCCAATTATGCTATATATAGTGTATTGAACTGGACAGAAGATGTAGCAAATCACAGTTCATGGTTATTTAAAAAAGAGATATGCTCTTTGAAATGCTCTTTGAAATGCCCCTCACCAACTTCTTGTCTGTTTCAATAATACGATAACACAGTCAAAAACTGCATTATTTAGAGTCTTTAAGCTTTATCAATGTGTATTTTTAATAAAATTATTATATTTAAAAATGATTACATTATTTGTTAAAAATGAAACTTATTTGTTCGTATTTAAAATGAAAATATTGTTAGAACAATAAACGATCAATTTAATAAAAACAAACAAAATGGAAGTCATCCTACCATACTGAAGGGTTTAAATCATAAATCTGAAGCTTGCATTTGTCTAAAAGCATTTACCTGAAATATTACCTGAACATTTTTTGTCAATAGTGCTTAAGTTGTATAACCCAGATGTTCCTTTAACAGCTTTCATATTCTTCAGCTCGTGGGATTTTGTTTGTATTGTGCAGCGAAGGGGCTTTTGGTGGCACGTATTATAATTTTAAGAGGATAAGAACAGACAGGAAAGGTCTTTTCTGCAGAAGAGCCACCATTGACAAGGACATGCCCATCTTTCTGTCCTCGTTTAAATCCCATGGAGAAGGCCACCGCGCGGAGTCAACGTTCATTAGCATCACTTGCTGTTATGGAGGGGAATTAATTGGCCACCTCTTAATGACAGGGCACACTAATGCCTAACAATGATCACCATCTGTGTTTAAGATCTCGCTCGGATTGCACACCGTGTGAAACATCAGAACTGTCCCTACAGACATAGTACACAGTTACTTATGGTATAGATAAATGTAATGAGGAACTTGTGTAGCCTACTTAACATGGGGTTTTATTAAGTTATAGAAAAAAATATATTTCAAATTCTCAAAGTTTTGACTTTTTTTATCAGTGATAAGTAAGGGTTTTTCATTAGAAAGTCCTTACAAAATGAGACTGAAACTGCAGATTTTCATCTTCACACAATAGGTACAAATCTTTATTTTATTTTTTGACTTTTTTGAATTGTCAATTAGTAAGGTTGTGCACTATTGTTAGAGTTGTATTCAGAAGGACTTTTGAATTTTTATGCAATTCCTGACTTTGAACTGAGGAAGCAAACTGAATGCATAATTTCAAACTCATTTTGAATGCAATGTCAAATTAAAATGAACTGAAGTTCAAAGAAATGTAATGTAACAATTTTTATTTAGTTAACAATATTTAGTTCATATTTATATTTACTTCATGTATTTCTTCATTTAGTTCATAATTATCTTTTGTTCGTTTGCCCAAATATATTACATTTCATTCAAATCTTTCTGGAATTTCAATTCAAATTCCAATTCAGCTTCCTGTGAGGTATGGCTAAATCAATTAAAATTCACACACATGATTGAAAGGGAGGATGCAGATTTTGAACATCAGTAGACCCGTCCGTTGTGCAAGTGTCATGAAGAAATACATGAACTGCAACATGATGCAATTTCAGCAGCATAATGCCGCAGAAAGTTACTGCCACCATCAAAGCAGAGTAGTGGCGTCCGAAATAAGGTTTGAGACGACTGGCATGGAAAACGGGAGGATGAAAAACATGACAGAGAGGTTAATGAGAAAAGAGAAATGGAGAAGGGCAGCAGCATCGCTTGAACCAGCTCTTCAGCAGTCGGTTAATCAGGTCACGTTCTCTGATATGATAATCCCAAGGGCGCTGCATGAAAGGAGAGGCTAACACCATGCTGACAGTGAGGGAGAGGGGAATCTGATAGAAGGAGCTGTTTGGGAGGTTCTACTATGATGTCTCCTCTCAATCCTGTTCAGGAGGCCTTGTAGTCCCACACTCGCTCTGCCTTCAGGCGTGGTTGTGTATTTAGTTGTTTGTGCATTTGGTCCACCCAGATTGACGGCTCCATCCGTGGGGAACTGAATAGCAATGAATTGCGCTGCTGATAGTGTTTATTTGGACACGTTGCATGCGCTGTGTACAATGAGCAAGACATATAGACCAAGGAAAGAGTCATAATATTCTTCATAATATTCCCGATGAAATTTGAGACAAATAATAGAGGTCATATTGCCAGGACTTAACAATAAGGATTTTTTTCTACTTGCCAAATCAGAATAGTAGTTCAGTTCAGATTTTTACAGTTTTTTTCCCCGTGTTATTGTTTTATTTCTAATGGTCATTCCTGAACTTTGCAAATTGTCAAAATCTTAACAAAATTGTATCTACACTAAGTATTTACTTATTGCCTTGATATGTCACATTTCTTGGTAAAAAGTCCACTTTAGCCATTCTAACTCTAAGCAACTTTGCAACTTAGTTTACATGCAGCCAATTTTCGGGTTTTGGTCGGGTTAAGGTCACTATTCGGGTTTTTGAAACATTAGGAATAACCCGTTTACATGCGTGAGCAGAAAGAGTTTCTCCTGTTTACATGGAATTGCAATATCCCGATCAGATCCCGATGTAAACAGCGACGCACGGTTAGCGTCTTGACGTACGGACCACGTTAAGACGCAATTTGCGTCATTACCGATTCTTCCTGTATCCAAAGACAACAACAACAGCAGCACACGGATAATGAATAGTTCGTGGCAGATAGCGATCGCCTTTATTTGCGCTTTGATGCTGGTAACGTTACTGACCTCGCTCCAGAAGTATGCTGTGCTGCGTCTCACCATGTTTACTTCCGGTATACTGCACGCAGGTTTTTGTATGCGCCGAGAAGTTTCTCTACTCAAAAGACCAAGATTCCTTGCGAATAGAACATGCGCAGAACACAAATCACAATGGGGATATCCCGATACGCGTTTACATGACCAAAAATTCGGGTTAGAAAAGGGGTACCCCAGGTATAATATCCCGGTTTTTAAAATCCGGGATATGAGCATATCCGGGTTTTTGCCGGTGTTTACATGGCCGTTCGCGACCGGGTTATTGCTAATATCCCGGTTTTGAACGGGTTATTGGCTGCATGTAAACGCAGTAAATGTCAACTAACTCTCATTAGAGTACTATACTGTTAGGTTAAGGTTAGGGTTATTAGAAATTTTACAGCATGGGAGGACCGTCAAAATAAAGTGTTAGCAGATATTAAGCAGACAGTCTACTAATATTCAAATGACTGGTAGTTGACAAAGTTATAGTGGAGAAAGTGGAAACTATCAAAATAAAGAGGGACATTTTGAGTAAAACAATTTTAATGTATTTTTTTCGTCTAATGAATTATCTCTAATAGACTCCCATCATACAGCCCCCATTTGAAAACTCTTGAGCTAGATAATGTAAAGAAACACATTCAGTACATAACAGAAATCATAATGTTTAAATTGTGAGTCTTACAATTGATCAATGAACGCAAAATGTACATACAACACTAAACGGTATCAATAGAGCCAGTGACAGTTCAGTCAACTAGCCTGAATTTTCCTCAATGACCCCAAGCCATTTTTGTTGAGCCCTGATTTCTAGCTTCGCCACTAGTATGCATGTCTGTGTGTTTGTCTCAGTATGTATGAAAACACAACTGTGTCAGTCTGTATTTTCTGCCATCTCGATGAATCAGTATGAATGAGGTGAGTGATGAGCTGTACCCTTCCACCTCAGCAGTCAGAGAAGTGAGATTCAAATGAATAAGATGCTTCCAGCTGTGTTTGAGGGATGTCAAGGTGTCAGAACTCGAGCTCGGCCAAGTCCTGCTGAAATTCACTGTGCAAATACGTTCCCTAAGGCTATAGTAAAGGGCCGAATGCTCAAATGTCAACGGCGGACTCTTCCCTTCAGTAAAAACAACACCTACTACTGATGAAAACAGCTATAAATCTCTCAGGCAGGTTCCGTTCCCAACATGGAAGTCACATGATGTAATGTATGGATGAGTCGCGATGAGCTACAGAAGACAGCTCAATACTACTGGGCAGGGTTATACTATTCAGAAAATGTACATTTTATTTTATTTTTTTGTTTTTGTACTTTAATTTTCTATTTCAGTTTAGTTAAAGTTGCAATAAGCGATTTCTGAGAAATGCTGTTGAAAATGTAAATCAACACGCAAACAATATTTGTTAGATGTCTGTTCTCTGTGTGTGCTGAAAAAAAATATTGTGTTTGTACATCCAGGCTGTATAAATAGGAGCAGGACAATCCACGGAGCACTACAATAATAGCTGATTAGCAATAGGCGACATATACTGTTTGCGCTTATGACAGTGGAGGAGAGAGAGTGAGCAAGCAGGATATTTGTAGAAAGACTAGAAAGAGAAATGGCTAAGAGAAAAGGTCAGAGGAATATAATTGGAAAAATAAGGGTTTTGATTAAGCAAGAGCTAGGACCTGTGTTAATTTGGAAAAGCTTTCCAGTACTAGAGACGTTGGAGTGCAGGGAGGCCTGAAAACGATGTTGCTTTGTTTCTGCTCAATATGTGAGCAACATTGCATTTGCTATGTTTCACAGAACCAAGACATGCTGTTGTTTTTGAATCACAGCTGATTTCTTAATTTTTGAGTGAGCTGTCTGATGCGCCAGCTGTTAGTCATTACCTGTGTTGCATTGCATGTTTGTTATTTTGGGGGCGGAGCAATGAAGGTAGGGGGGTGTTTCTTTTAGGTAGGTTGTGTTTGTTTGGCTGCAAATATTAACAGTGCTTAATGGGTTATCTATTTTAATTCTGTTTCCTGTGTTTGTATAAGTTCCCATTGTCTTCCATTGTTAATTTGCACCTGTTCTCTATTTCGTTGATTAGGACGCCCTGGTATTTAAACCCTGTGTTTGTTCTGTTCAAGGTTCGCTCATGTCGCATTTTACCCGGTTGTTCTGTTTCTGTTTTGCCCAGAGTGTTTTGTTTAGTGTGTTGAAGTTTAATAAGCTGTTAATGCCTGTGATTAGATCCTTCTCATCTCATCTTTACCACGACCGCACTTGACACAGTGTTTCTCAGAAATTGCTTACTGCACATTTAATAGTTAACAGTGGCCCCAACAAGTTTTTGGACACATTTGGGCACTTAAGTTACACCTAAAGTGTGCTTAGATGCAACATATCATACCAAGTGACATCTGCACAACAATAATGCTAACGTTTATGAGTTCCTTTTTAAAATATTTTTAATAAACTGATCTCGATGGGTCATTTTTCGTAGATTTGTGACATTAGTTCCTCTCAAGTTCACACAGAGGAATTCATCACATTAAGAAAATGTTCTGACAAGTGATTTTCTGTCCTCATTTAGATGAATACTTTATATTTCGAAATCTAACTAACATAATTTTGTAAATGTATGTTTTAGTAATATTCCTTTAAAATAAATACCATTTGTTTAGATATTTTGTTTTCTATATAATGGCATACTCTTCATCAGAAGCTGCACTATACTGCTTTATTGGTTAAAAAAAAGTGTCATTTGTCATATTCAAAGGACTACAGCATACTGCAGTAATTACTGCAGAAGGAATGTTCTATAAATTGAATCTGTCTCTGGCCCTTCTCGATTTATGATTCAGCAGCATGGACTGAATGCGCTCAGGTGTGGCGTCAGATGCCCCGCACCAGAGAATACCTACAGTAAAGCTACTGGATTTGAAGTTCATGGTAGCCTATAGAATATTATATTCAAGAGTTTAGCCGCATTCTGGTTTATAATTGTTGCATCATTGATTTTAGATTAAGATTTCAGATTGATTTCTGTCTCTAAATGTCTAGTTTACATGTCTCAAACTATGTTGATCAGATGACCCTGCCTATCTAAATGGGGCAGATTTTGGACAGAATGCACCAATAATCTGAAAATAGGCTTGAATTTGTCTCTCTGTAAAGGCCTTCACCTTTAACTGAAATAGTTTCACTAATAATTGCTATACTTGTCACGTTTCAGTGTGTTTAGTTCTGTTTTGTGATCTTGTTTTCCCCTGTCTTGTGTGATTTTTGGTTCAGTCCTGTTAGTTTTCCCTCTCTGTCTGATTTCCAATTCTATTCACCTGTTTTCAGTTAATTATCTCGTTTGGTTCAGTTCATTTAAGCCCTGTGTTTTCCCTCAGTGTTTGTTGGTCGTTGTCTACGTATGGTTGTGTATCCTGAAGTCCTGGAGTCTGTTATTTTGTTCCTGTTTGTTTTTGGATGTTTTCAGTTTGTTTAATAAATCTATTATATTGAAGCCCTTGTCCTCGTCTTCAGCTACCTGCAGCAACCCTAACAATACTGAGCCTTGATAAGTTTTCAAAGAATGTGTCCATCTAAAATGAGTTAAAGAAATGGCAGTTCTGATGACTCAGGGTTACTGAGAGAGAGGAGAGAGGATAAGCCGAAGATTGCCAGTGAGAATTTCATAAAGAGGCCTCATGCTGCTCGAAAGAAATTGAGAGGGGAGACACTGAGTGTGGCGTCATGCTGTCGCAATCTCAGATGTGTTAGACCATTTACAAGAAGAGCGTCACAATCGGGGTGGCTTATACAACCGGGGCATATATGAGCGTTCTCCATCCCAGCGTGAAAATACATTCAGTTCGAGATATAATTGAACCCTGGAGCTAATTGGAAGCTTCTTATTGCTATCTTTTCTAATTAATCATAACAAAAAAAAAATCCTCAATGTCCAAATACCAAAAAAAAAGCAGTAGGATGATGCAAGATATGAGGTTGTTTTATCAGGTGTTTGTGCAGGCTGAAGAATAATACAGGGCCAGGGAGTGCTGTCATCTAATCAAAACGGTGTATTCACTGACATTTGGGACTCTGAGCTTCCTATACCACTAGGGCCTGACTTTGCCAGGGTGACATTTAGATTGAAAGGGAAACTTTGAATGTTAGATAGTGTGTTTTACATCGCACAGCATCAATCAATCAATCAAAAAAAAAAGAAAGAAAAAAGGCTGTATTTCAAACAGGGTTGTGCACGATTAAAAACAATAAGAATAACAAAAGAATGGCTTTTAAATTACAATTTTTTTTGAATTTGAATGGAGGAAGTCTGTATACATATATCTGTATAATTATATAAATATATAGTATATATATATATATAATATATATATATAAATATATATATATAGTGTTGTGTTATTTATATATATAGGTGTGTGTGTGTGTGTGTGTTGTGTGTGAGTTGGTTTATGTGATTTATGAGGACACAATTTGTATAATGACATGTTTATTACACTGTATTACAACTTATGGGTGTTTATGAGGACATTTCAAAAGTCCTCATAAATCAAATGGCTTAAAAACATAAAAAAACAATGTTTTATTATAAAATTAAAAATGCAGCATGTCTCCTGTGATGGGTAGGTTTAGGGATAGGGGCAGTGTAGGGGGATACAATACATAGTTTGTGCGGTATAAAAACCATTACGCCTATGGAGAGTCCTCATAATGCTGTTGCACCAACGTGTGTGTGTGTGTGTGTGTGTGTGTGTGTGTGTGTGTGTGTGTGTGTGTGTGTCTGTGTATCTATTAGCAAGTCCTTACAATAATCAACAACAACAGCAGAAGACCAAAAAATTAACATTGACATGTACGTGTGATGTATGTATTTTGTAAAATGTATGTATTCCTGCAATAAAAAACAACACCCCCACCCCCCCACCACCCCAATAACAAAAAGTTGTGGAGTTTAGGGACCTGCTGAAATGTATTTGAAATTCAAAATTATGGAAATCGTTTGGGTTGTCTCAGATGTCTCATTGAAACACTCATTGATTGCTCATTGAAGTTAACCACAGATAAGATTGACATTTTTGGTGTCCATCTTTAGTATTCGATGATTAAAAACATACCTGTATTTATGGCATCAGGGATGGGCTTCTGGCACTTAACACCACCTTTTTTAGTAAAGTCCAAATGTTTTTGTTTATCACCTTTTCTTTGCCAATGAGTTTTCATTTTGAGTATAATAAAACTATTCAGATTTTTTAAATACTGCTTTGTTCTTCAGATGTCACAAGACCTGCATAATTCTGCAATAAAAGTTAAATGTAATTTAAATTATGGCACTGGAGTCTGTTCTGCAGACAATAACGAATAGATTAGCATGTTTTTGTGAATTTTGTGAACAGTTTTTCCTCTATATAGGTGTATTCAGAATGTATATGTATCTTAGTTGATAATTAGGCTAATTTTGACAGAGAGCTGGTTTGGTTTCTGAGAGACTGACAGAGACGTTTGACTAGCGATCTTGCTGTGCTTATTCATTCGCATATCATATCGTACAAGGTTTAAATCATTTACATATATATCAAATAATAGAACATGTGTGTGATGCAGTATTTTAGTTGATTTACTCTTGCCAAGCTGACACACAGAGAGGCAACGGCAACACTGCTATTTGATTTGCGCTCATTTTAATCATAGTGTTTACACTCATTCACACTCTTATTATTGCGTAGTGATTTTAGAGGTTCATGTATAATATCATGCTTCCCCCTGGCTCACCTGTTATCCAGCAAACACGAGGAGTGACTGTGTCAGCCTCAGCTGAATATTATTTGGCAGAATTATTTATTATTCGTTTTGAAGCCATCCGTGTCTTAAATAAGGTATTCGGCGACACTCCTAGTTACTAGCCTGGTCCCACTACTCTCGTACATTTCATTTAATTTGTACATAGAGTCTGACATCGCTCCATTGAATTGTGACCCATATCCGAGATCTGAAACATCGCGCATGTTTAAAGGGGTCTTCTTGCACAGATGGACGAAAGCGCAGCGAGATCTCAGGACTGGTGGGAACAAAGCCTACAACACGATCTCATGAAAGTGAGTATAGCACGAATTGTATTTCTCGTGCCATTTATACGCCAAAAATAGTTTTTGCTTGCATATGAAACGCACTGTAAACGTGTGTATTAAATGGCATAAAGTGCGTATCATACACGCAAAAACTATTTTTGGCGTAAATGACAAAAAAAAATTAGTGCAATAAACGAACTTTTATGAGTTCGTGGCGGGCTTTAACGAGGCGCAGTGGTTTCGAAATTTTAGGATGAGCAAGCCAACCTTTGATATGTTGTGTCAACGTGTGTCCACATTCCTCTCCTATACTACGACACAATGTTTCGTCGGGCCATCCTTCCCTTCGCAGATGCGTGTCAGGGTTTCATTCGTCATTAAACTGCGGAGACGTATAGCCTAATGCCTCAGATAATCCGATCTGCCTGTTTACATGACAGTCGCATTGGCACATATCTGATTTATATCTGATTAATTTCCACATATGAACGAGGCCTGTAACCGATCTCGAAATATCCGAATGCATGCGTTTTTTTTCCTGTTTACACTGTCATAGAACACATCCGATCTGTGTCGCATATGAGTAAAAAATCGAAATTGGGTCACATTTCACTGACAGTGTAAACGAGGCCTAAAACTATTGGATCTGCCCACAGTCACTCTGGATCTGCCATAACCAATCGCTAACGTTTGGTCGTGATGTATGCCATATGTCAAAATTTTCCCGAACCCCGTGGGGAGGATGGCCACAACATCATGGCCACCAACAAAACTAAGCAAAGATTGTTCTTGCTCCTGCTTTAACTTCTTGATATTTGGCAGCATTGCCACAACGGACCGAATGGCTTCGCTCGCATCTTTCTCCGCTGCTATTACTGAGCTACAACTCAAAATAACGCACAACATCAACGTCATCGTTCTCAGCTACTCCCTCTGTTCGCTGATTGGCCCGGTAAAAAATTGACCGGAGAAAACCAATTTGTTCCTAATTGTATTCTTACATCAAAGCATACATATATTGAATGTTTTACTTGGTCATATAATTGTTTTGTCATTTTTAGATGCTTTTAGATCACATCACCATTAGATGACCTCCGTCACTGCTTCTGCTGTAGCTTTACATTAAAATCTTCCCGCTCCAAGATGTAAGCATTCAGCCACATGTTAATGTCACCTATTTCCATTTGAAGGGTACGACACGGAGGAGGTCAGGACATGCGCCTCTTCCACTCAACGTGGAACCTCAGGTGCACAGAGCTGAAAATAGGCTTTACCGTATCAGATGCCTACATGCCCGGGCCTGCGAGCAGCCATCTTGACCTTTTTCACTATTCATTCCCCAATCGCATCAGCGGTCCCTTAGCCAATCAGAGGGTGGGGAATTTGCAGGTCAGCGCAACCACTTCAAAGGAGAGGTGGCAGAGTGGGCGGGGGAAGGTCGATGACCTCTACGCGGTGCCGGGCTTATCTGACAGTTGAAATGAGATGCGATTTCCCAGTGAGGGGTAAGAGCAGCTAGGGCGGACTAGAAAATGGCCCGTCCTCAAACAAGCTTTAATGTCAAGTAATCTCATTGTGTGGGGAAATTGTGTTGTGGGTGTTATTGGGGAGGGCAGTGAATATAACACTGAGCTGGCAAAGGTAAAATGAACTGTGGTAAATATGAGGTGTGGGGCCGAGTTTTTTACGAGTATTTACGAGTATGAGTTTAAAATATTTTGAAAATTATTGATTATATATATATATATATATATATATATATATATATATATATATATATATATATATATATATATATATATATATATATATATAATCAATAATTATAATAATAATTCATCCCTTACTCTAAATTTTTTATTTATTTGATATTTTTTTAAATATTTTTTTATTTTTATTAATAAGGAATAATTCACCCCATACTCTTAGATAATACTCTTTATCATCAGTGAAATATGGGTTGAAATATTCCTTTAACACTAATTTCACTTTCCCAGAGGTTTTGATGTTGACCCAGGTTTGTTTGATTAACGTGAAAACCACTTTCCTCGTGGTTGATATGAATGTGAACCAGAGGTGAACTTCTGTTGATTACCCATATTTTGCAATCTGATTGTCAATTTTAGAAGTGCATAGGTTTGTATCCGTTGTATCCAGTTTAAAAAAAAAAAAAAGTTTAGTAGCTTGTTGCTCGATGACATCATGTTAGTGTGAGTGGATGCTTTTGGTCAGAATAAGCTGCTAAATTGACCAGACTTATGTAAAAGTCTGGCTCTGTGAGACTAGAGGGAGTCAATAGTCAGTATTAAAAGGAACCTGCAGGGCTGGATCGATCCAGAGAGTAAGCTGAGTCAATGGCTCCCTACAGAATCATATGTGGACTGTGTGTGTGTGTAGTGAGATGACACAGTAGGCATTTGCTTAATCTTTGAGATGCATATGCCGGGTCATCCTGTGACACAGAGCTGTGTTGTGCATTCAGATACACACTCAAGCTCAAACCCTCAGGCATTTTTGGGCCTTCAGTATAGTCAAGGATTAAATGAAAATCTGAACTTATGAAATGTTATATCATATATTTTAAATATGTATACAGTATGTCCACTAGTAGACACTTACAAAAAAGGACAGTACAGATGTTCAGCAAGACTGTTCACTTACCATTGATCATGCTTAGTTTTAGGAGGGTTTCGAAACCCTTAACCCTAAGTATCAAGCTTTGACGAGTAACTCAAACCATTTGTGTTTGTAAGTTTTTAGGAATTCGGATGGTTTTCGCCTATATAAAATCGGTGAGTTTTGCATTGGTAAGTACAACTTACATGTAAAAAAATAGATAAATGTGGCATTTTCCGTGACTTTGCACATCATCTTGGATGAAAGGATAATCTTGTGGCAATACGTTCTGGGATTACATTATCTAAGAATACATGATATAATGTGATACTCTGATAAACTCAAAGCTACTTAATCATTTTGTTGTCCACAGCTAATGTGCACACCAATGAAGCCTATGTTATTGAGGTTGGCAGCTTAGGGTTTAAAACAGAGCAAGGAAAAGTGGCAAATGCAAAATAAATATTATTTTCTATAGATTGTCCACATCCTCCATAAATGCCTTTCTTTGGCGTTCAATATCTATATCCATATCCAACATGCATCCAAAGGAAAAAATAAACTTGAAGTGGTTATTTGGCCCAAAGTTTTTGGAAATAACCTCTGTATCTCACAGAATGTGTTTGCAATCCAAACATTTTAGCAGTCGTTTGAATCCCGAGTCCTCTGAGACCGCCACATATGAAGCGAGTCCTCATTTTGAATTTCAAATACATTTCAGCGGTTCTCAAAATTCATCCATAACTTGGTCTCTCAGGGACAAAGCAGTTGCTTTTGCAAACGGCCCCATATGCTTAATATGAATCTCAAATGACAGTTCATGGAAATGTAAGTCCTCGTAGGGCAAAACCGTAGCATTTTATGTAAAATTAAATGATTAACATTTTTCAAGGAGGTCAAATGATAAATAAAGGAGCTATGAAACTGAATAACCCTCACTATTTTTGTTTCTCTTTTACTTTCTTTTCTTTTTTTTGCGAACCATTCAAAGCCTTACCAAACAAATCAATACATTAAATTGGAATAATGCTCCTAATGGCTTCCATTCAATGCTTGCCATTTGATTTCAGAGGGGAGGCAGGGTGGCCCTGCTTAGCTACACAAATACAAATGAATAGGGCCCAAATTGAAAAATCCATTGTGTGCTTTTCTTCTGCCACGATTTCAGTCTCCCGCTTCCTTTGTGATGCACGTTGTCTTAAATGAACTCATATTTGAATGAAATAAGCTACATAAGCTATTTCCACCCCACTACATCTGTTCTGTATTTCGATTTAATTTAAGGCCACACACTTCCCTGTTTCTCGCAAGTTGCCATTATCTATTTTGTGGAAATAAATTGAAATGATAGAACGTGGGTAAAAAATATTGAATATAACCTGGTCTAATGCTATTATTTTTGATAATAGAGTCAAATGTGGTTGTGTAAATAAGCACTGCACCTGTTGGAAAGAGAAATTACATCTCCGTAATGGCTAAATTTGGTTTTCTTAAAGTAAATGGAGAATTTAGCTGAAGTCTCCTGCTTCTCCGATTGTTCTCATGAGAAAAAGACCCTGAAATCTCATGTGTCTCCTTTCGAGTTTCAGAAATCTCAACAAAGTCGCCATGAAAGCGGCCTCGCAATCAGAAGGTTTGATGTCATATTGACGTATTGATCAGCATTGACGTGGTAATCCCTGCTGAAAGAAAACCACAGCGCATTGAATGTGATCCGTTATTGGTGGGATTTGAAGGTGACAGAGCAGAAATCTGACTCCGCTAAAGAGCCCGCAAGGGGAAAAACGGCAATTATTGGGTCTATAATAAAATGTCAAGAGTCCAGAAAACTATAGGACACATGTGGGTCATTCCTACTAACGCTGTGATGCTGCACTGATTCTGTGTAAATATAATGCTGCATCAGACCAGCTGTATTGTTGTCATAACAAAGCTTATATTTCGCAATGAAAAATTGTAGTTTCACATTTCCATTCATCATGTTTCCATATAAATAATTTTAATTAATGCAACTTCTGTGCCTCTTGCATTAGTTAATTTTCTTTTTTCACAATATCACAATTGTAAACAAGAAACAAGAGTACATTTTAAATGACTTGCTCTCTAAGCAGATGCTGCAATTTTGTTTATTTTAATTTATTTTATTTTTATTTAATTGCAGTTTGTGTTGTGTTCCTGGCTTCTAAAATGGAAAACTAGTAAGTGATTATATTTTAAATATGTATTAATTTTTTTGTTCTCATGGAGACAATATCATTGAGTATTAGTAATGAATTTGATGATATCTTTATATATTAACTGGTTTGTCTCACTTAAAAATAACGTGAGTTCAAGTAACTAGAAAAGTTACGCATTACTTTTAAATTTAAAACAAAATATTTGAGTTACTTTTTCAAATAATGTTTTGTTTTCTGTTATTAAAAACAAAATTATTTGAAAAAGTAACTCAAATATTTTGTTTTAAATTTAAAAGTAATGCGTAACTTTAGTTTAGTAATCATGTCGTTGAGAAAAAGTAGCGCAAAAGTAACATAACATTACTTTCCATAAAAAAATAACTAAAGCAATAAGTTACTTTTTTAGGGAGTAGCCTAATGCAGTATTGTAATACATACTTTTAAAAGTAACTTTCCCAACTCCGGTCTCACTCTAAAACATTCCGTCATGTTTGAAATTACATAAATTGGGATGACAAAATTCCAAAAGACAGATTTGACAACCTTAATAACTCTTTATTTCCATCTTATTCATTGGTAAATTTGATGTTTCTGAAGCCTACTGTGACCTTCTATAGAAATACTTCCTGAAATTACCACACAAGCATATTTATTTTTAGGCACAGAATTGGAGAGTTCTGGCACTGCATAACTAGAATGATAATACAGCGGATGCTCAGACCTTCCCTCACGTAACCCCGAGAGAGTGACAGTGAGTTTGGTAGTGGCCACTAATTCTCTTCCTCCTATCTCTGTACTTAATCATCCAATCAATCTTGCCTTTGACAAAGGCTCCTGTGATAGAACATCTCTGCCTGCAATCTCTTCTCCATCTCAGGCCTGTGGGGAAAGAGAGAGAAGGACTGTGCGGAGGGGTCTTAATCTACTCATTCAATTCCTGCCATTGCTCATCGCTCTCTCTCAGTTTCAAAGGGCAAATGGAGCATGCTGCCAAAAAACACCAGCACCAAATTACATTGTCTATTCTGAGTTCTCTTTCCTTCTCTCCTTCCACTTTTTCTCTAGATTTCTTGCTCTTTCTCTGATTTTCAGTGGCAGTGGCAGTGGCCGGCTTCTGAAATTAGAATATTTTGGTGTTTATATCGACAAGTAACTAAATTCTATTCCTGTGCCTTTTGAACCCCTTTAACCTATGAAAAAAAGAATATGCTTCTATTAAAGGAGTAGTTCACTTTTAAAAAAAACTTTTGCTGATAATTTACTCACCCCCATATCATCCAAGATGTCCACGTCTTTCTTTCTTCAGTCGAAAAGAAATTAAGGTTTTTGATGAAAACATTCCAGGATTTTCTCCATATAATGGACTTCATTGGGAACCAAATGGTTCAAGGTCAAAATGAGAGTTTCAGTGCAGCTTCAAAGGGCTTTAAACGATATCAGACGATGAATAAGGGTCTTATCTAGGACCCTTCGAGTCATGACTCAAAAAAGATTTGTTAATTTTGATAACCGAGTTCGAACAGGAAGTCACGAACGCTCATCACAGAACAGAGCAAGGCGAGCATTTGTGCTTAAACTTAAACTTTGTTATTTATTTTTTAAATGAGCAATGGTTTCGCTAGATAAGACCCTTATTCATCGTCTGATATCGTTTAAACCCCATTTGAAGCTGCACTGAAACTGTCATTTGGACCTTGAATCGTTTGGCTCCCAATGAAGTCCATTATATGGAGAAAATCCTGGAATGTTTTCATCAAAAACCTTAATTTCTTTTCGACTGAAGAAAGAAAGACGTGGACATCTTGGATGACATGGGGGTGAGTAAATTATCAGCAAAAGTTTTTTTTAAAGTGAACTACTCCTTTAAGGCAGGGTCTATTAATAGGATAAAATATCACCATACTTTCCAGGTGATTAATTACAGAACATTAAGACAATTGTTTTGTATTAGAAATTTTCTGAAAAGTTATTTTAAATATGCAACTGAGACATTATCTTATTAAATATTCAGAATTATGCACAAATTTGGATACATTTTGAGAACAGAAATGATTTATGATGGAAATTTACAGACACAAAGATAAAGTGTAAACACAAGTAAATAAAGTGTACAATTGGTGTTGCAGAAATGTCATGGCTATATCTCATCACTACTAAAGCAGCTCAGCCAGGCCTCATCCCTTTACGAATGAAAGAAAACCATCAAGACTAAAATCGAGGCGTTTCAGGGAGTTCAGAAGCAGTGCGTACTGATATAGAGAATAGTTAACTGGAGTGACTTTGTGCTTTGTAACTTTGCAGACCTTTTTCATGCTCAAACGGCAACATTACACTTTAAAGAAAGTTTAAAATGTAAAAAGGCGTAATAGGACCCCTTTAAGAGGAGTATAATGCCATAGTGGATTTATGCTCAGGCACTTAAACTAATATTGAGTGTAGTGCTCATGCTTTGCCCATTATTTGCATCACGTGGTGGCCATTAAAAGCCCAGCAAGTGTAAACACATTCATTGTTAATGGTCGAGAACAAGTTATTATTGAGAGATGATTATTTAGTAATTAGTAATAATGAAATGGAGCCACAGAAGTTTGATCACGTTTGGTAATATTTGTTTTGATTTATTTGTTATATTGTTAATTATGTCCTCATCTGATTTTTTTTGGAGGAGGCACTGCATGCCTCTCTCACAGAAAACACCCCTGTCTTTCTGGAGCTAAATAATGTCAAAAATAATATTTAAAAACTTTTAAATAATAGTCTAAAAAGTAAAAACTTTTTAAAATAAAAAGTCATCTGTTCAAATTTTATTTTATCTCATTGTTAAAAATTGACAATAAACATCTAAATCCTTTTGAGGAAAGGGTAAGTTATTAAAATCTAATGGGTACGTGCCAACAGATTTTATTCTGGCTGCCGCTGCCACTGTTTTATGTTAAGCTTTATTTGAGATAACAGTCATTTTGCAGAATTAGCGGTCAGTCTGTACATTTACCAACTCAGCGACCGTGCACATTGGCTGTAATTCTGCATAAGAGTAGAAAAAATTCCTATATAAATAAACCATAAGTTTATCACGGTCTGTTACATACATTTAATCGCATGCTGTGCAAGTCTAATGATATTATTTATTATCAACATTGGTTCCAAAATGCCACGATTGATGTTCAGTGTCTGATGTGGAAATGCCCTTACAGAAAAAACACATGAATTTCACATGTTATCACATGTTTTCCACATGTGCCCACATGTGACCACATGTGCCCACATGTGACCACATATGAACAACATGTCATCACATGTGAACAACATTTCACCACATGTGAACAATATTTCACCACATGTGAACAACATGTCACCACATGTGAGTAATGTTCGACCACATGTGAACAACGTCATCACATGTGAACAACATGTCACCACATGTGAACTTAATGGAACACGTGGCACATGTGGAAAACATGTTATAGGTAATAATGTGGAGCTCATGTGAAATATATTTGCATGTTGTAATAGGTTTTAAGATGTGAATTATTTTACCATGTCACAAATACTGTACATTTTTAGCTTCAATAGACTTATTCACACAAAATGCATAGACCACAAAGCTTATAATGCATGTGTAGGCCTAGGCCCACATTTGCCTACTAATGTGAAAATATTCATGAAAATATTTTAATGATAATGTAGCGTATAGTTTTTAATCAAATGAGTTTTTGCAGTACTTTTATTTCAACACTATTTACCATTTCTAAAGCTATATTATAAATATATTTTACATAATCAGTATACTATTTGATATAATCAATAGACTGCTTTCATATTCTATTTACAAAGCACTTTTCAGGACATCTTTATATATATATATATATATATATATATATATATATATAATATATATATATATATATATATATATAATATATATATATATATATATATATATTATATATATATATAAAGATGTCCTGAAAAGTGCTTTGTAAATAATATATATATATATATAAAGATGTCCTGAAAAGTGCTTTGTATATATATATATATATATATAATATATATATATATATATATTATATATATATATATATAAAGATGTCCTGAAAAGTGCTTTGTAAATAGAATATGAAAGCAGTAGCTTATGTGTGTGTAGCCTACCATTGAAAGATAATCTGAAAGCACTATAAAGACTGGCTTTATTTATATTAAAAATAAAATCAAAAGCAAAGTGATGTTATACAAATTTTGCAAGCACGTTTTCAAATAAAATAAAGTGGATATTAAACTTTTCATTTTAAGTGCTGCATGATTTTGACGTGGTTTAATCAATGCCGAGCGCGTGAACTTTCGAGTCTCTCAAACACTGCAGGCCAGCGCGCAGAGTTGCCATGGAAACGGCGCGGGACAACTGCTACTGGTAATCAACAAAACTCCCTCTCTTGGTGTTGTTTCAACTTTTCACGGCTTTTTTCAGATGAGATTAGTCTCTAAAATCACACGAATAATGCTCACAACTGTTTTTGACATTTCTCTTACTTGTAATTGACACGGTTTGGTTAAAAATTTATTTTATAGACATGGTGTAGTGTCTTAGGAAAAAGTCCGTTAGGATCGTTAGGATCTCAAACCGTTTTCAGAAGAGGTAACGTTAGCTAATGTTAGGCTAAGGTAACGTTAACTCGGTTGAACTTTTATTTATTAAACTTTGGGCTTTTAATCACCTCTTATGTGTAGATGAGATGTTTTGTAAAGGTTTTAACTTACTTGGAAGTGAGCTAATTTATTTAAAACAAACGTAAACATAACTTATCGGGGATGTTACTCAGGAGCAAGAAAATTGGCTGAAACTAACGTTAACTTAGCTCAGTGCTAACGTTAAACACATTTTGACTAACGTTAGCTAAAAAATTTTCTGTGATTTCAGTAGTAACAAAATAACCCATAACAGAGAGAAAGCTCCACGACTTCAACATTTCTGAAGAAAGCTGCTGCCGGAGAAGTAACGTTAGGACACAGGTGAGCCGAGGAAGCTCATTAAATAAGCTCATTTTATTTCTCAATTTTTTTTTAAATTGTTTATTTTAAGAAGGTTTTGACATCTAAACGAAGTTACACTGTATGAGCAAAATTAAATGAATAATAAACCCAAAAACAAATTCTGTTATCCTAGTTAAGAAATTATATTCTGTATATTCTTTAAATTCTTTCTCTTTTCTGCATTTCACCTCTGCTGTAGCTTCTTTCCTTTTAATAAACCTGGCATTGCATTGTTGGCTCAGTGACAAATGGCTTGTTGTGTTCCTAGATCCTTCAGTGCTGATGCCCTGCACCGTAGCAGAGTAGAGCTGATCATCATCTCTAAAGCACTATTGATGAACCATATGATTAGTAAGTCAAACGCCAAACATACAGTAATGTCAAACATACACTAATTGTCTTGGTACAAATGTTTATGTCTCTTATGCCCCCCCCCCCCCCCCCCCCCCCCCAAAAAAAAAAAACATTAAAAACTATACAATTGTGAAATAATATAAATAAATAAAAAACTGTTTTCTAAAAAAAAAAAAAAAAAAAAAAAAAATTAAAAAAAAGAGCCTTGACCTACAAAAGGTGCAGCTAATAATTGGTAAGCATGTCTGAATATCTTTTATCAATAGTTATTATATATGACAAGCGCTGAGCAGCCATAGCACAGTTTGAATCTGGCAGTTATTTCACGTCATGTCAAACTTGTTTTCAAATTTTAATGTAATCAATCTCATTTCTTACAGACCATGTCAAAAAGAGGCACCCAGGCATCGGAGGCACTGAGAGCAAGGTCTGCATGGCACAAAAGTTAAAAGATCTGAGGAGACGAGCAGAAAGGTAATATTCAGACGATCCAACATCCAAGTGTGGTCTGTTCACATTTGCGAATCCGACATGCGTGAGGACTGATGACTCAGTTTATTTCTCAGTCTACATTGTGATCTATTCACAAACTGTCAATAGTTTTTTTATAAATGAGACGCACCACTCGTCTTATACAGTTGTTTTAAGCAAGATGTAAACGGCATTGCTGTTCGTCAGCATTTTTTGTTTCCATAGCATATTTACGTAAAACGTTTAATGACATAATAACATTACAAATGAATAATAATTAATTATTAAGCCCCATCCACTTTAGGCTTCAAAAATGCTTTTTAGAAACCTACGGGGTGACGTCACGGACACTACGTCCATATTTTTTTTTTTACAGTCTATGGTTTGCACTGCCCTAATCTTTGATCTTTTTCTATCCCAAAACAGGATGCCTGCTGCAGGAGACACAAAGGACTGAGACAACACACTTTCACAAATGCACACCACACACACACACATGCGCGTATACCTGCGTTTTTTGCGGCTTTTTATGTATTTATGTATAATTTTAATTTGGTTTGTTTGTTTTAAACATTCAATTTGTATTGCATATTTTGAAATGAAATAAAAAGTTTCACCTGGATTTCTATTGTTTTTACATGGGTTTCACATGCAATCCCATGGGTTTCACATGGGTATTTCTACATCAGAATTTACTCAAGTTTCACATGTAATCCCATGGATTTCACATGAAATCACATGGGTTTCACATGCAATCCCATGGGTTTCACATGGGTATTTGTACATCACAATTTACACAAGTTTCACATGTAATCCCATGGATTTCACATGCAATCACATGGGTTTCACATGCAATCCCATGGATTTCACATGTAATCACATGGGTTTCACATGCAATCCCATGGATTTCACATGTAATCACATGGGTTTCACATGCAATCCCATGGGTTTCACATGGGTTTTTTTACATCACAATTTACACAAGTTTCACATGTAATCACATGGGTTTCACATGTAATCACATGGGTTTCACAGGTAATCACATGGGTTTCACATGCAATCACATGGGTTTCACATGGGAATATACATGGGGTTCACACATTACACCATGAAAATGTTCCAAAACCACATGTTTCCCATGTGCAAATTACCTTTAACATGTGCAAAGCACATGTGTTCCACACATTTCACATGTGAAATTTAACATGTGCAAAATCACATGTCCATGTTGTCACATGGGATAACATGTGTTTTCACACATGTGAAATACATGTGGTTTTTCTGTAAGGGTGCCCAATTTGCTTTGGTCTGAGTGCTGTCATGATGTGTCAGATTACATTAAATTTGGTTGGTTTTGTGTGTCATACATTTTGCAACCCGGCCAGTTGTCACCATAATCCGCTGAAATGCACACACCGATTGTGTGATGATGCAATTATTTGTAATGAGGATTTTCGTTTTATTACATTTTTGTTTTATTTTGGTGAGAACTCTTAAAGTCACCGACCCGTCCTGATTGCTTGTTGCATCAAAGGTAACTTATTCAGTACTATAGAGGAAGACACGGCTGATTTTAGGCTGTTTACTTGGTGTTTTTTTTGACGAGGGAAGGGGGTGAGAGGGCCAAGGCCAATATTCACAGCTCACTACTGAGCTTTCCACCCCAGTATCTCTCTCTTTCTGTCTCAGAATGGAGCTCTTTGAATGAATTCCTCTCTGATGTGAGAAACTTGTAAGATGTGGACAGGCTCAGTATGAGAGGCTCGATTTAATGCAAAGAGTTTGCTTTCGAGATGTCCCTCCATCCTTCTTTTTTTGCTTCCAATCTTTCTTTTTCTCTCATCTCATGAAATCTCGCCCACTTGCTTCCCCTTGTCTCACTCTGTTATGTATGCACAGTCACTCTCGTGCCACATGCGCAAACATTCATTCAATATTGTATTTGCACAATTATTACATAGGGCCTAGGGTTCCTTACCGCAGTCGAATTACCACCAAAACAGTCAGTCCGACAGAAGCACTGTCTGTGTGTATTTTATGTACAAGACTGTTGGTTTAAAGATGATGTTGGTTTAAAGGTGTTGTTACTTTCTTATATTCCAGTTTAAAACTGAGGTGCATATTTTCAGCAAAAACTATTTTTTTATTCTGCTGAAAAATGCAAACACTGTGGATTTGTAGTGATTTTAAAACAAAACATTCTGTTTGAGAATACTCAGCCCAGCATAGCAACACTGGCTTAACCAATGACGTGAGTTTGGGGCGGGCTAACTCTTTTGTCTGACCAATGGCAGAGTAGGGGTGTGTTCTAGTAACTTGATTTGAAATCAGTGTCCAAAATCACGCACTGTCTGAGTAGGTACTACATTTGAATTTGAACTTCATGATCATTAAAAGAGTATGTTCTATATAGTTTGAATGTGTGTAGAATTAATGTAATCCTACATTAATTCACACTACATCCACCATATTGTCATTATCATGTGACCTACCAGCGTCAGTTGCGTCACTTCACTGCCATTCACTGCCATTCACAAATCCTTTCCTCTGGCCTCATGGGATAGTGAAGTGTCCATCGAATGCGGACTTCAGAATTTGGGCGGAAGTAGTAGGTCATCGAGGGACTTTTTAGCATATTGTTTTTCGAATGCTATGTATTCAGACATACTACTCTATTGGCATTGTGGTGGAAATTTTAGACTGTATATTAACCCTCTGGGGTCGGCTATCGCGCCGGCGCGACAAGCTCGCTTTTTTCTTTTTCAGTGGAAAAGAGACTCAAAATACTCGGTTAATTTTGATCTTACATATAAGTGTTGTACATCATTACTGTAGATCCTGTTTATTGTCTATTTTTTTGTGGATACTCACAACTAACCATGTTTTTAACATCTAACCTTAACAACATTCATATGCTTTTGAATTTGAAAATGTATGTCTCCCCTTTAGTTGAAAACTTGTGACTTTGAGTGTGTGTGTGTGAGTGTGTGTGTGTGTATAAATGACATATATGGGAAATGAAACTAGACAGATGACTTGGTTTGAAAACTCGTAATGTGTCATTTTGCAAAAACTGTTGTATTCATGTGTACTGGTTGAATTCTCAATGGGATTTGTCTGAGATCCACCGGCCTTGTTTATTCTTGGGAGATTCTCGGAGTATTGCTTGAGAACTATCCTGGCCGTAATTAAAAGCATTTAAAGGACATTTGCTGAAGTCTGTCTGATATTACTGCTGCGCAGCAGGTCAGGTCAGTTTAGGGAAGCAAGTAAGTTAGAATTATACGGTTAAACTCGGCTGTAGTCGACTGTAGACTCCCAGGAGTATAGGATTAGACGGATGCTGTAGTCGAGACTCGCTGAAGTATAGGTAGGGAGCTGAAGCTGAAGTCGATTGTAGACTCGCAGAAGAGTGAACTCAGCTAACGTCAATGTATAGGCGCGCTGCTAGGGTAGGTTAGGTTTAGGGAAAAATCCACAACAGCATACTGTTTTTTGCATACTATATAGTTGGGAAGTATTCTATTTCGGAAGTATATTTTTTCTATTCTACTTTTTTATTCATAAATTATACACTTGAGATTTTAAATGATAGTAAAGCACATAAAGCAAATCCCTTATATATCTACTAATTTTGGTTTATTGAAATAAAAAAAAAAGTTTTTACTCAAAGTGAGAAAACGTGGCCACCAGACCAATAAGTCATACTTTTTGATAAATGAATTTAAGATCATTTGAACACAACAAAAAAAACAAAATATTATGCTAAATTATTTGTGTGTAACCTAATTAATATTCAAGAGATAAGCATCAGTGAACCTCACCACTTTTTAAAATAAAGTGAGTGACACTTTCTGTCTGTCTCTATCTCTCTCTCTATATATATATTTTTTTTTTCCTTACTTTAAAAAGCTAAAACAAATCAAATGAAAATGAAGCCAGGATTTGAAACAGTAGAAGATCCAAATGTGCTTAAAGCAAATGTTTTGACAGAAACATGACATACTACCAGACAGAGATATATTTACCCGACTTCTACTTTCCCGCAAGACCTCTAAGCACTTTCGGCTATCAAGCAGCTAAGAAACATCCTTCTCCGCTTCAGACGGCCCACCCACGGACCACCCACACTCCCTTCTCTGACCGCCTGATGTATATTGCTCACAAAACTGGAAAGCAGTTTCTCCATCTGGCAAGATCTAAGGGTTTGGCTGGCTTGATGCAACCTACAGGAGAAAGGGTGCACAGGTGTGTTTTTATCATTCTGTCTGGAAATAAAGTTGTGTGCAATGAGAGCGTTTGACGAGGAATTAATCACTGGGGTTGCCAAAGTTTGCCAGGTTAGTGGCATCAAATATTTATACTTTGAGAAAATAAGTAGCAAGGTAAAGATATCCACGAGTAGAACTTAGTTTTCTGAGTCTTTTTCCTTCTTCACTCACAGACTACTCAATCTACCTGTCGACTTTAACCTCTACCTGTCGGAAGAAACATTTCAAACATGATCAAAAAGGTAAAATCTGTAAAAACACTTGATAAATCAATGACATTGTCTCACTATCACTCAGTCTCACAGTAATAAAATTATTGCTTTTAAATTATATTTTATGTTATTTATTTTCTTTAGTCAGAATTAATGTTTTAAAGCAAAACTACAATTATAATACCTGAAATAAGTAAACAATTATATTATCCAGGGCTGGGTTTCCCGAAACCTTCTTAACGCTACGTCGTTCTTAAGTTACACCTTAAGCTGTACCTTATCGTTAATACGTGTTTCCCGAAACGCTCTTAGTTAAGTATACCTTCTGTAAGTCATACTTTCGGACGGTTGGTCTGGACCACTCTTAGCTTTACCTTATCACTGTTAAAGGTCGATATTAATATAATTCTGAAGTTTTAATACACACAGACAATGTTCAATTAGGCTAATTCAAGTGTTTTCATGCAAAGAATAAAATTGTCATTACACTTATTGTTGTTAGAATTTTAATTATATTATTATAGGCCTAGGCTATATAATAATTTTTTTATACATTTATTTTAATTAAAGAGCGCTTTTAAAGGCCAGTGAAAGCATAGGCTACTGTCAGTTAAGTCCTATTCGGACGCTAATATTGTTTATCATGGGCTCTTACGGTATTTTAAACATTTACAGGGGTAAGTCGGTTATTTTAGTGCCGTCCGAATCCATAATATCAGTGTTTTTTCTCACCCAACCCGTGTAAAAATCTCTGTCCAAATTAGTACCTACTGATTTTTGACAAACAGGTCGTGTGGTAAATTGCCGTCTGAATACACATCTCTGAGTTTACAAGAAGAGATTCAAAATTCACTGTTTAAATCCTTTTTGATCACTGCCGAGCACCGTAGCTACGTGACGTACACTTTTATTACTGAAATGCTTGAAAGTATTTACAAGAACAATATTTCATCGCAGCTCACCTCAGCGAACAAAAATGGGAAAGAGAAGAAAGCACATAAAAAATTTAAATTATTATGGCAGCAATATATGATACAATATTAAAATATGTAGGCAAGGCTATTATAGGCTGTTATAGTTCGGATTATTTTTTATAATATCCCATGAGTCCTAGTAAATGCAATTTCAACTATTTCTGAAGTGCTTATTTTATAAAGAACAGCGCGTTCTCACATAAACAGCCCCTGCACGAGTGAATAATTGATTCTCGAGTCATCGATATCAGCAGATTCAGCACCATCGCCACGGACAGCACACGGTAACGTCGCACGTAAGAAGGTATACCTTAAGCAGCTTTCTAAGGTATAGTTCGGGGAACACGCCTAGAAATGGTATAACCTCAGTTAAGTTATACCTTAAGAGTCTTCGTAGCGCGCTAAGAGACAATGTTATCGGGAAACTCAGCCCAGTTTAATAAAATATAATGATCATTTGAACAGTGGTCAATATACCATAATTAAATAATGGCCATTACATTTCATTTAATTTCATTTAATTTCATAATTTGTTTGTATTATTATTGGATTTAATTTTTTTCATAACTGGTGTTACATTTGCATGTGCCTTCATTGGTACATATTCTGGTTGTATAATCCCTTTTTAAACAGCTATTTTAACTAGATGATAGATAGATCATATAAAAATTATACTTTTTTATATTTTGTCATTAAGAAGATGATTTTGTTCAAAGTGATTAGCAAATGAGATAGACAGACAGATAGACAATATAGATAGATAGATAGATAGATAGATAGATAGATAGATAGATAGATAGATAGATAGATAGATAGATAGATAGATAGATAGATAGATAGATAGATAGATAGATAGATAGATAGATAGATAGATAGATAGATAGATAGATAGATAGATAGAGCTTATGTCAAACTCTAGAGAGAACACACGATATAATTCTGCCTGCAATGCTTTAAAATGCTTTCTAGGCAGGTTTTGCAGCAACTGAGATATATTCTGAGATTGTGTCAGCCTGTTTACAGTGAAGCAACCTTCTGAGTTTAACGTGCGATACTGCGGTATTTGATGTCCTCAGGATATGACAACCTCATCCTGCAGGAAGAAGACAGGAACTCTCTGTACAAAGCACTTTGGAGAAAATCGTTGAAATCCGCTTGCTAATCATAGTGTACGGTACTTAATGTTCTCAGATAACCTGTAATCAACTTCCAAATAACAGCAGAAAGCAGGAGAAGATGCAGAAGTGAGCGGTGTAACAGTGAATATAATCATAACCATCTGCTTTCTGAGAGCGACAAGGTGTTGTTGTTAATTACTTTTACCTATATTTACTCGCCCATTTTGCTCTCACAGATCAGTTGACATCATATCTCACTGTCTCAGGTGAGAGGTGAGAAAACAGTCTTAAATTTAGAATAAAATCTGAAACATGCAGTTAACTGGAATGGAATTGGAATCATATTTTCACACGTATTAGCACACAGGAGTGTAATATAGTCTATTCAGTGTTTAGTTACTCAATTAGCATGCTTTCCTTGTTAATTTATCCTCATCCAAATGACTCAAATTCATAAACATTAATGAAAGTGAATTTTTTGACCCTGACAATGCCAAAAATGTACTAAAGTGCAAGAGACTGTTATTTCAAAGCTGTATTAAAATAAAACCTCAAAATAAAATATATTTTTTTAAATTATTAGATAAAACATTAAAGATTATATTTTGAAGTTGCAGGAATTTAGAAAAAAAATGAAAGGCATAGTTCACCCAAAACTTCTGTTATTATTTTGTATAACATTGAGACACAGTTTAATAAAAAAAATTTCAGTTAATATATATTTTTGAAATACATATTACTTTGATTCTTTAATACTCCTGCACTTTGCTGGGCTCAAACATTTGGTTTTCATGAGATGCTTTATTATATCTATTGCATCATTATTCACAGTAGTTTTAAGATGTGTGTGTTTCCGCTTAAATTTCTGTTTTTGTTCCCCTAGTGATTTCCGTCTTTCGTCCTTAACTTCTCCATTCACTCTAAATGTAATTAAGAACTTTCGACCCAGCAAGCTGATGTCTGTTCGGGAAATAAGTCCCTCTGGATTGCACAGTGGGTTTGGCACAGCCAGAGAGAAAGAGAGTGTGTCCAACTGTGAAGAAGTCTCCTCTCAAAATGCAATGTAAGCTGTTCAGCAGAATTAAGTGCTGGAGAACAAGAACATTGGTGAAACAAATAGCACAGGTAGTAGAATTGTTTATAGCTTTATTTATTACGTGGGACTCTAAAATTCTGTAGTTCAATCTTTTTATATACTGATCACTAAACTGTATATTTGACAAGTTCCTACAGTGCTGTTCAATTTAAAACAAATATCTTATACTCATCAAGGCTGCGTTTATTTACAAAAATACAGTAAAAACTTTAATATTGTTAAAATATTTTTGCAATTCCAAATAACTGTTTTCTGTTTGAATATATTTTGAAATGTAATTTATTCATTAATTCAAAGCTGAATTTTCGGCATCATTACTCCAGTCTTCAGTGTCACATGATCCTTCAGAAATCATTCTGTGATGTCTTTACTGTCAACGGGCTACTTGCACATAGCAACCTGACGTCATATCCGCAATGGGTAAATACGGCTCGCTCTCTTCCTGTTTGAAGGCGTACATACACAAGGTAGACATTTTCCGCCTAATACTAGAAAACAGTACAACATTATAACACGCATATTCTGTCAGCCCTGGGTTGTTTATTAGCCTAATGTAAGCTAGCAAACTAAAGTAAGCCATAAAGTTTGAGATATATAGACTTACCTATATATCCGTGGATATATGAAGAGGCATACATTTTAAAGCCCTTCTCTCTAATTTGCTGGTAGGTGATTTGGAGGAGGACTTACAAAGGCGATATACGTCCGTTATTGTAAGTTTCGGCAACTCTTGTAAACATCTCATCTCATAGTGTAGAATAGCGCCGGAAAAGACGAGGCCGCATTTCCGGTAAGGAAGTAGTTATGTGCAAGGAGCCCATTTAATGCGTTCTTGCTGAATTCCTATAATTTTTTATTCTTGTCATATTAATTTATTTAGAAAATTTGGCCAGATCCCCTAGAGACCAGATCTGTGTGATTCCAGGATTGCTCTGAGGAGTTTCTCTCTCCAGTGAGCGAGAGGAGGGAAAAGACCCGGAATGGAGCTGGAGCGGAGTGATTTAAAGAAATCTTTGTTGCTATAGCTCCACTTCTGTACCAGACGGGCTGTCAATCTATTTTTTGGTTTATTTTGAAATTTTTTGTTGGTGTAGAAAAGTACACAGCCAAATTTTGCACAGAATTTTGTCTGAAATTGTGTGAAAACCCATGCATGTTGCATGAGCTCAGAAGTAGGGCTGCACAATATATAGAAATTATCGAAATATCGCATACATATACGCAAATGCCGTATATGCATATAGCAACGGCTTGCAATAACTGGGGTCATGAACAAAAGACAATGAAAATCACTCACTGCTCTTGGCTAAATAACTTTTGTAGCTTTAATAAAGTTTCATCCCCATATACTAATTGGCTTCATCACTGTCTCCTCTCCACCAGTAAGCTGGTGTGTGGTGAGCGTTCTGGCGCAATATGGCTGCCGTCGCATCATCCAAGTGGATGCTGCACATTGGTGGTGGTTGAGGAGATTCCCCCCCTTCTATGTAAAGCGCTTTGAGTGTCCAGAAAAGCGCTATATAAATGTAATGAATTATTATTATTAATTATAATTATTAATTAATAAGAATCATATATTTAATTCATACAGTGAAAACTAAGCAGTATTTTGTTTTTACATTTTATTATTCAGTTTCTTTGTTAACTAATTCTTATGTAGGCCTTCCTGAAACCCTAAAGCCTGTGGTTTACACTGATGTTAAAATAACACTTTTTATGCTACAGTAAAACATTGCTGTTCACTTTCAGAAGTTGTAGGGATGTTTTCTTGTCACTAAAATAATGTGAAACACGTATAGGTTATGTAATTCTAAATATATTTTAAAGATCATTTAAGTTTATTTTACACACTTTAAGCATTATCATATTTAATGAGTTATCGCATATCCCATTTTTCTTCAATATCTTGCAGCCCTACTCGGAAGTATACAAACTTGCATTTGTATGCAAGTTTGTGCATTTGTTCATTTTTCTCAAAACCATAGTGGTCCTCTGCTATCAAAGAACAACTATTTGAAAAGCTCTGAAAATCCTATCTATCCGTTGTTCCGAGAAGAGCACTGTGGCTTCCCCGGCTCCCCATCAGGTTTGACCAATCAGAGTTGTCCAAACCCTGGTGACTCAATAAAGCGAGAGGAGACCATCGGTAACTCCCGCAAGCCTCTGTTTGACATATAGCAGAGTCCTTGAGCTGAAGCGGTCGACGCTCAACGGATTAGCAAGCTACTGTATCTTACTCCCACAGCTGGAAAGACGCGACTAAGAGCTGCTCCAGTGCCTTTTCTAAGCGATCTGGCAAGGGAAAAGTTGCAAAAGATGTTAATAAGAAACTGGACGTTTAGAAGGCAGGAAGGAATAAAGCTGGTCACAGAGACATTGGAGCAGTCCCTCAAAGCTGTTCAACAAAATTAAATTGGCCTTTGAGCATCTTAGATCCATGTTTTGCTGAAAAAAGGAGGTCTTTGGAGTTAATTTGTCAAGGGTAGGTGGAAATCTTTTTATAGGACACTATTACTAATGTTCTCTTGGACAGGGAAAGGCCATCTGAATGACATGTAAAGCAACTAGCCGCAGTTTTCCACATTGATAATAATAATAAATGTTTTGTGAGCAGCAAATCAACATATTAGAATAATTTCTGAAAGATCATGTGACACTGAAGAAGTAATGATGCTAAAATTCAGCTTTACTATGACATATAAATGACATCATAAAATAAAAAGACTGACATAAGACTGACATAACACCTTCATAATCATGACATGACACGTCATAAATATGAAGGAGGTTTTATGCATGTTTATGATAACTGTCATTAAGTGTCATTTGCTCAATTATGACATTAATGCATATATGACATTGTTTGAGATGTCTTTGTTATAACACCTTGACATAAACCAATACATCATAACCTGTCAGTGTCTTTTGTTTTTACTATATTTTTGATCAAATAAACTCAATCTTAATGAGCATAACCTTTAAAAAAACTTTTAAAACATATTATAAAAAATTCCTTCCCATGGATTTCTGTCTTTCAAAAAGTAAATAACTTGACAGACAATGATAGTCCTTATTGATAGCAATGATATTGCTTATTCTTCATGAGCACTTATTCTATCAGCCAGATACTTTTAAAACACAATTTTGTTTTCAGATGGAAACATTACAGGCTTAGAAAGATGCTAACCTGCTTCTTACCAGAATCCTTTGACATCATCTTGTTTCACCAGTAAAAATAAAAATGTGGTCACTTGATAAACTGGACATTGTCCTGCCTGGTTCAGATGCACTCTGCAATGAAGGTGATTATTTGTCACACAGGCCAGGGAACCAAGCACCAGATGGACCTTGGCTCTACTATTACCATCTTGCATCTGCTTGTTTAGTGGAGAGAAAAAAAAGCCTGAGGCTTCGCCTGTACCAAATTAAGTCCCAGCGTCCGGAGCGAAATAACACAGATACCCAGGAACAGCTAATAAAAAATATGTGTCCAGATCAATTGGGAAGAAGTGTTTTGACAAACGGCCCTCCAATGCAAATTCCCCAAGAAACGTGCTTAAGTCTATTCACTGCTGTTGAGTATGTGGCTCAGAGCCTAAAGGCACCATTTGAGGATAGAATTTTGCTTTGCACGCATCCCACATTTTTTGTAGGCTGTATTAAAGATGTTTTATGTGCATACTACATGTGTAAGACTTGCTAAAATTGGCAAGCAGAAACCTAAAAAATGGAACTCCAATGAGAGCTGTCACTCAAGATGACTGACAGCTCTTTGCCTCGGGTCAGTAGTGTTCTCTGTGTTTTCTCTGCTTTACTGACTGCGAGTGGAGAGGAAGATGCAGGATTGGAATTGTGACAAGCTAAAATCAACAATGAAACTGTTCTGCGTCTTGTCGGATATTGCTCTCAGTGAAAACATTACATCAGGCACAGATACTCATTAAAATCTCGGCGCTGACGCACAATGTCTTATTCTGTGTCATTTGTGCCTTGGTTGGAACTTTGAGGAGCTCACTTGCAAAATTTCATCTGGAATTCTGTTTTTAATTACACAACCAGAAACAAATTGATTTTGTGAAAACCTTACCATATTTCTAGTTAAAGGGATACTTTAGAAAAGAAAAAGACAATTCTTTCATAATTTATTAATTTATCTTAACACTATCATTCAAAAGTTTTTGAAAGTCTGTTACACTTATCAAGGCTGCAACTACATTGTGAAATATACACTGTAAAAACTAAAGGTGCCTCAAATATCCTGTCGGATACTCAAGGAACTTAAAAATGTAATTTAAGTGCCTCAAAGCTCTTTCTCCTATAGTAGGGTTACTGGAGGAGCTCTGACAATATTTGCGGTTCTTGCTGGAACTTATGGGATCCTTTAAGCACTTTGAATTCAGTTCAGAGGTTCTGGAGTCACCTTTTCACTACCATGAGACCTCGAAGTGCTTTGGGGGAAATTAGAGGAACTTGAATGCTATAAAAGGGTTATTGTAAGATCTTTTAACATTTAAGTGGTTCCTGGAAGATCTCTTATGTTAAAGCCAGCATCTGGAGGAACCCAATGGTTCTGTGAGGCCAGAATAAGATTATTATTTAGGCTATCCTATTATTATTATTATACTTGAGTTTCAACAAAAAAAAAATCATAAATATATTTCATAAATTATAATTCTGATTCAGTATACATAGGCTTACATTTATTTAGTATAGGCCTATTTTATTGATTAATTGAAACCTTAAACAACAACAATGAAGAAGAAGAAGAAGAAGAAGAAGAAGAAGAAGAAGAAGAAGAAGAAGAAGAAGAAGAAGATGTAGAGGAAGAAGAAGAAGAAGAAGAAGAAGAAGAAGAAGAAGAAGAAGAAGAGGATGATGAAGAAGATGAAGAAGAAGAAGATGAAGAAGGAGCAGGAGGATAAAAGTTTTATTCTGTCACGAAACTGCTGCTATTCCTTTGCTGTCATCGCTTCAGTGAACCTCGCACTGCTCGCGCGGACGCGCGCAACAAAGATCAGCTGATCATCATCATCGGATTTGAAAGTAACGGCTCCTCTCATCAAAGCTTCAGCTGTTTGTTCGGCTCTTCTTTACAAGGTTTGTAAACTCGCCAAAGAAATATAAATACAGAGTCTACTCACTATATTTTTAAACACATACATATAAACTAAATTAATTTTTATTTATTTATTGTTTTTACAGTGTTTACCACTCGTTTATTGTACCCTATGTGGTATGAAGGTTCAATGTATTTAATTCAATTCAATGTATTCTTTACAACTGTGTCTTCAATTTGCTGATACAACTAATTAATAGCTGATTCCTGCTGTCGTCAATGGCGTTTGTTATGAATAACACAAGTGGATATAGTTAACGTTAGTTTGGTCTATTTTTGTTTAGCTATTTACTACATGTGCCCTGATTCTTAAATACCATTTTAAAGCCCTTTACTGGCCTATACATGTTGTGAATGGATATAATCAGCTTTGTTCTTTTGTTTCCCCAGAACAACCACTGCATTTCTAAAATCATCTGGAGCCAGTTGCACCAACAGGGCTTTACTAAGCCTGGTCCTAACTGCTAAGTAGGTCTTAGTTAAGACCAGTCTTTAGAGTTGACCTAACGTCGGTTGCACCAACCAAACTTAAGCCTAGGCTTAACTACGCCTGGTTTTAGCGATGCGCGTTCCTGTGAATGGCCACGGAACTCTAGCGGTTGCCTAGCAGCGTGCGTTGCTGGGATTACGTTGTAAACTACCTTCCGCTGTTTGGTTAACTTGTAGCCGTATCAATGGAGGATCAAAGAAAAAGGAAATTTCACCGACATTGAGATACGAAAGTTAATATAGCTGTACAGTCAGCACGTGACAATTCGCTTCATTCGCGGCAGCATTACGTCTGTCTCCTGCACGCGAGAGGAGAGGTAGAAGAACGTTGGTAATAAATAATAAATGTCAGTTCAATTGTAAGTTCATTCTTTATGTGCTTAGGTGTGTGCGCTATGTATTGTCTATGATGATATTGTAATCGTTGTTTTAACTATGGACGAGGCACTGAGAGCTGACATAGCATTTGTCTCTTGTGCTTGTTTTCACTGCGTGATGTGTCACTGCAGTTATAGGTATGTCCCAAAATAAGTTTTTTTGTCTTATATTTATATCATATTATGTTATTAAAATATCTCATGAGCAAGAGTGCCGTTTTCATGTGCAACAATCACTTGCTTTTAGTGGTTACTATAGAAACATTATCTGTCGGAAAACGGATAGGCCTATTAACGCTTTTATATGCCTAGATTTTGACTTTACGCCTGCTACTGACCGGGCGACTAGGCGTAAGATTTACGCCCGGTCTTAGCGAGAAGAGGACTTAAGCCTGGATGGTGCAACAGTCGTAACTGTTAGGTCGGACTTAGAATGCTGAGTTAAGACCTACTTACCTTAAGACCAGGCGTAAGCCCTGTTGGTGCAACCGGCCCCTGAACATTTCAGAAGCAACATTGAATTACAGTAAGTTAAAGGTTCTCTAAGCGATCCTGGGTGACATCACTTCTTGTTGACATTCGAACTATTGTCAAACAAAACGGAGGCTAGCTAGACCCTCCCTCCTCCTCATCCGCGCACTAACCCCTCAAACCCCGCCCCCAAACACTTCTTGTCGGTTATTGGCTGGAACAGTTTGTTATGTTTCGTGGAGCGGGTCGTTTTTGTAGCCGCTTGTGGAGCCTGGGGTGTCCGCAGAGACCGCGTTTTTTTACAGTGTGCTCAGGGGACAGGCAGCTAGCGGTAAGTGAGGAGATGTTTGCTGTTTGTGACAAAAAATGTTTTGGCCTTAAAACGCGTGACATCGCTTAGACAACCTTTAACGTTACCTGCACCACATGCAAGTACTTTATTACTATGAACTTTTCTGTGTGAAATTGTATTGTTTGATTGTGTAATCTCATTCATGTTTTTCAGAAAAATTATAATTACAGGTTAGGCTGCTATGCATTTTTTCTTACCTTAATTATTTGCATTTGAATATTTGAACTCTGAATTATTGTTTCAGAGTTATATTTCAAGTTTCAGAGATATAATTCAAGTTTAGTCTTTTTTGACAAAAAAGCTATTATATGGCTTCAGAAGACTTACAACACAACTCATAACACATGAGTTGTGGACTACATTGCTTTTTAATTTTTTATATTTTTAGGATCTTTTCTGGATCTTTTCATGATTTCATGAATGATTTACACAATTTTGTTCTGCTTGTGTTTCATGCAGTGAAAGCGAATGGTGACTGCGGTTGCATTATGCCCGAGATCTGCTTGGGTTCCACAGAGAGAAAGTCAAACAGGTTTGTAATGTCACAGGGCTGAGGAAATTATTTTAAGTTCACAACTATCACTTTAATAACATTACTAACAGTAATTTTTGTTCTTTGCAGAGACCTCGGTAAGCTGAAATACAAGTTTGAACAAGAATAAAAATCCTCCTGTAGACCTGAAAATCATTGAAGTGCCTGGACCATCCACCAGAAAAGAGGAAAAACAAATGAAAAAATGAAGCTGCTGCATCTTTTCACTTATCTAACTCGTTAAATATCTCACATGTCCACATGTGAAGATTTTATTATTGATTGCATTTTATGTTGCACCGAGTAAAGGCCTCGCTGTAACAAAACACATTTGTGAATTTCACAGGCAAAAAAGTCCATTGACCATTGTCATCAGTGTAGCGACGAGCACAGCTCACACTGGAGTCACTTCCAAGCAGCTTTCTGTTGGTTAAATCCAGCGAATTCCACTGACCAACTTGGTCCCATAGTGACATTTTTGACCACACGCGAAATTGCTGATCGTGTGGATTATAATTGAAATGGCTGAAAATTCACAGAACAACAGAAATTTTTTCCGTACCTTAACTATCTATCTTGTTTCTAGTGAGAATACTCAACCATTTATGAGCACTGTTGATTCAAGTAACACATTTAAGCTTTTCAAAAGCCATAGTGTACATTACAGTCTCCAGTCTCACGGCATCCCAGGCTTCAATATTTTATGATTCAATATAGCTGAATAACTGACCATCTGAGATTTCGGTATAGAGATAAAAGTTAGGATCATAATTTTCAGGAATATTACAGCACAATGAGATTTGGATACAGTAAGATCAGACTCATCAAGCTTTACACAACTTTAGTGAAGATGCACTTTTTTTTTTTTTTTTACATTGATTTATTACATGGAACATATGTTTCCATGCGTTTTGTTGAGATGTCTTTTCTTGTACGTATAGCCTATTGTATATACATGGTTGATTATTCATGTTGATTATGTATTATACTATTTGTTTGTGTATTCTATTCATTGATATTAATCTATTACTAGCTTCTTTTCCCAAGTGCATGAAGTGTATGTATTATTTATGTATGTAATACCGGTATGTATAAATAAATATGTAATAAACAATTCTTATTTTTGTATTTGGTTCAGTTTGTTTATTATAATAGAAGTTAATGGTAACCATAGTAACAACATGAAATAATAATAAATAAATAAAAATTGGTTCCTGGAGGCACCCATAGCGGTTCCACACAGTGCCTTATATAAGAGTTCCTCAGGAAACCTGTGTGGTTCCTCAGAGAACCGCATCTTTTTAAAGGGTTCCTAGAGGATCTACAGACGGTTCCGCCGGTGTGGCAAAGTGAAGAACCCCAAAAGGTTCCTCCAGGCACCTTTTCTTTTTACAGTGTATATACAATTCTATTTTAATATATGTTAATAAGTAATTCATATCTGTAACAGTAAAGCTGAATTTTCAGTATCATTACTCCAGTTTTCAGTGTCACTTGATCTTTCAGAAATCATTCTGATGTGCTTCTCAATAATTATTCCTTATTATTATCTGTTGAAAACAGTTTTGTGGCTTAAAATTTTTGTGGAAACTGAGATACAATACTTCGACATTTATTGGATATATGTATTTTTTTGTAACAATGTAAAATCTTTACTTTTAACAAAACATTTTTTTTTACATATCCTCGCTGAATTAATTTCTTAAAAAGAAAAAAATCTTACCGACCTCAATCTGTATGTGTGACACACAGAGCTAGTAAAATGTCAAGCCCAATTTTTTCTATACAAGCATAATATGAGAAAAAACATCACAAAAATACACTCACCGTCTGAAGCCATATGATGGCTTTATGTGCGATAAAAATAAAAAAAGAAAGAAGATCTCACACACCTTGCATCATGATTGCAAGACACATGAAAACCAAAAAGCGCAAATGAGATTTGACAACTATGCTGGAGGGGAAGATTTTCAGCAAACAACAAAATACCACAGTGAGGTAATTTTCCTTGAATTTTCCATTTGGATGAGTTAGTATTTCCCTATTCAGAGTGGCCAAATTTAATCCTTCAAAGGTTCAAGGCTTCCCTCTCTGAGTGATTATGAAGGTGACCCTCATTTCCTAGAACCCCTTACAGCGCTCTATTGGGATCTAGCACTATAAGTCCCTCAAGTCATGTCAGCATATCCCAGAGGCACCCTGCAAACCATAAACACCCCTGGAATCTTTTACCTCGGAGCGCTTTTGCCAGCCTGATGGGAAGTGATATTCCTTAAAAAGATGGGCGAGCTGCACTCTATTTATCAAATATGGCGCATAGAGATGCATGAATGCATGAACAGTCCCTGTAGCTGCATATTGACTTATGCATCAATAATCCTAATGTGCCTTACATAAAGCTGAATGATACCCAAAAGTTCCACACGGAAAATCATTATTCTCGGAAAATTCTGCATTCTGCCGCAGCCTTCAAATCTCCATATTTTGCATATTCAAAGATGTTGCGTCACTTTTAGCATTTTTACATCAAAAGTGCTTATGTTTTGTTTTCATTGCATGGGAAATAGCAGCCTGAAACTTTCTTTCATGATCCATGGATGAAAGAAAGCCAAACTGATTTGGAACTTTAGAGTGAGAAATTATGACAGATTTTTCCTTTTTGAGAGAACTCTCAGAACTCTGGTGCTATATATATATATAGTATACACACACACACACACATACACATACACACAGTTACTGGTATACCGCCCACTTCTAATGTGAAACATTACATCAATACTGCCACTTGATTGCAATCAAGAAAAACCATGAGAGTGCATAAAACATTATTATAAAAAGGTGACATGTTTAATCAAGTTCAATTTGTTCACACATAAGAGGAAAACACACAAAGTACTCAAGTAGAGGTTAAAGGTTGACAATGTAATTGTATAGATTTTTCCCCCCTGGAACAAAGAAGCAAGAGTAACCTATGGTTTACAATCATGAGCTACATGATGTCACTCAGTAAATTACACAGCTGATTTCCATGTAAATGTTGCCAAGAGATTTATGAGCAGCACAGGAAGCATGCTTACACCTGGCTCCTATAAGCTCTATGGGTATGTTTTATGTCAGGGTCACATCCATTAGTTTAAAGACTAATTTATAACCTTTGATCAGTCTAAAAATAGTCTCTATACACTCTCAAAAAACAAGACATTTAACAAAAGTCTTCCACCACAGTTTGATAATAAGATAAATATAAAAATATAATGATTTTTTTTCTTTCCTGTCATGCGGCACGTTTTTTACTTGTAGCCTTAAAAAACTCAACTTGCAGTTGCATTTTTAAAGGGGGTGCTTCTCTAGCAAAATGGGCTTTTAATAAAACTTAGCTGCCTGTACATGACAAGAGAAAACTAAAAAAATGGCCTTTGTCGTCTCTTTTGCCAAAATAAGTAGGGAAACTCTTAACACCCATAATGCACTGGGCATGTTGCCATCCAAGGCCACCCTCACCAGTCTGCTATGGAGATGCTTACCAGAGTAAAATACCACCTTGCTTTAGTGAGAAATACTCATTAGCAATTTTTAAGTCATGGTGGTGTCAACTTATATTGTTCCCAGATGCAATAATCCAAAGTGTAGACATTTAGCGGGAGTGTGTTACTTTCTGTGTTCAGTGAAGGATCCAGCGTGTTGCAAGCATGTAAGGCTCAGAGGAAAAAAACTCTGTGTTTTTAGTTAAAGGGCTGGTTTTACTGCTTTTTTTCTTTGCATGATTGTGTTTATGGGGTGCAATATAACATGTCTTTGTGTTTTTTGTTTTTTTAAGCCTTATTTTTCATAAATTTCACCTTTATTGTAAGCAGCTTTCTCCTCTGTCATTTGAACGACCGGTTGACTTCCTGACTCTATGAAACCACTCCCTCAGAAACAGGCAATGGCTCAGATTGGTTAGTTGGGACGGTGTGTTGCAATTGGCTAAACTGCGTAGCGCACGTTGTCCGGAAACTTCACAGCCATTACCTTTACTGGCGAAAGTTGCATGTGCTGCGGTCAAATGTGTGTGTGTGTCAATACTGCCATATCCGTTTGAGCCAGAATCAGACCCAGAAAGCGGCAATGAAGAGAGTCAAGCAGAACCTCCCCAAACACGGCTCTTACAAAACGTTTCTGAATGGTAAATTTTTGTATTATTATTATTCTATTCTAATATTATTATATAAGAATTTCGATACGCTGTTACTTGAAAATGCTACTGCTGCTTGTTTGCTTTTGAGATATGGTTTTCTCCTGATTAAATATTTAATATAACTGAATACATAAATGACTGAGTAATACCGTTTTTTAAAGTTATTGTTTTATCGATAAAATGAACAACCGTTTATTCACAAAACTTTCACCGCTTACTCAGTGTATCGTTTTCTTTTGGTGTACATGTTGAACTTTATAGACGTTTGTCTTACAGAACACATGAAAGTACACAGATGTGTTCTTGGTAATGAGAATGCATTGAATGCAGGCTTGAGAGAATCAAAGCGTTAGAAATACTAGAAGACCCTGCGGGAGGACCATGTACGAAAGCCTGTAAGCTTTACACTTCTCGTTATAAGACATTCTCCAGCTGCAGGCTTGCAAATACGTGGTGGCTTGTGGAAAAGAAACATTTGTCTAATTGTTTTGCTTAAATTTAATAAAGTGATCAAGGCCTGAAGAAAGCCTGCAGTATTTTTATTGGCATATTAAAAATAATCTCATAAAAGAGTATAGATAAAGAGTACTCAGATGTCCTACTTCTTCCGGCGAGATTCTGAAGTGTGCAGGCGATGGACACTTTTCTATCCCATGAGGCCACAAGAGAGGATTTGTGAATGATAGTGAAGCGACACGACTGACCCTGGTAAGTCATGTGACAGTAACAACATCCGAATTTCATTTATACTACCCATAATCACACTAAATGCAATTTTGGAGTGTTTTTGACCAAACGGAGGGAGAAAATTTAAAGAAACTGCCGTTCTGAAAGTTCTGCCCAACCAAAAAAACACTGTCACAGGTAAGAAACCTGTTGCCATAGTATTCAATTTTCCTTAATGTCGGTTAAAGAGTAGACAAAGTACAATACAATTTTCAGTGATAAACCTTCCCTTACAATAAGTGTTCTGTCGATCCGACTGTCTGTGGGCGGGGATACAAAAATATTTCACAAAAGACGGATGATGCGTTTTGTGAATTTCTTGGTCCAGGTAACACAGAGAACGAGTAAACATTGTTCATTTACATATCGACATTGTAATAATCCAAAGCAGGTTGAAAATCAATGCAGTTACACTTTAAGTAGTTTTACTGCAAAACAACGCCACAATACTAATTAAGAAAATGTTTTTTTGCAGTGTAATGGTAGATTGTTTTGTGATATGAATTTCATTGGAAATGGGAAAGCAAGCAAAAAAAGTAGGCTGTCAAGTAGAATGGTTCAGAGAGGTGATTTTGCCTGGTTCTGAATCGCTTCACTGGGAGGGTTTGGAGAGGAGGTTTATCTCCCCGTGAAGACACTCTGGAAGGGTCATTGGAGCGTAAATGCATTGTGGGGGGAAAAAAATAAAGTCAAGGTTTGCATTGTGTTGTATTAAAGGCAAAAGATTTATTTGTCTCTTTGTGATTTTGTTTTGTGTTTACATGCAGCACAGCACACTGGGAAAGGAAAAATAGCGTTAGACTTGCTGCTCTGTTGAGCTAATGGACAACTGAAATGAACTGAATTACTGCTGAGGTTGGCTGTACGAAGGATGGGCTTCTTGGTTAATATGGTCTGTTGTAGCCAAAAAGGGCCATTAGAACCATCCAGGGAATCTCTGAAGACCATGGAAAGTCATACATTAAATTTTTATGGATAATGAAAATTAAATGGGATTCCAATGCCATTTTTACACAAAAATGCACTGTTTGCACTTGATCATAAACACAGGAAAGGCCTAGCAGATGCCACAGTGCCACAAGAGTGCTGGTCTCTCTCTCTCTCTCTCTCTCTCTCTCTCTCTCTCTCTCTCTCTCTCTCTCTCTCTCTCTCCTCTCTCTCTCTCTCTCTCTCTCTCTCTCTCTCTCTCTCTCTCTCTCTCTCTCTCTCTCATCTTATTATATTGAAGCACACATATGCAGATTTTCATATTCATTTAAGACACAACAATGATAAATATGATAAATAATACACAAACAGATTTTTCTAAATAATCTTTGCACATGAGAACATGAAACCTTAAAACACTAAATGGAAATACGAAAACATACATTTAATCCAAAAAAAAAAATGTTATTGTTCGTTTTATCCCTGCTCTTCTTATGCATGAAATCAAAGTAACCTGCTTTCTTTCTTAAATGAATTTGCTTTTTAGCTGAAGCATCAACCCTTTTTTAGCGTATCGTCTTCAGTCAATGACTCTGTTCTGATACGCCATGCCCATTTCCATGATTCCCATTATGTTGCTTGTATACAACAATTCCATAAACAAAAAGTTAATATTAAAAAACGAACATTTTCCTACAAAAACAAACACGATCCATGTTATTTTGGAATTAAATGTTTAGTCTTATAGTATTTATTAATATTTTGAATCCAGTTTTTTATATTTTCAATTCAATTTTACTTTTTTTAATTTTAATTTTATTATTTTTGTATGTGCTGGTTATTTTTATTAGCTATTATTTAATATTTCTATAAGCTTTAATTTATTTTTATTTCAGTTTTAGTTTGAATGATTTACCAAATTTAGTACTTAAAAACGTACTTGAAAAGACCTACTTGTGTAACTTGAAAGAGTCGCTGAAAAACGTACTCGGTTACTAACGTAACCTCGGTTCTCTCTAGAGAGGGAACGAGTACTGCGTAATATCTTACGCTATGGGGAAAACTCTTTTCCACGAGATATTCCACGGAGCCAGAGTTTAGCCCTGGCAGCATCGCGGGGAAACATATTCAACCCACTTGGACTTTTGCACCACGAAAACAAACACTGCGTCCCATGATTGTCTCTCTCATCTAGGCTACTACTACGCGATATCACAGTTTGACATGTCTGTTATTGGAAAGATCCACGTGGTGTCATGAATAATTAAGAGACAATGTCTTCTCATAGGATATGAACTCAGTCTCATTAATAATTATGAGACACCGATGAGTCATCAAGCACTCACAGTGCACGGCCACGTCACAGCCTGTGACGTGGACACGATGAAGATTTTAAACCCGGAAGACGAAAAAAGCGGAAAAAAACTAAAATGTAACCATTTTAACCCTATTATTAAATCTAACAGATGCTAACATTGTCTTCAATGGTGTTCAACACACATACCTCTGTTAAAATCTCAGAAAATTTGGTTTGGGGTTTCATGACCCTTTAAATGAGCTGCTGTACCGGTCAGTGAGCAATACGCAGGTCAAACTCAGTATCCGAGCCGCACAGCGGGCAGATAGCACTGAATTTTATACCGCCAAAAGCTTAGCTTGTAAGGCGGGGACCTCCAGATTATAGTATTTTATAAATGTAGACGGCGAGGCCCAGCCCGCGGCCATACAAATATCTTGCAGGGTAACCCCGCTAGACCATGCCCACGAGGAGGCCATGCCTCTCGTGGAGTGCGCTCTAACACCCAAAGGGCACTGTAGGCCCTTAGAAGTGTAAGCCAGCGCTATGGCACCAACTATCCATCTGGATAGGCTCTGTTTCGACGCGGCAAGTCCCTTAGTACGGCCGCCAAACGAAACGAAAAGCTGCTCAGTCTGTCTGAAACCAGACGAGCGGGACACATAAGCCCTTAGTGCCCTGACAGGGCAAAGGAGACTCGCGTCCTTCTCCTCATTGAGAACCGGAAGGGCAGACAGGGAAATCACCTGGGCCCTGAACGGTGTGTTGAGGGATTTCGGCACGTAACCGTGCTTTGGTTTGAGTATGACCTTTGAGTCGTTAGGTCCAAACTCCATGCATGACGCGCTTACTGAGAGCGCTTGCAAGTCCCCTACGCGCTTCACTGAAGCGAGAGCCATAAGAAACGCTGTCTTGAAAGACAAGTGTTTCATGTCTGACGACTGGATTGGCTCGAATGGGCGCCTTTCATGGCCTCCAGGACCGTGGAAAGGTCCCATGTCGGGACTGAAGGGGGCCTGGGAGGGTTTAGCCTCCGAGCTCCTCTAAGGAAACGCACGACTAAGTCGCTCTTTCCTAGTGACTGGCCAGACACCGGTTTTGCAAACGTTGCTATGGCCGCCACGTATACTTTGAGCGTGGAAGGGGACCTGCCCTTATCCAGTAGCTCCTGAAGGAAGGAAAGCACTTCCGTAACCCCGCAGTCTACAGGTGAAAAGCCCTGCGCTTGACACCAAGCAGAGAACACAGACCACTTCGAGGAGTAGAGCCGTCTGGTAGACGGGGCTCTAGCCTGCGCGATCGTGTTTAACACTCCCTCTGGGAGGTCAGCGGGTACCCGTTGATGGCCCATGCGTGCAGGGACCACAGATCCGGGCGAGGATGCCAAATCGAGCCTTCCGCCTGAGAGAGGAGGTCTCTCCTCAGCGGTAAAGGCCATGGAGCAGCGCTGGTCAGCTGCATCAGGACAGGGAACCACGACTGGTTTGTCCAGAGCGGAGCTATGAGTAGCACTGGGCATCCCTCCCTCCTGATTCGCTCCAACACCTGAGGCAGGAGTGAGACAGGGGGAAAAGCATAAAGGGGGCGGCGGGGCCAAACATGGGCCAGCGCGTCCCGGCTTTTCGAGAAGAATCTCGGGCAGTGAGCGTTTTCTTGGGACGCGAACAGGTCCACCTGCGCTTTGCCAAACGTTTCCCACAGCAGCTGGATCGTCTGCGGGTGCAGAGACCATTCTCCTGCTGGAACGTTGTTTCTGGACAGCCTGTCTGGTCCCACATTTAGGTGACCAGGCACATGCGCCGCTCTCAGCGAGAGCAGGTTGTACTGAGCCCAGACCAGGAGGCGTTCCGTCAGCCTGTAAAGGTTTCGGGACCTGACGCCGCCCTGGCGATTTATGTATGCCACCACTGACATGTTGTCCGACCGGACCAATACGTGGTGGCCTGTTATCTGGGGACAGAAGCGCCTTAGCGCTTTGTCGACTGCTATTAATTCCAAGCAGTTTATGTGGAGGAGCTTCTCCCACACTGACCACAGGCCAGCCAGCGGTCTGCCCTCGAGCAGCGCTCCCCACCCCGAAGTGGAGGCGTCCGTAGACACCACCTTCACACTTGAGGGGATCCCCAGACTCACACCTGACTGATACCAGTCGGTTGCTTTCCACGGTTTCAGAGCCGAAATGCACTGAAGGTCGACCCTGAGGCGAAACAGACCTGCGGTCCATGCCCTGGGGGGAACTCGTGCTTTTAGCCATAGCTGCAGTGGGCGCATGCGGAGCAGGCCCAGCTGGAGTACAGAGGCTGCTGAGGCCATGAGACCCAGCATTTTCTGAAACCTTCTGAGCGGGACTATAGAGCCGTGGCGGAAGGATTTCGCGACGTGCTGAATATTCAATCCGCGCTCTGGTGACAGGCGTGCCGTCATGGATAGCGAGTCTAAGACTGTTCCCAGAAAGGAAATCCTCCGACTGGGGAGCAGTGAGCTTTTCGCCCAATTGACTGTAAGGCCCAGCTCCTCGAGGTGCTCGAGTAATGCGGCCCTGTGTTCTAAGAGCTCCGTTCGTGAACGAGCTAGAATCAGCCAATCGTCCAAGTAGTTCAAAACTCGCATGCCCCGAAGTCTCAGGGGGGCGAGGGCCGCGTCCATGCACTTCGTGAACGTACGGGGTGCTAGGGACAGGCCGAACGGCAGGACTGTGTATTGATACGCCTGGCCCTCGAAGGCGAATCTCAAGAATCGCCTGTGATGGGACGCTATTTGTATTTGGAAATACGCGTCTTTCAGATCTATTGACATGAACCAGTCTCCTTGGCGCACTTGCGCGAGGATTTTCCTGGTCGTAAGCATCCTGAACTGGCGCTTCACGAGCGCTCTGTTCAGCAGCCTCAGATCTAGAATGGGTCTGAGCCCACCATCTTTCTTCGGTACCAGAAAATATCTGCTGTATAAGCCCCCTTCGCTCTGAGCCTGAGATAAAGGTTCTATAGCCCCTTTCCTCAGTAGTTTCGCTATCTCGGCTCGAAGTAGATGAGATACTTCGCTTTTCACCGTAGTTTCGACGCGCGCCGTGTAGCGGCGAGGGCGTCGAGCGAATTGTAGCGAATAGCCTCTCTTTATAGTGTTCAGCACCCACTCTGATACCCCGGGAAGCCTTGACCACGCATCCGCGTGAATAGCTAGGGGCAGAATGAAATCTGGGCTCTGGCCGCGGGAAAGCGGCGGCACAAGAGTCCGTGTGTGCTGGGAACACAGCGCCGTGTTTACGGCGTTCGAGGCGGGGGCCGCGCTGATCACAGCGGGCAGCCTGGCCGCGCTCATCTCCTCTGAGGCGGGTAGCGCCGAGAGAGTGAGCGGGGCGAATCCCGTGGGATTCGGCGTGTCTGTGAGGAAATGTGGGCGCGGGACCACGGGCACATTTGCTACACTGAAAACACTGTCGTTTAGGGCCGACTGAATGTGTGTTGGTTTCGTTTTTACAGAAACCGAGGGACACGCAGCGTGTAGTGTAAGCGGGCATGGGGATATGGGCGCGTTCACTACAGTGTTTGCACAATCGACCGGAGTCGATTTTATTTGTGCGAGCCCTGCACCGTGGCGGGCTGTGTCTGGGTGTGGGAATGGGCACTGGGGCGTGGGCATTCTTACAACACTCATAACACCATCGGCCGAGGCCGGAACACCAGAAAATACACTCTTTATTGGATTTATCTGGGTAGCCGTAAAAACAGCTTTTGTGTGCAGGCAAGCGGGCTGAGACACCGGCTGCTTCACTGCAAAATACACTGGGACAGTCACAACGCATGGGGCTGAACGAGCGAGAAGTTTTTGTGGAAATCCGGCCGCAGCGGGATCTGAACACCGTCGTTTTCCTAGAGCGGCTAGGAAGACTTTGGGGCCTCGGGCTTGATCTCAATCCTCGGCCGGGGCCCGCGGTGAGGGGGCGGCGTCCGGCGGAGCGAGACCGCGGTCTCTGATCCCGGGCCTGGCGGCGCTGTGAGGCGGCGGCGGCGGAGGGCGGTGCAGGCTGGGGCTGAGAGCTGCGAGCAGGCGGCTTGGTGCGGCCTGTAGCGGAGCTCGAGCGCTTCGGCAGGAAGTGCTTCATAGCCTGAGAAGTCTTCTGCACCTCAACAAACCTGTCCGCGAAGTCTTTGACGGCCGTTCCGAACAGGCCCTCCGGGGAAATGGGCCCGTCGAGGAACACAGAGCGCTCGGCTTCCGTCATCTCAGACAGCGTCAACCATAAGTGTCTCTCGGCAACGGCGAGAGAGGCCATTTTCCGCCCCATGGCTTGCGCAGCGGCTTTAGAAGCGCGTAGAGCGAGGTCCGTAGCGCTCCTCAGGTCCGCCACACAGATAGCACCGGTCCCTCCTCGTCCAGCTTGAGGAGGAGGTCTGCCTGGTAGATCTGCAGAATAGACATCGTGTGCAGCGCTGAGACTGCTTGCCCGGCTGCGGTGTAAGCGCGTCCGTGCAGCGATGATGTCACTCGGCAGGCTTTGGACGGGAGCGTCGTCTGAACCCGCCGTCCCGCAGAGGGCGGGCAGAGATGCGACGCGACAGCCGTCTCCACCGGAGGAATGGCGAGGTAGCCTCTACTTCCCGCACCGTCGACAGCGGAGAATGCCGCGGAGGTAGAGGTACGCATCCTGGCGGAAAAGGGGGCCTTCCACGACTTTGCAACCTCCTCGTGAAGTTCCGGGAGGAAGGGCGCGGGCCTAGATTTTGACGGAGCCTCGTCTTTCCCGAGAAAGCGCCCGTCTAATCTGTTGCGCGGCGGCAGCGTGGGTGCCTCCCAATCGAGGCCGATGCTTTCTACGGCCTTGGTGAGCAGACGCATCAGCTCAGTCTCAATGCCGGCTCTCTTCCCAGAGGGTTGGCGGGGAACGTTAGCGGAGGGGAGGTCCACAGAGCTCGCCCAATCCTCGCTATCCGAAGCCAAGAGAGAACACGCCTCGGTGTTGTCGTCCAACTCGATGGCGGACTCGGCGGCGGACGGCGGCCGCTGTCCGTCGGTGAGCGACTCGAGCGAAGCCGGCGAAGCTGGCGGGCGAACCGGCGAGCTTTGGCGGGCTGGAGATAGCTCGGGAGCGCGCTGGGCGCGGCGCTTCTTGCGACGCGGCGTCACGGCAGGCTGGGATACGGGCTCGGAGAACGAAGCTAGGCGAGTCCGCAGAGTCACCATAGGCAAACGTTCGCAGTGATGGCATCCGCCGTCAGCGAGCGCGATGGCCGCGTGATCCTCACCCAGGCAGGACACGCAGATGACATGTCGGTCCTCGTCGCTGAGTGGGGCTCGGCAAGAACCACAGGAAGGCATCTTTAAAAAGACGCCGCTCTTTTAGAGGGGGTGGGAAAAAAGCAGAAATGCAAACACACACACACACTCTAGGCAGAGGAAAGGATATAACGCCGGAAAGCACAGCAGGTACGGCGGCTGAAGGCGGCGAGGCCAGCGACTCCAGACTCAATGGCACGTCCCGCTGAAGGCTACAGGTCGACGGCGCGGCTTCTCACTCTGGATCCAGCGATGCGGGAGGCTTCGCTGAAGAGATGAAAATCGACGTAAGAGCAGCTATCGAGCCTAGATATAGGGCGAGACCACGCCCTTTCTGGCGGGACGTGACGATATGGGCGCGAAAGGCCCCCATTCGTCGTGACGTCACGCAGAGCCTCTCTCGATAGGCTGCTGCTATTGCCGCAGAGCAGCCAATAGGCGCGCGAGCTGTCTCGCCTAGGTCTGCTTGCTGCTGCAAAGCGTTTTACATTAGTAAAAAATTAAGGATAATTTTTGGCTTCAATATCTCGTGGAAAAGAGTTTTCCCCATAGCGTAAGATATTACGCAGTACGAGAGATACTCTCGTAAGAGAACTGCTTGAATTAATTGTTTCATAAATATACTGTAAAAAAATATATGATCAATAAGTTATGACAACATGTTTTTGCATTGCTTTAAATCATCAAAATAAGTAAAGCAATTTTCAATCTTGTACAATATTTAACACATTTTTTAAGTCAGGTTAATGTAATTTAAGTTTAAATTACATAAACATCCAAGCTGACTGTACTTAAAAATTTAAGGCAACTTTGTTTTCTTTTCTTTCTTTTTTTTTTTTACAGTGTATGTATTGTTCCCATTATGGTCTCTTACTGATAAAGTCACAAAATATGAGGAAAGGCTCTTTGCAGAACTTTTATTCAGGTCATAAATGTCCACCTCAGTTGACCCCATGCTTATCTCCTGAACCCCAGGCATTGTTTCAACAGTTTTCAAACGCTCTGCGCTCTCTTACAGATGAGCACTGCAGCCTCCATTCTACCCCTGCAGAGCATCAGGAACTCCAGCAAATGAATTTCCATTACTGAGCAGTGACTGGCTCAAATAAATCATCATAAAAGTGCTTCTCTGGACTGTCATCTCTGAGAGAGCAACAGAGACTTGTGGGACCATGGAGGGACCTCGCCCATCACATGACTCAGTGAAGCAGAGACAATGGAGAGGGGCGTTTGGGGAGGTTGCCTGAGCCGGAGGCGGCATTCAAGCTAGCATCTCGGCATGATTAAAATACATCACGCTTTGAAGTCTCCACTTCAGACTTGTTGTTTTGTAAGTGTCTTCGAAGAATTGTGTTTATTAATAATTCTTATGTAAGGGTTAAACCCACATGATGAGAAACAGAGAATTATGGTAATCAGAAAACTGTTTTCCATTATCGCACAGGTTCTGTAAGAAATGCTTCTCTTCGGGGATTGCAGTCTGGCACATTATGGGGAACTATAGCATATTTCATGCATTGAATTCTGACTGTTTTCTTCAACTATACAATGTTGATGTCCGGTGTATTATTGTGCTGTTGTTCTTGCTCATACTTTCGGGTTATTGCTCATGGTATTTTTTTTAAATGATCTTCTAAGTGATGTTTTTCAACCCAATCTCACGGCAATTCGTCAAATTTTACAAGGTGGCTAATTCGAACAAATTCATACAACCTCACATGTACAAATTTGTAAGATTCTTGCAAAATCGGACATATTTTACGAGTTGCCCAATTCGTATGAATTTATACGAATGACCTACCCCTGACCCCGCCCCTAATCACTAGGGTTTAGACAATTTGTATCAATTGCTGTGAGATCGGGTTGAAAAATATCACTTAGAAGAAATTTAAAAAAAATACTATGAGCAAAATACCATATAATGCCCCGGTAGTCTCGTTAGTACTCAAACATGTTGTATAATCCCACTTTTTAAACCGTGACAAGTGAGCAACAACCATGTGCACATAGCTTGCACGCCTTTTAAAAGACATATCTTAGTAACACCTGTTAGTAAGAATGCAAAATCGTTGTCAGCCCTTCAAGTGCATTGGTATGCAAATTGTATGCATTTCAACAGTTAATAAGACAGACTAGTCACATTTGCTCACTTCACCTGCAGCAAGCGTACATGTATTATGCTTTTTTCTGCTTTCTCATTATTAAATTATAGCATCATTACTCTTCATGCTTTGGTTTGTTCTCGGCTGTATATCATCGTTTTTCTGCCTTCTCTAATTGTTCTTCTTTCTGCATCTTATGTAAATCTTGCTGTTGTATTGGATTATTCACTGTATCTTTTTTTACACTGTTGCCCTAATCTAGAGTTTTTAGTGCGTTTGAATCTGATAAGGTCAAGTGAGCAAAAATCCTCCAACTGCAAGCAAACGTTTTAAAGAATCTGTAATGCTGAAGGTTGAATCTCTAATAAGCCCTTCTAACAGACCTGCCCAATCCACCCCCTTAAACTAATGCAGTGTCTTTGGCATAAATAGCAACACTGCTAAGGATCCCCTGACTGCAGACTCCCTGCCTTCTGCCTGTAAGCATCCTAACCCTCATGGAAACACATAAGTGACGAATTTTGATGCTGTAAATGCATTTGATTCTAGTCGAGTTGCTAAGCTACCAACATGAGCATCAGTCTCATGCACTAATACACCAGCAACTGTGTGATGCTATCATGCCAATGGACCAAAATCTGGGTGAAATGTTTCCAGCACCTGGTTGAATGTCTGCCATGAAGAATTAAGGCAGTTCTGAAGGCAAAAGGGGGTCCAACCTGGTACTAGCAGGGTTGTACCATGAAAATGATTTAATGAAATACTTTTTATCAGTATCTTTTAGTATTGAATTTCTAGTAATAGTAATAAATACGTTTATTAAAAGTGAAGTAAGCAATTTTTGAGAAACACTGTTAATATTTGAAATCAACCCAAACAAACACGAACGTACAATGCATTTACATTTGGCAGATGCTTTTATCCAAAGCAACTTACATTGCGTTTCAAGGTAAACATTTTACATTCTTATCAGTTCTTGCTTTCCCTGGGAAACCCATGACCTTGGCGTTGCAAGCGCCAACGCTCTACTGTTTGAGCTACAGGAAAGCATGCAAGCAAAGCAATGTGAGATTGGATGTCTCTTTACCTGAAGCAAAGCAAAATAATGCTTCGCGAAAAATAAGGCAAAGATGACGAACGAACAACAAGGAAGAACAAAAATGAACATATTGTACACAAGAGAATATACAAGCGAGATTTCTCTGTCTCGCAGCACAGCAGCTTCAGACAAACAAAGACACTCAAAACTGTCCTGTTACTTTAGCTACTGTAACATTACAACAACAGCCTTGGTTCTGAGAAACATAGCAAAAACCAATGTTACTCACGTATGGAGCAGAAGCAATGCAACCTCTGTGTCTCTTTTCAGGCCTTACCACTTCAGGTCTCTCCAGCACTGGAAAGCTTTTCTAATATTAATGCTTTTGCCTGATCATACTTTTTTTTCCAGTGATATTCCCCTGACCTTTTCTCTCAGCCATCTCTCTTTCAGTCTTTCTTCAAATCTCCCTCTTGCTCACTCTCTCTCCTCCCTCCCCATGAGTGGCACGCTCTCAATATACTGCTGATTGGCTACAAGTGTGTTTTGATGCTCGGTCCGATACACTTTCAACAGCGTTTCTCAGAAATCCCTTACTGCACTCATAAGGTCATTTATGTGAAGCCTCTTACTACTTCCTGTTGTTTTTCCGTTTCAGCTACTCCCCCCCCCCCTCTCCCCTTCTCCTCCTTTATGTATTTTGCGTATGTAAAAGGGGGGCGATCGGAGCTCGAGTAGAAAATCCTTTCCGAGCCCCTGTATAGCAGACAGCAAACCAAATCTGTTTAACATGTACACTAAGATTATATGGATACACAAACTCTTGAAAAGGTTTTACAGTTGCTTAACTTTTAAAGCAGCTTCAAGGTGGTATCATCTATGATGCATTAAAATGCTGTGGTAGGCCTACTTCGTAAAATTTAGAAATGAGCAAGAAACCTATACTATATGTAAAAGCCATTGCAGTTTCTTGTGTCAGATGTGATAGCTGGCGTGTTTAAAGAATGCAGCGTTAGAGGAGAATGCATGCTTCAGAGCATCTTTTTAGATCTGTCATTTATGCACGGCAGGCAGTTGTCGAGCCGCTCATTGCATTGCATTGACAATTGCTCACAATGCATTGAGAAACAGAGCACCGGAGTCTTTGAAGCGAACGCATGAAACAACTATTTTAATGAGACACCAATGCGCTGGGAATGTTTGTTCATTTGCAAAGCACTAGCCATGACTGTCTCAAATTACCATTCAAAAAAAGGCCCACACTAAATGATCCATGGTCATATTGGTCACTGTGCCCCGCTAATACGAAGCTCTAATGGTCATTTTTCTTTATTACTTTATTACGCTTTTGTCGTATGCTACAGCAGGTCAGCGTGAGCCAATATGCAGTACATTGTGTGTTTCCCAACATCTGATAAATTAAATGTTATGAGCTCAGTCTCGCCCAACCAAGACCCACTGCACAACACAGTGTTATTGCATTTGCTTGACTGATATAGGGAGTGAAAGCAGGGGAAACAATCATTCACAAAAAAGGGGAGGGGGAAGCAAATCCTTATTTTGTTTCCAGATTACATGTCTCTCTCAAATGCGCAGCTTGTAATAATGTGTGTGAGTATCCGCATTTGAGAGATGAGGCGCAGCATTATGATCAAAATCTATTTCTCCTGTGGGTGCTATCAAAAGCATGTTTCAGTAAATGCGACGCCGAGGACTTCCTGGTGCCAGTGATCTGCAGAGGAACATAATGGAATGTTTGACTGGATGAGTAGCAAGAGCTTGAAATGCTTCGCCTGAGCGACCTGCGGGCCACGGTTTGTTTCTCTTTTTGTCGTTAGCGTGAATAATTGATGCAGTGTCGGAAAAACAATAACATGAAAAATGTGTCAAGGTTATGAAATATTCCTGAATTTGTCTCAGTAGGAGGGAGAGATGTCTGACGTGCGAGACGCACCTTGAAACAGTCTTTCTGTCTCTAGTTCTCCACCTTATTCCTCCTTTACAGAATAAACACACATACAGAATTATCATAAATGTTCGGAGCTTTGTAGATGGTATGAATATTTTACTAAAGATCAGCAACTAAATGCAGTGTTCTGGGTTGTTGCTGTCTGAAGGGAATCATAAGTCTGATCAAAATTGATAGATTGATCTATATTCTATATATCTATATTTCTCATTTGCTAATCACTTTGAACAAAATTGTCGTCTTTACGAATAAATATAAATTTAAATAAAACTAAAAAAAATCGATAGACAGGTCAAATTGTGGTTGAGCACCCAATAAGTTTTTCTAGTTTCAAAAGACAGTGTGACAAAAAAAAAAAAAAAAAGAGAGAATCACTGACTTAGACCCATGCTTAAACATTCAGAGAGAGAGAGAGAGACGGAGGCCTTTCACCTCAAGTAGCGGTGAAGGAGGCAGAGATTTTCCTGGCTGATCCGTGCGTTGAGCCCCTTTGCTTGGGAAGCTCTTTGATATGTGAGCTAGTTAATCCCTCTGGCTGCCATGTCTTCATCTTCCCATCCAGATGCCCTTTTATTAACCTTTGACTCTCCCAAGCTCCCTGTTTGAAGACGCCAGCATTTCATTGGCTTACCCTCCTCACCGGCGTATATACAGCTCTCCGCTGTTTCCTTTTCCCAAGCCCTGTGTCTCGTAATGCTCTGGGGGCTCGGCTAGGCCCTTTTATAAATGGGTTTATTGCCAGGTCACATATTCCCTCCACTTGTTGGGGTGGATAAGCAGTACACCTTCACCTATCGCTGACTGGTGTGTTGGTATTATGGTTTTACTCTTTAATACCCGGCATTAGGCGACCATATTTGTGAGGAGCAATTAAGACGGTGGAAATAAGGAGCTTTTATACTTCTTTGGGTTGGGAGAGAGAGCGAGAGAATTATTTCCCTGGTGATAGAGGGGTTCATGATTACTCTCTTTGCCGTCTGTAATCCCTCTCATTGGACTAAGGTCAGCCGGATAATTCCCCTAATAAAGTGCTTTTCATTTCCTACTGTCCATATACATCACCTTTTGACAAAGCAGTTTTGGAGACTAGCATCACCTCCCTGCAAAAGCTCCTGATCACATGCATACTAACATGCTATTCAGCCGTAGACAGCCCAGACGTTAAGGTGGATCTGTCAGCTTTTAACAGCTGATTTGAAATGCTATTTTAGCCTCTGTGTTCCTCAACCTAAAACAAAATAATATTTAATTGTACCCACTGGTTGATGGTGTGTTCAAGTCCTCCCGGGAAGTTCGTATTTATGAGTTGGGAAGTTCTAATTACGACGTCAGGTGTGTTCAAATCACTTTGTCGGAGTAAGATGGAGACGTACTTTCTCTTAATGGGCTCTATGCACGGCGGTATTTCCGGTGAAGGGTTAAGGATGCTCAAAATCTTCCGCCGATCGTAGAGTCCAATGCAATACCAAGAATTTATATTGAATTTTATACTCCATGGTTATACTAAAGAAACGTTAGTCACAAAAACAGACAAAACAGACATCCCTCGTTGTGTTTATGCTTCTTTTTAAAATCATATTAAAAAAACATAACTATATATAAAATTACATCTAAACATATGAACGTTTCGTTTCAAAGACGGGAGGACAGTACATTTTGAAGACTCTGCCATAATCCCGTTTTCTTCCTCCGCTTTAATCTCCCCAACCGGAAACGGAAGAGCATCCTTGCGTCAAATGCGGAACTTATGCGTGCATATAGCCCATTAACTACACAAAAATACAGCAAGGCTTTTTAGCTCTACATCTTAAGAACAAGGAATGCAGATCAGATGTGTTTTGCTTTTTTATGTTTTTAACCCTTTAAGTGTCACCCCCCTTTTTTGAATATACATGAAAATGCACATTTCGAACTTAAATGGTTGTAATTCAAGAATGCTTTGGAATATAGACGTAAGATTGGTCTCATTTTAAAGAAGACATTTGGCAGATTTTTGTAGAAGTGAAATAAATTGAGAAAGTGAAACAGAAAAAAAGTTATAGAAGTTTGAGTTTATGAAAATGTACAATGTAAAAAATTTAATTATTCATATTTTATATAAAATATTTATTTTCAAAACCTGGGCGACTCTAAAACTGCAAAAAAATCAAAGCCAAAAATCTGAACAAGTTGTGTTTCAAATTTTAGGTTGATATCTCAAAAAATGAGCTTTCAGTAAGATTTTGTTTGGGCGCAGTACCCAACTTTTTCACTAGATGACTCCATTACTGCCCATATAAGGGCGCCTCCATTTCCATATATTTTTTGAGTGATCTGAGCCATTATTTCCACAATTTTCAATAAATTTATGAAGTAGACATCCTATTCAGAAGTAATATGAGAAGTTTGGCAGATTTTGATATGAATTCAACCTCTAAGAAACACATAAAAAGAACACGCATGTGCGTTATAGCTTCCTGCCACAAATGGTGAATCTATATTTTTTTTCTTTATATTTAAAACTTGGTATTTTTTTCTAAAATAATTGAATGGATGCTATCTTTTGAACTCTTGGCATGAAATCAAACTGAGGTTTCTACCCTTCTTTCATAATTTTTCATGTTCATCACTATTTCAAAATAAAGGTCTAAACACCTTTGGAGTATGAAAGTATTCTTGTTGCAAATTGATAAATTATGGCTCCTCTGTAATTTATTTTGAAAATCAATCACCAAATATGGAAACTAGAGATTGTAAGCTTTCAAATGATATATAGTTTGTCAATATTAGTTTAGGTTTAGTATAGGATATTACTGTTTTAAAAATGTAATGAATTTGGGCCCACCGGTGGGCCGGTGACACTTAAGGGGTTTTTAAGTAATTTATGAAAACTGTAATGAGTTTTATCAGCCCCTTTTTGTATTCTGTAATACAGTAATGCTTTTCAAATGAAGTCACGACTTCGTCATGCTTCTTTCATCGCTTGTTTCAGTACACTTTCCCACATCCCAAAATAATCATGTGTTATGTGAATGACACTGATGTAGAAGCATCTTGTAAGCCTAAACTTGCCATTAACTGTAAACCTGACCCTCGAATTTGATTGGTTGATTGGAATGTTGTTCAAGGATCAACAAAGATGTTGAACCGGGAGCTTGTTGTAGGCTACTTGATGAAATCAGGTTCTGCGTGAGTGGGCGGATAGTACGTGGTGCTTCACTGTGTCGAGGATCTTCAGAGCAGAGCTTTCACTACAATTTGCTGTCCACGCTTTATACAATCACAAAAACATTTAGACTCCATCTTACCTGTATTTCGAGCTAACCACTTGAATCGCTCACCAAAACGCATCTTAAATACCAGTTGGAGAGCTCTCTCTTCCGTATGGCAACTCTTTTGAACGTCCACATGCAAAAATCATCAGGATTTAAGTATGATTCTTTCTGTTGCACAAAAGTTGGGACAAGTTAGCGTGTGAAATTTAATAGTTAGGTTAAAAATATTAGTATATTAGTAGGTGACCACTGTCCTGTTTCCAGGACTTCCTGTTTCATATAACAATATAACAATTTCTATCATACAGAGAGCACATACTAAATTATGAAATTATAAGGTTTCTTTGAGTAACTCGAGTATCATTTGAGTAGCCTATGTTGCGGCCGATGCCTGTTTTTTCAGACAAAATATGGTCACCCTAATATTACCTTATTCAACTATATGTTTCTTACCTTAAACAGACTGCATCTTTAAATATTTGAAACCAAGTGAGAGAGTGAGTATTACTTGCACTGAAAACACAATGCTACACAACAACAATACAAAGCGAGCTAAGCTGTAATCCCCAGCAGGGTCTGAACTAATTCAGATCATAGTGCATGCTGCAACTCTTTCTTTTTGAACCCAATGGCCATTGACTATTTCTCTGAAATAAGGAACAAATCTCTGTGGCAAATGCCGTTTGAGGTCTTAAAAATGGAATTGAAGTTTTGTTTATAATGAGCGTGTGAGCTATAATTGGGTGCATCTTACAAAAACATGCTTTAGTCACATTTTACCCAAATATTGTTGTGACAATATTTTCCTGACAATTAAGCAATTCATCCATGAAAACATATATTTATTTATTTATTTTTACTTTAGACATTATACTATTTTAACTATTTAACTGTTATTTATTTATAATATATAATCAGTACATATACATGTTGAAAAAATGATTTGTGTTGAGGTAATGAGAATTGGTGGTGTCACTATGCAAAAAAATCTTAAAATATTATCAAATATTATTTATGCAAAATATAATTCCTTATTTTTTTTTATTATGGGATACAATATGACATTTCTGGCAGGTTTGAACATGGTGATCTCCTTCTATCAGCCACAGCCAAACTTCATGAACATTTAAATCATTAAATCAAAATGAAAGCAATGCGCCTTGTATTATTATGTGAAGGTAGGCGTGCAGTAATATCCACTAATCTGTCATGAGCTAAGCTTTAATGGAAATGTTCAGAATGAACAGCATAATGCACATCTCTGTGGTCTTCAAACCCCCGTAGACACCCCTCAAGGGGAATTATATTACTCTGACACACAGTGCATATGTTCATAAATCAAATCCAACCTATGGAGAACGCTCTGTCAGTTCTTCCTTTTCCATTTCTCCTCCTGAGAGTGCGCTCATTTGATAAAACTAAAGTTAATCAGCATGCTCATTAGGGATCTGACTACCCAGGTAACACTGCAGATTGTCGAGGGTGCAGGGAGTTCTCTGTGTTTCTCTCTTCCTCTGTGATCCATTGCTATTGGCTTTCATTCAACAACAACTTCCATCAGATTTCTTTGTTCCTTACACGTTTAACAAACACCCTTTGGATCAGAAGATTACTCGGGTAATCTAATTATCAGTAAATGTGAGTGTAAAAAAATGCATCTAATACCGTTATGATATTGTACCATGTACATGGCTTTTAATTTAATACCTCCTCCTTAATGCAATGCAATGCACTGCATGCTGTGATACACAGTTGTTTGAAATTCATTATCATGTAAATGATTGAATCACAGAAAGTCCATGGACTCCATAGTAGCAAGCAATTACATTTTGCTTTGTGCGAGTTTCTAAGGTACATAATGGCCGCACACACATTTCTTCCTCAACATCTTATCATCTGCCTCAGGAGGTGTCATTCGGAGGTTTTTTTGATACCCTTGTACGTTGCCGTAGAGGTCGCCTGAACAGACTGGCGGGAAAAAAAAGAAGATTTTAAACACAGAGATTAGCTTTTCACTTTCACGCTGGCTGTAGGGCCTATTAACAGTGGCATTGACAGTTTTAAATTTACTTTGAATATCTGAGTCACCAAACTGGTTTTGGAAAATTATCGCTCCTCCTTTTTCATTCTCCTTTCCACTCCACCTTTAACTTGCCATCAAAATTTGTCACACTTCTCTTTCAAACATCCCTCGCCGCGGCGGTATTCTGATCATGTTCCGCTCGAGAGTTCAAAGAAGACTATGAATGCATTTGTAATGAGCATGCTCACTAATCATGCCATAGCATAACTGGCCTCTGAGGAGCCAGCGGAGAACATCCTGCTCGATGCCTCAAAGCTCTGTGCTTAAGCATCCCACAGTCCTCCAAGGACAAACTTTTGTTGGGCATATCAATACGGAAGGTGGCCCAAAGGCTTATGTATACTGAACTGCAAACCATGAGAAGAATATGCGCCATACGTAGAGAAAATCAATTTTGTTATTGTTTGCTTTTTATGTACTGCTTTTTATTTTTATTAATATTTTTATTCTTTGATTTGATTTATATGGTTAAGCTAAATTAATAGGAAAATATGAATTTTAACTTTTCGCACCCTCAATAGTTTAGTTAAATTGCCTGTTAACCAACAGTGAATAGACACGCACACCATAAAATGTATCATTTTTGCCCTTTTCTTATCCAACAAATGTCATTACCACCACATCTAATATCATGCATTATGATTAATAGCATTCAATGTTGAAAATGACATTTGAACCATTTTAGAAATATTATGGCCAACTCCTTTGTCTTAATGGCTCATTTCACAGCAATCATGTTACGCAAGCCAAAAATACGCAATTAAATATTATTTTACTCTTTTTGCTTAACATGATAAAACTACAGTTCGATTGGAAATAAAAATATCTTCTTACATCTTCTGCATTCATTTTTTGCAAACTGCCTTATAGATGAAATGAACTGTTTAATAATTGATGATCTTTACAACAGATCCTTAACACTGATCTGACTTCAGCTGAACAACTGCCGAAATGCATCATTTTCCTGTGATCACTATAAAGCTGCTCTGCATTGTATAAAGCATAAGTAAAGATGACTTGACATCTTAACTAATCTCTTAATTGACATTTTCACACAATAAATACTGAAATGTTTCATGATTTTTTCACTCTTTTATATTAGAGTTTCAAATGTAATGTAACATTTTCATATTTTAAGAATGAAAGTACAATGATAAAATAATACGATACTAGTTCCAAAAAAAAAAAAAAACGTTAAAGGCTAAGTAGACAGCTATGACCTTCATATAACCATTGAAATGTGTTATATTTAATAAAAATTCAAACCCCAAAAGCATCTACACTTGAAAAAATACCCATACATGTATATTTTCTGTTGCCTTAAGGAAAAAATGAACTTGCATGCTCAGTACTGACAGCTGTAGAATCCTTTTAAACTGCTCAGACATGGAGATTTTTTTTCAACTTCAGGCACACGCATGCACACAAGTGTGGCATGACCAGAAAATCTTAGTGCCCCACTGCCTGGAAACTTTTTATACAGTCAGTAAGTTCATAACGGTCAAACAGGGTGGCCGGGATTCCTGTTTCCCCGGTCTAGATGCTACAGCAGTATTACCTCCATACATCACGCAAAATTAGCAGCAGGGGCCCCGTCAGGTCCGACATTGCCACTTAATCTTAGCTTTTTGGCAGAGTGTTGCCATAACGGGTCAAGTGGTGGCCATTAATCAAACATCCCAGGTGCAATGGAAGCGGTGAGTGGGAGGGGGTTACGATGTGTTGAGGGGCATCTCAGAACGGTGCAGAAACTTCTCTGGGAATTAAACCCGGTCATAAAACCTTACCCAAGGAAATAATCCAGTCTATTCCATAAAAGATTAAACCCTTTAAAGAAGATGGATCGCCTTTTTTACTTTATCTTGCAGGTGTAATCCTAGATTATTGGAAGACTACTTGAAAAGGGGAATCTGGAAAATGTATAGGGGCTGAGAAATCCATCCTCATGCCACTTGGCAGAAGTATGGATTATATGTGAACAGAGAGTGAGAAATTAATTGCCGTCGTGCCTCTGCTGAATGTCACTTACGCAGCTTCGGTAACACTTATAGTTTGGGGACCAATTCTCACTATTAAGTTGCTTTTTATCTAGCTATTTCTGGCTGTTTATTGGTACTTATTAATGCCTTATTCTGCATGACCATACTTATTCCTACCCCATACCTTAACTTAACCACTACAACAACTGCCTTACTATTAATAATAAGCAGTAAATTAGGAATTTATTGAGGCAAAAGTCATAGCTAATTGTGAATATGTGTTCCCCAAACTAAAGTGTGACCGAAGCTTCCTTTCCTAACCAGCCTGTTGTTGTTTTCCCTGGATGAATGTATGTAATTTGTCTATGAAACATTGGTGCACCACAATCTGAAGTATAGAAATGAAATTGTTTTTGTGCAAGTAAACAAGAGCCCATCATGAATACAGAAATACTTATCAATGTATTTTTTTTTTTCAGCAAAACCTGACACTAACCCTATGATAATGTTTTTACCATATTGCTTCACATTGAGTCGTGACTTAGGTTATGGCAGGTATTTGCTGAACCGCTCACAATGAATAACTTAACCAAACAGTTTACTTTACATTATGCATGTATTCTTTTTTTAATATGCTGTAAATATGCCCCATGTCATTATCTTCCGCAGTCTTGCATAAGTCTCATCAGTATCGAATGGTTTCTGTTTTTCCTGCTACCTGATAAAGAAAGTTGTCAAACGTGGAGCTCCACCCTGTCTGTGAGTACATCTCCCGTAGTCTCCTGGATTATGCTTAACTCCTCCGAAATCTTGCCCTGGTGCAACATCAAAAGAAAAAAGCACATGGGAGTATCACGAAACTTATTAGAGGAGCCCTACGCTGTTTCTCTCTCTGTGTCTAGCTCTATTTCTTTCGCTCTTTCGCCATCAAACGTCTCTTTTTACGCACTGAGTTGGCAGATTTGATTTTAAAGTAGTCTTGAACCACCTGCAAACTTGAAGGTAAAGTTTCATGTCTTCATTAAAAAAATAAAAAAAAAAGGTGAACCACTTTACAATGTGCAGGCTTACAGCAAATCTGTTTAAAAATCATAAAAGAATCACTCTGGATTTAAAACCTTCAATATTTTATTACTTTCTGAGCTGAATATCAAATTTTGATAATTCATTGACAAGTCTGAGTCTACATTTAATAATAAATCACATTAAACAAGTGTCTTACAGTCAAAATGTTTTGATGTACTGAGAAAGTTTATGAGTATGACCAAATGCCTTTTTTTTTAAAGGAAGAGTTTTATGCACTTTTATCATGTTTCTCTTTCCTTTTCATAGTATGAAAGAGAACATGCAAAACATCTCCTTTTCTGTTCCACAGAAGAAAGTCATCAGGTTTAAAGCGACATGAGGGTGAGTAAATGATGAAAGAAGTTTAATTTTCCTTTTAGGCACTGCCATGTGACAGTTATCCAAGAGAGCATCAAAACAACTGATTAGCCAAAAGCCCTCTCACCAAAAACACATTGATCCATACTCATTTGTTGGAATAAAGACAAATGATGTAGTCACATTAAGCAATATAATGTGTTGATGAATACAGTCAGAAATTGTGCAAGGCAAACTGTTACATCTACGGCTGTAAGTGAAAATAATGTCACCTACAAAAATAGTAGGCCCACCATGTATTACCATTTCTCACTTATAAATCTCATTCTCAATTACTGTGTGCTTTTAAAATTTCAGTCGCTTTCCGTTTAGCAATTCATCTCATCTCTTAACATCCTGCCAGGAAACAGAAAGCCTAAAATAGGTGTTATAAGTAAAACACCTGAGAAAAAGTGAGAAATAGGGAGAGGTGAGCGTTAAGGGAGTGAGAGAGAGATTGGTGGTGGTTGAGGCAGCAGATGAGAGAAAACAGCAGCATCACTCATTTGGAGGCTTTGCATGTTTGTTCACATGTGCCCACCTCTCGACATTGCCAATTGTCAGATGAAAGACAGCGCAGACTGCATAAACCCCCCAGCACTTTGATTTTGGCCTGTGACAAATTAGAGAAAGAGAGGTGAGACTAGGATAAAGACCTGTGAACATCTTAATGCCAGCACACTTACAAAAGCAACACTCCAGCGACTTGTATCTTACAACACCAAAACGTGTTGAATTCAGTTTGTTATTTAAAGCTGATGAGTGTGTAATTGAACAAAAATAATGATTCCATCCACCATTGGTTGGACACACTTAAGGCTTAAATTTATACTTCTGCGTCGGGTAGGTAGGAATCCAGTAGGTACGCGTAGCATACGCACAGACGCGTACCATACGCCGTACCATACGCCGTACCCTGACGCGCACCTCCTCAAAAATGTAACTACATATCGCGACGACGCGTACTGCAAGATCTGTGATTGGTCGGCTTGGTAGCATCGCGTAACCTCCTATGCATTTCCGCCTTGTTTTACGCACCACCCGCCATTTTTAAATTCAGAAGTTCAGAGAAAGTTCAGTGAAGAAACATGGAAATGGAAGTGACCGAGCGATTGGTTGAAGAGGTGCGGAAATACAGCCATCTGTATGCTCTCTTTCAGTCGCCATTGCTTTTAGTAGCCTAAACTCAAAACAGCTGCGAGGAATATAAACCAAGCGGCAACATTCTAATCTGATAAATGAAGCCTACCCGGAAGTGCAAAAAAACTGCAATACATGTCAAATCCACTAGGTACAGGTCCCAAAAGGGAGAAAATGTCCATATACCCCCATTTTAAAATGTCCGTTTTCACAGCATAAATTCATGTTTTTACAGGTTGGTCCCATGGACTTTTATTGTATTTTTCGATAGGTTCCGACTTCCTTCCGAGTGCCTGACAACTGTGAGGGGGGTGAATTCCTAACTCGTTAGTTTAGATCATATTTAGATATAAAATGTATGACAAATAAGAGCATGGTTAACTTTGATTGACAGCTTTATTGAGAGCTGATAACGGGCTGCCCTAGTGGAATTCCTGAAATTTGACGGCCATGATCTGACACAACACATCATACCACCTCTGTATTCTTTCTGAAAAGATTTTCCAAGATGGCACCGCCCATACCCCCCATAAACGGCCTCAAAACCGTTCTTCAGAAAGTCTCTGGTTGACGTCACAGGCGCTTTGTCCATATTTTTTACAGTCTGTGATCTAAACACAGTGGAGCATTAAATCCCTCCCCCGCCAACTAGCGTTTCGGCGCTGTAACTGCAGAGCAACACAGACATAACGCAGAAGTATAAATGCTCACGACGGCGTCGCCTATGTGCGTAGCCTACGACGTACACTACAGCGTACACTCGACGCATAAGTATAAATTGGCCTTTATAGTCCCGCCACAAACACATGTTATTGGTTGAACCTGTGTCGGGCTGGCTTGACGTCAGTATTGTCAGATGCTACCAGCGAATTGGTTGAGTGAATGATTCACTCATTAAGACACAAGTTGCGTCCGAAATCTCATACTCTCTTGAGTAGATACTTATTTTAAATAAGTGATTACTTCACGACCTCTAAAAAAGTATGTTCTTTATTGTAAAGTGTGTGTAGTATAAATGTAATCGGATGTACTACATTCGGCATGTTGTCATTATCATGTGACCTACCAGCGTCAGTTGCGTCGCTTCACCATCATTCATAAATCCTCTCCCGTGGCCTCATGGGAAAGTTAAGTGTCCATCATATGCACACTTCAGAATCTTGCCGGAAGTAGCAGGTCACCTGGGTACTTTTTACCTACTTGTTTATACTGTGAATTCGGACATAATTATTTTGCCACATACTATTTTTTGCCTACTATATAGTAGGGAAGTATGCGATTTTGGAAACAGCCGTATTCCATGTTTTGAACAAATTGGTTGAATTAATCATTTAAATGACTGAATGAAAGGCAGTCACTTAGCGCCACCTGTTTTTGTAATGATATAACACAGAAAACAAATCACTGAGAAATCCCCACCACTACCACACAGATTTAGCTCTAGCTTTAAGACCGTGTAAATTGTTGTGTTTGAGGGGAAGACTATATTGGTTGTTGTATTGATCAAGATTCCAATCAAATTAAATGTAAATTGGCTGACAATTCCCAAAGTAACGCTTCCTGGGGCTACTTTTTATGTGATGAGAAAGCACTAGGTGTTAGAAATGGGGATTCACTCAAGTTAAAACCAAATCCCCAACAAGATAAATTGGAAAAAAAAAACTGTTGGAAGAGAGTAATTTCAGCACTCAATAGGCAAATAATGCTAGATAATGAATAATAATGTCCACATTCATTTTACAAAGCCTACATAAAAGGAACATCCAAATAAACCTGTTAATGGGGAAAAACAACAAGCAGGACAGGCTATTGAATCAGTGCCAAGATTAAAGTCTTAGGGACTTATTGTTGGCTGCCTGGCAGCACCTCCTCCTGCCCAACCTTGCCCGCAGCGAGAGTGGCACAGGGGGCATCGCCCTCACCAGTCTGTCTGCATCTGCGTGATTAGATAAACCATAGGGGATCAACTGGGGAAAAGCACACAGTGCCAAAAGAGCGCTTCAACCTATGAAATCCCAAGAAGCTTCCAAAGCTGTTAATGAAGTCTGTCATTCAAAAGCGTGGCCGTACAGAGAAGAAAGAAAAGGGCAGCTCCTGATACTGAAAGATTGTAATCGGGTTCTTGCAGGGAAGTGTGGGAATTCTGTTCAAAAGGTACTGTATTAACAATGAATTTTTATAGGAAGAAATAATATTGGAGACTTTTTAAATAGGATTGTAAATTCTTTAAAATTGTGTGCCTTAAGGGCCAATTCACAATGTGCCGACAGGATTTGTCGGGTTTTATCAGATCAGTGTTACTCCTGTCGGCATCTGTTGGCATTGATCGGTGATTGTTTTTGCCGATAGAACATGTTGAATCTGCATTTGTTGGGTCTTGGAATGTCTGAGAATGGCGTGCGGTAATTGGGTGACTGTTACCGTTGGTCAATGTTTTTCAGTTACACTTATTGTGGGATAGTAGTGGAATTGCCTTTAAATAAACTGTTCAATTGAGCTATAAAAAATATGTCAAACTGGATTTGTGTGTGTGTGTGTGTGTGTGATAGCATATATTTTGATACAAACTCATACTCTCAATATGAGCACTTTATTTTTTTAGACGTGCTGTGTTTTGGATGCTGGTGTACTAGCATGACCACCAAGGTTCTTGACTGGCTAAACCAGCAAGACATATTTTTAAAACAGCTCCATCAAAAAGCCCATGCAGCTTGACCTTCGTCAGCATCATTGATGGACATTCATGCTGATGAAAGTCGTTTTTTTTGGCAGGATGGTCTTCTGTTGATTAAAGTATAACAATGTTAGATGTTTCAAATTTACTATACCATGTTTTCCCTCAAGACATCAATTAATCACAAATTAATTGAAAAGATTTATGGATCTCTGCCTGAATTCAGACACTTTTTCTGTGGTGAGTCACTGGATAATTCACATTGGGCATCTGTTGTGTGGACAACGCTGACGTCATTTCTCAGTTTCTGATGAAGTAAGAAAATGTTCCGCACCTTTAAGCGGCTGAGATAGTGCTGTCGTTCTTGCTGCATGACTGAGAACTTTTCTTTCTGCATTCCCAAGTCCTTGTTAATGAGATGCAGTGAAGTGTCATACACTGCCCGGGGCCTTTGTCTCTCAGAACAGCTCCTCAGCAGCTCAGAGGGGAGCTGTGCTTATGCATTGTGGTTGGCAAGAACAAAAGAGAGACCCATTCCTACAGTATATGAAGTTAGTACCAGCTGCACACTTTTAATGTGAAGCACAAACTGCTTATTACTAAAAATGTAAAACTTACTGTTTTGAAAAAGGCTTAGGCTATATGCTCCTTTAATTTAGATCTCAACAGACTTTGCACTAAAAAGTTTTAGCCACATTTTAGAATATCATGTGAATATCATGATTATCACGATGAAAACTCTTGTGATTGATGATTGGCTACTATTAATGACCAGAATCCAGCTTTATTTGTGAATTGCTTTTGCAATAATTACTGTAATTTAAAATCACAACATGGAAACATAGCTATAGTTTCAATAATAACATATTTCTCCAATCCTTGCTTAATATCCAGATGTGTGATGATAGTGAAACACAAATTAGACACTTACCCTTTAAAAGGAATAATTCACCCAAAAAGTTTATTTATCCCATAATTCACTCACCCTCAAGCCATCCCAGGTGTACTGTATATGACTTTCTTCTTTCAGCCAAACACAATCGGAGTTATATTAAATAATATCCTGGCTCTTCCCAGCTTTGTAATGGTATTGAACAGTGTCCGAGTTTTTGATGTTCCAAAAAGCGCATCCATTTATCATAAAAGTAATCCATATGGCTCCAGGGGGTTAATAAATCCCTTCTAAAGGTGGGTTTTTGCGAGAACATTATCCGTATTTAAAACTTTAAAAACTAAAATCACTGGTTTCCGGCAACGGTCGTGCTCGCGATCACGAGAGAGTCGAGTTCCCGCGGAAGGGTTACCTCTGACCCGTAGCTCCTTTTCTCTTAAATCAAAATTGAAAACAATTTTCTAAAACTTTTGGTTATAGGCTTCTAATTCATGACTGGCGTTTTGTTTTGCTCTATCCTCTGCGCTTCCGCATTCCCCAACATCATTCGTCGGGTAAAAGGTCACTCTTCCGCCGGAACTCGACTCTCTCTTGGGCATGAGCACGGCCGTTGCTGGAAGCCAATGATTTTATAAAGTTTTAAATAAGGATATTTTTCTTACAAAAACCCATCACTTCACTTCAGAAGGCCTCTATTAACCCCCTGGAGCTGTATGGATTAGTTTTATGATGGATGGATGCACTTTTTGGATCTTCAAAAACTCTATGGAATGCCATTATAAAGCCTGGAGGAGCCAGGATAGTATTTAATAAAATCAGATTGTGTTTGGCTGAAAGAAGAAAGTCTTATACACATAGGATGGCTTCAGGGTGAGTAAATGATGGCATCATTTTGGGTAAACTATCCCTTTAAATCTATCATGTTGTAAACTTAAAACTGTGGCTTTTATTGTTTACTTAGAATGGTATGTAATGTATAGCCTAATTTCAGAAGTCCAGTAATCAACTGTTCGATACAGCATAGTCTTACTGGTTAAGTGGATGTCCTGTTAAACATACAAAGCATTTGTTATAGAGATATATGGGTTTAGGTAAATGAGATGAGCAGAGGATCATTGCATAGAGTGTTGCTTGGTTTATAAATGAAGATGGGGGCTTTTTTTAATACCATGGTTTCCTTGTAAAACTGTTTCCTTCTCTCTCTGCAGATAATAAGTATTCCAGCCCTCTCCTCTCCGAGCGTGTCTTCTCCACAGCTGCTCTTCCTGTTTGGGTTGACTTCACTTACTTAGCGATGTCCTTTTTAGAGATAATAAAACAAATGACCATAGATGAATTATATTTGACAGTTTAGTTTCCAAGTGTAAGTATCAATTTCCTTCAGGGCCTGAGATATCAGAGAGACAACTGAAAGAGCCCCAGCTGCACTTATTTGGCCTTCGAAAAGCCAATCATCTCCCCTTCCGCCGATAAAGCACTGTATCCTTGCATTGCTCTATTCTCCTGATTATTTGCCAGTGATTTGTTGCTCTGGGAGTAAATGGTCACATACATACACCACAGATTTTCTCTGTACCCTGCTGGACTAGCAGCAATGGTGTTAACCAGCTAAATTTAGCTGCGAAGCTGCTCGACAAGTAATATTTTCTGGTTAGTAGTTACAAGGACATCTAAAAATGTGTGCTATAGTCTTTTTAACTGGCAAATGTTTTAGTTTAACCTTTATTTTAGTTTTTAACCCCTGTATGATATGTTAAAGTCAATGCCTATGTGGAATCAAGTAGTTTTGTCTTATTTTCTACATTTAGAATACTGCATAAGATATTAAAACCATTTTCAGAGAATGCATCTTTTAAAGATGATTTTGTTACCTTCACTCAAAGATACATTCTTTGAAAACAGTTCTTAATATCTTATGCAGTGCTGCTTATCAAGTAAATTTATCTAGACATTTTAACTGCTAAACGAGTTAAAAAAAGACTAATTAAACTCATTAAGTAGTCTTTTTTTTAACACTTTTCAGGAAATCAACCCTGCTACCTTATATCGTTTCAGCATATTACGTAAGCTAGGATGCAACTAAGTATTTTAATGGTGAAAAAATAGACAAAATAATAATAATTAAAAAAACGTTTGGGGGAAATTACTAAATGAAAGTTACTTGCAACATGTTACCCCATTATTGATATATAACTGATGTATTTCAAATGTGGAAACTGCATATTTTGGTGGGGTTGTTCCTCTGCCCATTTGGGGTCAAGGATGAAAAAGCACTTTTCACCTAATTCATCGATGAGGCCAAAGATTAGATATGGCCAGCGAATTATCCGCTCATTACTTACCATGATAAACTGTGCAGGACTAGCATCAATAAGGGACTGTGTTGAAGCAATCCAATTAAGACATGAAAACCTGGAGCCTCATTAGAGTGAAGATCCATGATGATGCTAATGTTTCTAAGCGAGATCCTGTCTTGAATACTGATGACTGCCGCACGTCACCTTGCACAGGTGAGCTCTCAGAGAGGTCATTTTATTGTCATCCAGACATAGTTTAGCATTCAAAGGGACGGTCGCTGCTAACAATCAAGCCTGTATAATCAACTTCAATTAAAAATTCTTGGTCATTTGTGCAAATCCACTAGAGAAATCAGAGCTGTTGGTAGAAAGATGATTAACTGATAATAAGATTCTAGTCATCATGTTTTGGTTATGAGCACCAGGAGCCGTATTCAACACCAAGCCTTTTCCCTGAGCCTTTCACTTTAACATATTGTCTCAAACACTCAACGATTGTAGTCTATTAAAGACACTCTCGGTGATGTCACAATCAATTACGTTTTGAGTGACCGGATGAAAGACCTCTGCTATTGATTTGGCCACACAAAAAAAAGGTGTTTCTTTTCGCAAATTAGACAGTCGATGTTATATGAAGCAGTGACCAAAAGTAATGCCTAGGAAAATTGACATCTTCACCCTTTATTTAAGTATTATTACAAATTTGTTAAAGATTTTGTAATCATATTACGAAGTTTTGCTTGGAGTCAATTGTTTTATTTGTGGTAGCACACTGAAACATGCCAAATCGGGTGGACATAATCTTTGGCCAGGCTGTCATACAAAGAAATTATAAAACAATGTGCTAAAACAAGAGTGTAATGTTAGGTTTATGTTAAGTTTTGTCTTTCTACGTTGACCCAGTTTCCTAGTGTGTCAGTTAGTTTCTTTGATTGAAGCATTCCAATCTGATCTCACGGCAATTCATACGTATTTTATGATGACCTACCCCTGACTCCGCTCCTAAACCTACCCATCTAGGGATTAGACAAATCGTACGAATTCGCATGAGTGAGATCTCACGAATTAGCCACCTTGTACGAATTGGTCGTAAGATAGGTTGAGCATTTCGTTCACCTGTTGCCCATTAATTACCTCATTAGTTCCTCTGTGTATTTATACTCCCTGTTTGGTTCTGTTACCTTGTCTGGTGTCATCAATGTTAGTGGATGGGTTTGTCTTTTCTCTTGTGTTTTCCCTGCGTGGATTTATTAAAGACTGTGATTCTGAATTCTCCTTTGTCTTGTGCTCTTGTGCTATAGTATATATACCAAACAAGCCAGAACTTCCAACACCTACACTTTGAGTTCTACAAGTGCAGAAAAAAAACTTCTTTTTTTTTTTTCATCCTGACATTTCGATTTTTATGTACCTTGGTAAAGCAAATGATCTTTCTCGACCAGATTTGACATTTAATCTCATTACGAGGATAACATGTTAACCTGTTGCTATGGTTGCCAATATTATCATGTAGTCGCTAATGCAATTTTTTTGTGTAACTCACCACCAAAAGTTACGAACCAAACATATAAATAGTTCAAATGACATGGCTGAATGAAGAGGTAATTCACTAAAATTGAATTAGCAGTGTGTGCATTGTCTTAATGCAGATTCACTAAAGGAATTCTGCAGTTTAAGGACTGTAACATGAATATACTCCCAAAATATGTTCTGAACACAATTCGACACTGCAATATTGCACCGAAAAAACGGTGAACAATTAGCTACAGATGTTTTAGGGGAATGTAATGAAACAAAACTTGTCAATAAATGCCACTCCCATCACTTTCTTGCTGATTGCACAGTAAGAGGTGGGTAGAGGAATGAATGAACTCATGCAACACAGATGAAAGCTGACAGATAGTACCCTCTGTGTCATGTGAGTCAGTTTGCTGCTCCCCCCGGCGTTTACACAACAGCTGTCGCAGTCCTTTCCTGACTCTTCTGTGTTGGCGACTCAAAAGCACCTATTATGCTCACAAAGAGTTCAGGTGGCTTTAAAATACTCTAAATATGCTTACCTCTACTATCCAAAAGTTTTTTTACAATGCAATATAAGACAAATTTTCTGAAATGTTCTATGGATGTCAAAAGTTCTTCATGGAACCATCGATGCAAATAAAGAACCTTTATTTTTAAGAGTGTATAGAGCAGTAGTGAAATGCAGAAAAGAAGAAACAGAGAGAAAAATATTTTTATGTCCTTTTTATATTGCATTTTTGGAAACCTAGGCCATTATCCACTCACAGGCCGCTGGAGGTATTGCAACTACAAGGATCCTTATTTAAACAGCAGTGAATTATTTCTAATGCTATGGTTGCATAGCCTGGATGCCAGCCCGAACCCCACCCACAACATTTTTGGTCGGGAAGTTCGGTCTGGACTCGATCCATTGAGGAGTAATTATGCTCGGTTCAGAAATCGTCGGGGTTTTATACGATGATGGACAGATAATCCATCCAATTACGTAATCATCACGTCATCAAACGTATTTCTTTCAAAAATGCTTTTCGTGTTTGCAAGTACTCCGCGAATACTTAAATTATTTTTGTAACACCGGCAAAGATCGTTAACACTCATTATTATTTTTTATACTTTTTCCAGAGTGCGTGCAGTGGGCTCCTTGCACGTAACTACTTCCTTACCGGAAATGCGGCCTCGTCTTTTCCAGCGCTATTCTACACTATGAGATGAGATGTTTACAAGAGTTGCCGAAACTTACAATAACGGACGTATATCGCCTTTGTAAGTCCTCCTCCAAATCACCTACCAGCAAATTAGAGAGAAGGGCTTTAAAATGTATGCCTCTTCATATATCCACGGATATGAAGGTAAGTCTATATATCTCAAACTTTATGGCTTACGTTAGTTTGCTAGCTTACATTAGGCTAATAAACAATCCCGGGCTGACAGAATATGCGTGTTATAATGTTGTACTGTTTTCTAGTATTAGGCGGAAAATGTCTACGTTGTGTATGTACGCCTTCAAACAGGAAGAGAGCGTGCCGTATTTACCCATTGCGGATATGACGTCAAGTTGCTATGTGCAAGTAGCCCGTTGAGTTCTGTTGACAACTATCCCTCGCTCAACATACGTCACTTACTGCGTTGCTCTGATTGGTTGTCGGTCTATCCAATTGAGTGCAGAGTTGTGTTTTTTTCCTGGTTCGGTTAAGACACGCCTCATAATCAAAGCCCTATGGAGCAGTATCAGACTCACATTCTGACTAGAATATGAGTATGACGAAGTCAGGCTAATGGTTGCAGCTACCAAACTCGAAATCTAAAGTCTGTGTTCAGACATTTCATACTGTCTTTAGCTACAAAGTAATCTCGTCAGATGGATGAAAAAATCCAATTACATCAACTCAATGTAATCAACCGACTTTAATTATGTTTTGTTTGCTATGCAAATCAGCTCCAAGTTGAGATCTTTACATGAGGTCTTTAAGTCCAAGGACTGAACCCAAACTTCAAGGAACAGCAGTCAGTTAAGTCTATTTTTGAAATAAATAAATAAAAAAACACCACAGGATAAATAATCCATGTTATTAGCTGTAAAGCTAATCTGGCTGTTTTCGTTCTTAAACATTTCAAAACCGAAACAAAACGCTCTTACAAACCAACAAAGCTGCAAATCTTATTACTAGATCGTGTAATAGGGCCTCTGCAGTTCTGTCTGTGCACCACAGGACCTACAAATCATTTTAACTGAAACAAGGCACAGAGGAGAACGAAGTAGTGCATGTATGGAGTGCTGTATGATAGCATGGCTGCTCTGATCTAGCATGTGCTTGGTTGCGCCTCAGGCCAGCACAGACCTCCAGGTGTTCTAACCACTGGATGCAAAGCATTGGCACCCTCACCCAACAGCATCTGCCAACCATTATGTGCCTATAATCCTGGGCAAGATACACTGCAGGGAGGACCAGCCATTTCTGGTTTTATTTTCGGGTCAGTAAGGGGTTAAGCATTGATTTTTACTAGGACTGTGGATTTTCTTTTACTAGGATTTATTTCGATGGTCCACTTTAGACATACTACTACAGGTAATAGGTAATGTTAGTAGACTGTTAGGTTTGGGTTAGGTGGGGGTCGGGTAAATCGAAGAAGTTAACATGTAAAGTTACTTATAGTCATGTCTGTTGGGTGACCATCAAAATAAAGTGTTAGCAGATTAAAGGGATAGTTCACTTTGAAATTAATTTTTGATATGTTTTAGCTTACCTCAAGGGCATCCAAGATGTAGGTGTCTTTGTGGCCACAGTATTTTCAATTTTGATATTTTTAGGTCAAACCGTTCTTGTCTGTCAGTCATATAATGCAGGCAATAGGGGTCCACCTTAAAAGGAATACACAGAGAAGTCCAAATTAAACATGATTTAATGACTCGTAAACGTAAGTACACATTGATGACCTAAGACACGAAACGAGTGGTTTTTGTGAGAAAACGAACACAGCCACGTCCAAGTGATCTGAGAGGTCGCGAGCGCTTCGTTCTTTTCCGGAAAGCACCGGAAGTGAAACCTTGCGCGTGTACGTCACTCATTGTTTACACAGAACAGAGATTGTAGGTAAGACTGCTAATTAAAAGGGTACTGATTTGCGCTTATCCGGGATGTTTAAACCGTCGTAAATGAAAACAATTACAAAAAAATAAAAAAATAAAACAATTGTATGAGTGACGTACACGCGCGAGGTTTCACTTCCGGTGCTTTCCGGAAAAGACCGAAGCGCTCGCGATCTCAGATCACTTGGACGTGGCTGTGTTTACAAGAGGTAAAAACTATATAAATACTGTTCGTTTTCTCACAAAAACCACTCGTTTCGTGTCTTAGGTCATCAATGTGTACTTACGTTTACGAGTCATTAAATCATGTTTAATTTGGACTTCTCTGTGTATGCTTTTTAAGGTGAACCCCTATTGCCTGCATTATATGACTGACAGACAAGAACGGGTTGACCTAAAAATATCAAAATTGAAAATACTGCGGCCACAAAGACACCTACATCTTGGATGCCCTTGAGGTAAGCTAAAACATATCAAAAATTAATTCCAAAGTGAACTATCCCTTTAAGCAGACTCACTAATACTCTATTGAGAGTTGCAAAGCTACTTCTAGTTAGTTGAATGTTTAAAGTGGACCATTGAAGTAAAGTGTTACCGGACTGTAAATATATATTTAAATTATGAGATGCTGATTAATTAAGCAAAATAATTGCATATATCGATTTTTTTCAGCCTGAGATTCTGGGATAGGCTTCAGCCCTACCACGACCCTACAGGACAAGCAGTATTTGAGGATGGATGGATGGATATCAATGTTTTATAGTTTAAAGAAGATACATTTCTGTAATGTAATGGCATGGTAATGGATATGACAATGTTAATATGTTTGATCTTGGCGGAATAGATCTGCTACGCTGCTGCTGTTATACAGAGCATTATACACACATATACACGACATGCTCCTGCTGTACAATATAGCATACATGAATTACCCGAAGCAGATCTATGGTGGCACTGGAGAAGGTGGAGTGTTTCTGAAAGCACACTGCAACTGCTATAGCAGATGCTGACCAAGAATTTGAAGGTTGAAGAGCGAGCTCATTGGCTACTGATACAGCAGGAACCAATCAGCTGTGCCCCATAGAGAATATGATTGTAAGCAGATTGAGTTAAGGACTGTCTCAGCCTGTGCCATAGAGAGTTTCATGACAGAACTTTGTATGACTGTGGCAGGATAAAAAGATAAAAAAGTGGATGTCGAAATCATATATTGTTTGTTTTATTTCCATATCATTGATCTTAAGCCTGCGTCCTACAGTCCACAACATATCAAGTTTGACAATTTGTCTGAGCTAGACTTATAGTAGCAGCCATTGACATCTTTGTTATTTTTAATTGTTTATATTTTACATTACATTTATTTTTTAAATATTTTTTTTCCAGTATGCCTTTTCCTTAGGAATCAAACCCATCATTATCTACTAGTTGAGCTTTTTGAGCAATTGTTGCATTTAGGCTACATGTCATTTTCTCAAAAATATGCTTTGCATTTTGGTGGTCGAAAATCTATTGGGTTCAGGGGGCCGTAATTAATTTTGTGTTAATTATTTTAGATCTCATTTTATTTTAAATAATTAGTCGTATCAAATTAACATGTTAAACTGACAGCCCTAATTCTCACGCACCTAGTTAGAGCTAATTTTCTAATTCCACTTCTCCGCTTCTGTGTTGTCTCTCAATCACCCGTCGTTTCAAGACTCTCATTCAACACTTCTCAATCACACATGCATATTTCAGCACTTGAGTACGCCTCTATCAGCGCTTTCGCCATGTGCTTCTGAATGCATTCCATCATCTAACGTCTTGCAGTTATTTTGATGTGTTGCACCAAAAGAGCATTTTTAGTCTGTAATGACGTGATTTTTAAACTCTGACACAAAGTGTATTAAAGGCTAATTTAGAAACACAGAAACTGCAAATAATTCCCCACTCTCCTGATCTCTGAGCATCATGTGAGCTGTTCATTTGAATTCTACAACATTACCTTCCTTGTACTTAACATGTCTCCAAGGTTAACATTTTTAATTCAAGACTGAGGGATTCCGCAGAGCTGCTCCTTTGAAGTTTCCTGTTTCTTGTGGCTGCAAGGCCGCTGAAAGCCAGTATACGATATTGACATAAAAACTCAACACACAGAATGATGCCAATTGAAATTTCATATTCTTTCCTTTGGGAAAAAGTATGAGCTGGCCTATCCAGTGTGACATGAATAATGAAGCTAACATTCCATCACCATCTCACTTTTTTTTTTCTCCTCTCTACTCTCGCCCTTTATTCTATATTCAGGGTGGAACTCTTTTGCTGCTCCCTGGTACGCCATGAGACTGAGGTGAGTGTATTAAAGATGTAAAGGCTAAGGGGAAACAAAATTTTTTTGTGTAATGCTTGGACCTGGGCATAATAGGTCAATTTTTAACAATTAAATATAAGAAGAAAGTTCCAATAGGCTACTTTTGGGCAACTGGTTTTGCCTCAGGACCCAGATTTTACATTGGAAGTGATGATCCAATCGACACACAACAACACGACAACAATGTACTAAAAACAGAACGTTTTTCCTTTGTGTTTTTTAAAATTCCACATACAGAGGACAATGGTGTCAAAAGGATCCCTGTTCACACGGATTTGCGAAAATTACTATAAACGCTGACAGGCCAGTAGTTGGCGATGTCACTTTGAAAAAGAAACACTATGTGCCTGCGCAGTGTCTTCTACAGAGCGGTGAATAGAATACAATCAAGAGGGGAAAAAGCATAAGCATTTGTCTGGACAGACGATGAGGTTGGTTTATTACTGCACTATAGTGACCCTGGACTAAAGCCCAGAAAATGTGAACTGGGAGTCAAGTACTTGCGCATGACTGAACAAGTAATATGTATGCGCATGGCGTCACCCTTTTCACTAATTTTTATAGTTTACACAGAGACATAACGGTATGTATTCAAAAACTTCCACTTTAAAAACCCGTTTTCAAAATTTTGCTGCTACAGCCCTGTTGACTATGAACAGTTTCAGAACAAACATTTTTGTTTCTCGACCCACCAGTTGAGAACCCCTGCTTTACTGGGATCTATAAAGCATCATATACAGAAGGACATCATTTTCATTTGTTAGTTTTCTAAGCTTTATTCATAGACTGTAAAAAAAGATGGACGACGAGTCTCACTTCCTTCCACTGTAGAAAAATTAAGCCAACATGTCCCAGAAATGGCCGTTGCCATCTTATGCTGATGATGTCAATTGGAGCCCGAGTCTGAGCAGTAGTCGTGGTATCAAGATTACACTTGTACTCCCACAGACTCGATCGCATGCACAACTGTCAATCATTTCATTTGGAGTGTAATTAGATTTTTTAGTTTGGCTCACATTCCATTCAAATAAATGGAGAGGGCGGAGTTTATGACCTATACTGCAGTCAGCCACCAGAGGGCAGTCACAATACTTTGGCATGTTTTGCAGGTAAGAGTTAATATTTTAGGCACACTGATTGGTATGGAGAGGAAGGATTTGGGAAACTTGATCGGCAATAAATAATTTTGCTATTCAGATTAGTGCCAATTCCCAAAAGCAAATTCCTAACAACTTTTTTTTGGGAATCCCAATTTTCCCCTAAATCTACTTGGGTTCTCCAGTGATTCCTTTTTTTATTAACATCAGTATGATTTCATTCACATCCCACACATGCCACAACTCCAGCGCATCACCTGCTGCATCCCTTCTCTTTGTATCAGTGTCTCATGCTCGCATCCCAAAAGGTTAATAACCTGCCGAAATGTCAAGGGCACGTCCTGGAAGTGTCAGAGGCCCTGCGTGATGGGGAAGCCAATGCATGGATGGAGTATTGGGATTTGATTTAAATAAATGCAAGTGACCTCAAATAGCCACACTTCAATAAAAGAAGTTGAGAAGGTTTACTTCCAGCTTCACAAGCTCTGATGGTGGATTAAACATAAAAAGTTTCTTGTGCCCAAGAAACACTTCTTATTATTATCAATGTTGAAAACACTTAATATTTTTGTGGAGTTTTTTTTCAAGATTATTTGATGAATATAAAGAACAGAATTTATTTATATTTAACATTATAAATGTCTTTTACTGTCACATTTCAAGCCGGTTTTCACCTGGTAATATGAAACAGCAAACCATAAATAGCCTCTTTTTTTTTAATGCACCTTTATGTGTTACGTGTTTCTTCGCTGGCATGTCAGTTAGGTTCTGTGCTTCATAGCTTCCTTCATCTGTGTCTCACTGGCTCATCAGCTTTTTCTGTACCAACCGGAGACCTGAGCGGGTTAATGATGTCATTCATCATCCACAGGTCTGGTCTGCACAGGTCGGTCTGGCATGAATTTAGGCTCCAGGCTGCTTTCCAGGCTGAATTCTCCACGTATTCTGTAAAAAAATCTGCAAAATATATTTAATTGTACATTACCTAAATATTGATTTGTTTACTATCTATATCCATCCATCCATCCATCCATCTCCATCCATCCATCCATCCATCCATCCATCCATCCATCCATCCATCCATCCATCCATCCATCCATCCATCCATCCATCCATCCATCCATCCATCCATCTATCTATCTATCTATCATCCCTCTGCACTGATATCGAAATTTGGTGCTTTTCTGCATTTGGAGACTCAATTTGTCTGTGTGTGAGGGCACTCATTACAATGTGTGACTCACTTCACTGTTCCTGCTCCTAATTCCCAGCGGTTGTCCAGCCGAGAATTGTTCTCTCGCAACATGCACAATCTCACAATTAACTGCCTAAAACCAAACAAAACCTCTGAAGTGCAGAGCGTGGGTCACACACACACACTAGCAAAAACACACCCAGACCTGTAATATGTCTTCCACTGGCAATCCTTAATTACAAAGAGCAATTAAAAATACATTTCACGACTGGCAGACAGCACCTAATTCATCACTGGCATGAAATCCACTATCAGGAGATTCGTTGATTAGTTATCCTGCCTTTTTCTCTTACCATGCTAATAAAGTACCATGAACAACTCGCATTCTGTGTCAGGAGAACCATGAGGAACGAAATTGTGTTTGTACTTCATGTGAGACCTCACTTGGTCTCCTAAGAATCCATATCAGAAGTCAGACAGGAATAACCTCTCCTTAGCATGTGTGACGGGTATTAGATGATAAAATCGAAACATCCGCATGTTTATTCATGAATGTGAGCTAGTCCACTGGGTCAGAGATATGATTTATGGGCTCTAATATTCACTAACAATGAAATTTGTAATATCAAATCTAGTGTTGAAGCGAATGCAATCAGCCAGCAATCCTATCTAATATGAACAAACTTGAAGCGTATCTCAACTAAATGATTGCATCATAAATTCACTCTGCAGCAGATTCACCAAACAGTGTTTGAGCATGATTTTAAGCACAAACCCTCTGTTTTATTCACTAACCTGCACTTCACTTTAATCGGGTGCTGCCTGACTGGTATGGCGCTACGTAATGCATATTTAAATTAAGTAATTGTCATTCTTTACATTTCTCTAACACGCTTCCTTTATATGCAAATAAGGTTTATTATAGATTACGCCTTATTCATAAAAGTCATGAGCGTTGTAGTCGAGCACACTTTCTGCATTTTAAAGAGTCGATTCAGATGCCTGCGCACATTTTTGCGACTTGATTTACATAATTCCTTTAGTGAACTGGGTGCTAAAACAGCTAGTGTGTGCAAATAAAAAAAAAACTTTATCAGCGAGCATATCGTGAATTCTCCTCATATTGTCTTAAAGGTGTAGGCTACCTTTGAAAATCCATATAACCTTCACATGAGGCATTGATTGACTGAACATTTGAGTCTATCAGTGTTAGAGGAATTGATGTCTTAACCAAGATAAATGCAGATGATAGCGGGTGATCAATAGTTCTGCAGTCTCAATCCCAATAGACTGAAGGACGAGAAATTAATCAGTGAGACGATTACAGTTAACTATCACACATTAATCATATAAATGTTTGAGTATTTGGTGACAAAGAAATGCCATCAATTGTGACAAATCAATGCACTGAATTAGATCCCTAGCAAAATTACTAGCTTGCTATACACCGCTATTAGGCTCAGTGGGTTTGATTGTTTGTTGTTGTGACCTTTGATTAGCTTCGGTTCCTTTCATTTTCACGGACTGGCATATGTATTGATCAGTGTATGAGTTCATTTTTTATCACTGGATGGATGTTCCTTTAACTATGGATGCTTTTGGCCCTGTAGATGTTTAAAAGGTAAAGGAGTTTTCATATGCTCACTAGTTTATCTGTCTGACAATAGAGGAATATACAGTTAAATCTCAAAATAATGATAATAGTACATAGTATAATGACTTTAGTAACATTGTACTAGTTAACTAAGACAAATGAAATCCCTAACAATGTATTAGTTTTTATAAAGTTTATAAAATGTATAAAAGTATTATTTAAATGTTGAATAACTTATCTTAAACTTATTTTATTTCAGTTAGTTGCCTGATCAAAATTTTGATATTTTCAAAGCAGAATTTAAATCTTTTTTTTATCTAGTATTTTATCCTTTATCTTGAAATAAGAAATAAAAAAATGATCAAAACTATATAGGCTATATAGGCTAGACATATCAAAAACAACAAAATTAGGCTAAAACTTGAACTTAAAATCAAAATGTAAAATATAATAAAAAATGTAGCCTATATAATAAAATATTTGAATAAAAAAAAAATGAAATTACACTGGACTGCGACAAGTAAAACAATAAATAGCTAAGAAACAAAAAAAGATCGTAATAATAATGCAGGCACGATAAAATGTTTCCAAAGCTTGTGATTTTCATATCAAATAGCTAATAATTGTATCTCTTAAAACTTAAAAAAAAAAATCCTGTGAAAAAAAATTATTCATGTCATGAATGTAACTACACCCTTAATTGCTTCATTTAGCAGACGAGGATTCATGAATATGCAAATTACCACCACCCCCAGAATAGTTAATGATATGCTAAAGCCCGCCCGCACATTGATGTGATTGGGTACAAGGTAGTTTGTGATGTAAGAAGGACCGGCTATTTCAAACCGCGTTTTTGAGACTGTCTTTGGTTCACTAGAGTTTTAAGGAGAAAATACTCAGCAATGGTGTTGACTTATGAATTTGCACATGGTTTGTGTTAAAGCATAAATCTTGATTTTCACCACAAGGGGTCTTTAAATCTATTTGTCTGAATAAAAATCAACTTGTGGGACAAAAAGTGCATGTAGTTGAAAACAAAAAACTCCCAAGGTATTCTAACTTTGGGCATGTAAGGACACTAACTAAAGCACAGCTATTTCATTCTGAACGTCCAGGGTCACAATCCCGAACTCATGTTCAGGCCCAGTCGTCTTCATTCATTACATGCTGCTCAATACACACGCGGATCAATATCCAATTCAGCCCACATCGTCTCCTCCCGCTAACCACCGACGACATACACATTCGCTTAGCCTGAACACGGTCACATTTGCTGTAGGAGTTTCTGCGCTGATTCTTTAAGACTGCGTATTTTATGACGGAGCACCAAGAGCACGTCTCATATTGCATTGGTGCTTGAATAATGAGCTTATCATTGCTTCTTCGAATGACTGTACATAATAATAGGATTATAGGTCATAAAAGCTAGCAATTAAAGGAAAATCGCTCTCCCCCTCATCACTTACTCTCTCTTGCATACTTCCCTCCTTATTTCTCAATAAGGAAGACGATTATCAACATCCTCTTTCTGTTCATTATTCTTTGTACAATAAATAGTCAATAAATTGTCAGGTGCAGGTAGCTAATTATTACACTGTGTTTAATAAGCTTTTGGGGATTTATTAATTGATGTATAATTACTTGTGAGTTATTGGTGTCTAGGAACAGCCTCTCTTTAATTACGGCCAGATGGAGCTCACGGAGTATTGGATGCATGGAGGGAGACTCTCAACCGAGGATTCATGAGGTATGATCCTTCACAGAGAAATCAAATAGAAATTACTTCGCATTTCGGCTACTATGAAGAAATCAAGGTAGGGTAAATTCAAATGCTAACTGTGAAGTTGAGTCAATGTGGTTGAGAATATGTGTGAAATTACTCATCCAGCTAATCTCTTGATGCAACAGAACAAGTCAGTGCTTTTTATATGCTGAAATAACATTAGGCCTATACTTCATTGTATTGTGCCTGAGCATAACAATGGCTATTGGCCCAATGAGGTTTCACTAGCTGAGGCTAAATGATGTCGAGTCACTGAAGTTTAGGACAAATACTCAGAGGAGATCACTGGTGGTATATCGTGTTGTCTATAGGCACAGTGTTATTGTTATCTGAAAGCATTATCCATACTTAAAGCTGCAGTAGGGAGTTTTGAGAAAACGTTGACTTAGCCTGAAAATTTGAACAAGCACAACTTACAGGTCCCACCCCCTTGCTCTCTGCTGCGCTACAGCCCTCCCTCCACAGCTCCTCCCCACCATAGACAGTAAAAGAAATGGACACAGCGACCCCGTTGATTTCAACGGAGAGAATTGAAGCCCAATAGAAGCACTCACTTCCTGATAGCCAAGCGTACTGACTCAAACTGAGCTTGACGACGTAGATGTGACGTGAGCAACCTGACTGACAGTTGTACGTCTTCTAGTAGCCAAGAGGAATCTGAATCATTCCCTTCCGAATCTTGCAGAGCCGGAGATCGTGAGTATTAGCCGTCCATGAGCTCGCAGCAGGGGCAACTTTACAACTCTCTATGGGCTTCTCCCTTGACTTTATGCCTCCACGTCCCCCCGATTGCGCGCGAGCTTCTACTTCTGTCTAAACGGTAATTTTCTCTTGTGCGCGACAGAGAGTCGCGTGTTATGACGCAATCGTTAGCCTATTTTTACAAAAAATGCTTCTACGGGGCCATAACGTAAGATACAAAGTAATGGAGCCTTTTATACATTGTCGTGTTTCTTTAGAAATAAATAATGGACTAATGGAGTCTTTGGACGCCTCAGATGTACGGTTATTCGCTGTTAAAGTGACGTCAAAATGAATGGGAGTCAATGGAATGCTAACAGCAGGTGATAGTCAGCTACAATGGCGGCTCCCAGAGAGGCTTCAGTTTCCGGCGGATGAATTACCCCCTTGCTCCCCACAGTTTTGGCACATTCACTAATAGGGACGAAACGTCCTGGCCTGCCCATACTTTGACTACAAACTTGGTCCTCAAATCATTACGTATTTTGCAATACATGTAACTTTATACCGTTGCACTCTTTCTATAAGTTATAAATAGCTAGTAAGATAATATTAATAAAACGGTAACTAACGTTACAGTTTGTAAGTAATTATTCTAGCGATATATAATGGTAGATAAGGTTTGCTAGTACATTATTTTAGCAACACGACAAGCCAGTGAATTAGCAGGTTTCAATTGTTGCTTAGCAGTGTGCGTGACATTTTATCGACATGTTGTACGGCTTGACAGTCAATGGGCTCTGTCTAATTCTTTCTCTTTCGCTTGTTTATCGTCATCGGTCGTTTTCCTTTTACCTCTTTCTTTTATGAGCAATTTTCCACTCGAGAAATTGGCAGTTTAGGTTGTTTCTCCGCCATAAGCACAGCTGCAGCTCGCCGGCAATCTTGAGTTTGAACGACGGTACGCGCTGTGCAAGAGATTGGTGTGATCAGCGCGTACACGAGCGTGACTGACACGGCTAAGACATTCCTCCTGGCTCGATTGGTTGTTTCTGATCGGGAGCAGTGTATTTCTGCAAATGGCAATAGGACCAGTAGCAGTATATTTTAGCAGTAGCAAGTCCAGCAGCAATAATCTAGTCTGCCAAGACCAAATACATTGCCATATTCAAATACCATGATTGAAATAAGCATAAAAGGAAAAGGGGTGTGTACACTGTAAAAAAAAAAAAGATAAAAAATCCTGTTATTTTAACAAAGATGATATGTAAAAAATTAATTCACGCAAACACAAAACACTATCATGGTAACACAACAACACTAAAATAATGCAATAAACAACTGAAGATGCAACATAAGACCCAAATGTGCATAACTGATTAAAAAAACTATTAAGAAAAATATTTCTTTAAAAAATACTTTCAAATGTGAAGTGTCACACAGGGAATTCTGGGAATGTCAGTTTACAGTTTTTCACTGTAAATTATTATTTATTTATTTTTAAAAAACATTACATTTGTAAACTGTAAATTTAACAGTAAATGTAAAAATTACTGTAAAAATTACACGAAATGTCCAATCTTTTAGAGTTTTTCCCTGTAATAGTACAGGATTTTTACAGTATTTTACAGTCAAAATGACACAAATGTTTTACACTGTTATGTTGTAAATATTTTAATATAATATAATTAATGATCATCATAATTGTTTGTCATTAAAATTAATGATCAGTTTACAGACCACATGCACGCTTTGAATAATTTTAGTAATTTATTATTATTATTATTATATCATTTTTTCTTCCTAATACATTTCCAGTCCACTGTATTTTAATTTAATTTAATTTAATTTGTTTATTATTAATTTACGCTAAATTAAATTATTAACAATAATTACCGTTATTTTATTTCTGTTGATAACATGTAAAGAAAATACATTTATGGCTCTAATGCCATCATTTATGCCGTCATAGTTTTATCATTTACTACTATTTGTTGTTGTTAGTTATTCAATAGCGGCCAGTGAATCAGAAAATAGCTTCTTTCCACATTGCAGAATAAGATGGACAAAGGTCCTAGATCATATAATAAGTCTTTTGGAAAGATGTATGTAATTAAACAAAAGTACGATCAATGTACTTCTAACCCTCACTCACAGCTTTGTTTTCGTTCCTGTCAAAAATTCAATATGGCACTATACCCTGACTAAGGTCTATGATATGCTGTCGCATACCACTCCATATTTGATTCAACAAAATAACATGCGCTCAGACTTTACTGACACTAACAATCTTGTACCGCAAACTGCAACTTAACCGCCCGTTAACTGCATCCAAAACCACTGAGAGACAATGCCATCATTCAGTTTCTTATCGACGTGTGCTCTTAACCGCTAATTCAAAACATGACTGTTTGGGCTTTGAGATCACCCTCACGGATTGTTCCCCATAGTTCTTGTTCTGTCAGACCCAACAGTGTAACGAATTGTGAAGAGCTGCATGTTTGTATTGTTTAATTGCCCCGGCTGATGCTTGTCTCAAAGACGAACAGTCAGCCATCCATTTCTCCTCAAAATGTCTTGAGTAGAGCACAGCCACGAGGCAGTTATTACACAAGCTCAGGGAGGAGGGCCCGGAGCCGAGCTAAGGCTATTAATCAAAGGCCTGAGAGACCAGCTAGCATGCTGCTTCACTCTTCTCTCTCTCACACTCTCTCTTTCTAAAGCAGATAAACCTGCGGTTCCCTGAGCTGCACTCATTCATCTTCATCCAACCATTTCTGTTATGAGCGCATTAAAAGCTCCATTGTCCTGAAATTAATTTTGATACAAAGGCTCACTCCACCAAGGAAAGGGTTGTTTAGCAGCAACAAAACCGAGTGAAAGACACCCAGGGATTACAGTATCTTAATGGATCTGCTGTGTGCTGCACAAATTCATATTAAGATGATTATTTTAGTTTGGGAATTCAAAGAGCAATTGCTTTGTAATATGTTCTACTGAAATGCATTTGTTTTGGTTAGTTTAGACTTTAATTAAAAATAAATAAATCCACCAAAAAGTGAAAAGACAATTTTGTACAAATATTCTCTAAAACTTCTAAAGACTTTTTTTTTTGTATGCCAATGTTTATATGTAAATGTGCTCTTTACGTGTGGAATAAGATTGGTCCTATAAAGAAGTAAATTGGGTCCCACTTTATATTAAGTGGTTTTAAGTACTGTACTTACATTGAAATTAATAATTTGATACAATTGACTTATTGTGTACAGACATGTTTTTACATTGTACTTATATTTTGAAACCACCTGCATGTAATTACAGCTGTAATTACATTTGTAATTACACAGTTGACCCTTCCCTTACACCTTAACCCACCCTTAAACCGACCCATACCACACACACTTGACCCTAACCTTATCACATCTTAATAGCAGCAAAAGTGTTTTATAATACAACCTGAACACATTAATGTACTTATCTGTCGATGTAAGTACAGTCCTTAAAGCCACTTAATATAAAGTGGGACCGTAAACTGTTTGCTTTAAATAAAGCCTGTGGTTAACACAAGTTAAGACATAAAAAACTTCATCAGTAATACAGGTAAACTCATCTACTCACTAGTCCGCTTTCACAGCGTTGTGTTTAGAATCGCACTCTTGCAAATATTCTAACTCAAACTTTCAGGGAAAAAGATTTTAAATAAAGACTGAAAGAGTTGTTGGAAGATTAGTGGTGGTAATGTTGTCATGTGTTGGGGAAAGTAACTTTTAAAAGTAATATTACAATATCGCATTATTCCCTAAAAAGTAACTAATTGCGTTACTTAGTTACTTTAAGTAATGTGTTGTGTTACATTTTCTCATCTGGGCTGGTCTTGCTTGCATTTTAATAACAAAAAAAGCACTATTTTGGCCAATGTAAAGGCCCTTTCACACCAATAGTGAAATGAATAAGCCTCAGGCTGAAGGAAATGCAAATTCACGTATCTAGATGTTGATTGGACATCAGACAAATGATGTTCTGGAGGTTTTTGTTGTTGTTGGAAGTTACACTATGTTTTCGTAAGACTTAGATCAATCCCTCACGATATGACTTCTTCATAGAAAGCATTATTAATTTTAATAGGACAAGACAATCTTTAATGCTTCCTTATATGTGGGATTACACATGGGATTTGGGTGCATTGCATGCATGTGTTTTATGTCAATGACACGAATGTGATACATTTACACTCACATAATTTAACAAGACATTTTTCATTGCAGCACCTGCTAACAACTTCCACATAATTACAGAGCTGCTGGGATCTGTGGGGGGTATAATCAATTTAATTATTCATAAATGAAAACCTTAATTAAACGAAGAAGAAGATGCCACATCAGTAACTGTTCAATTTATATGAAAGGACTGGCACGCTTGTGGAACCTTAACAAGCAGTCGGTGTACAAATACCTTTTAATGGCCCAACACCCAAATCCCCAACTCAAAGTCTAAAAGGTTCTCTTTAGGCCACAAACATGCATATTTGCAATTGCCACAGTTAATAACTGTAACTGTTGCACAACAATCCCATTACTCAAGGGGGCAATAGAGTTGCCTTCAAATGTCTTTGTTATAAAGTCACAATAGTTATATGTTTCCAACCAAAGTTGCGAATTTAACTTATGCGCAAAATTGGAATATCGCATAAAACATTTGTGAATAAAGCACGGTTTCCATCCAGTCAGTCGAAGAGAACAAAATCGTCACTTCCTGATAAACTGGCAATAAATAAAACACACAAAAAAGTAGGGAGAAGCCACTGTAATCATTTTCTTATATAAATGTCTTGCGTCTTAAGAGTGCGCAGATGAAACGCAAGAAACGCTATCTTGCTTTCGAAGGCAGATGCTGCTGTTTGGGAATGCAGTTGTGTAAGACGGTTCTGGGAGATAATTATACCGAACCACTTTGACGTCAGACTTTGCTCAGGCATTTCAGAATGACCAAATCAGCATTTCAGATGCTGTGCATCACATGCATGTCACATGATTTTTTTTATGCGCATCGTGGAATTTATTCGGTAACTGTGTTTCCATACATTTTTTATGTGCATTTTTAGAATTTATGCGGATCTCGGTGTTTCCATCCAGCAGTTTTCGATGCAATATCACAAAATGTGCATAAAAATAGGTGGATGGAAAGACAATTGTCATTTTCTAATGGAATATTGCAATATTTATTATAAAGGATTTATCCGTGCACATCATCATTTTTTTTTTAAATCATGTACCCTTAAAATCTTTAATCAACTTTCTCTCCCCCTTATGAAGTGTTTACTGGCATGAGAGCGGGACAACCTGTCACTCACATGAGATCGACCAATAGCAAACCACAACCATCTAATCAATCCATGACGGACAAAATCAAGTCTGTCCTATTTTATTTTTTATTTTTCGAGAAGCCATTTCACTCAGAAATAGATCATAGGGAAGATAAGACTATCTGAACTTCAGTTTCATGCCAACTTTAAAATTGATTAAATTTGGTCGACCTCGGTTGAAAATTGCGTTCCCTGGACGGGACGGTTAGAAGTGCCGGTGTGGTGAAGTGTTTGGTCCCACTGAAGTGTTGGGTCCAAACTTAGGACCCCATTAGTATGTCTGATCTAAATCTGTTCTCGCGATAACTTGTAGCTAACGCAAGCCACTATTTCAAATATCAAGTTGCGTCAATAGCAGAAGTGAAAGGCCGCGAAATTTAAAAAGTTATTGTGTCACGAAATGTAGTTTTAAGAGTTTTTCAGTCAAGAATGTGCTTGTTTAAAGCTCAAATCTGTGGTTTATTTATAAAGATAGCGCCTATTTAAAAATTTGATCAGACGGAGTCGTGAGATCCAGGCGATCATTGGTAATGATCATGCATCCCACCTGGAACAGGATTACATCGGCTAGTCCTTCTGACTTTTGCCGGTTATATACTAGTATATAAAACATATAAGTTAAAAGACATTAATGACTCGTTATAACGTAGTTCAAACGTCTTCTATAATAAAGTGATTTTGTCTGATTTGTAACCAGGCACTAAAGCGATTACCCATAACATTCAGTGGGACCCAACACTTCACCACACCGGTACGCAAGAAAAAGTAAGGGTACGCTACAGATAAAAATATAGACGTGCCACAATATAATATATACCATTTAGCACCATTCATGGCTCAATATGTCACATGTTTGGCCACAGCTCTGACAGAAGAGGTGAAATATGTTGGATTTTTTAGACAGGTTTTTGATTGACAGGATTTAGAACACGTTAATAAAGTCTTGATTTGAATGACGGGCATCTGGTTCTGATTGACTGGTTTCAGAATCCACTGCTCATGTTCTGATTTAAATACAGAAATAGGCTGGTCACACTTCCTTCTGTTACTATCTAATTAGGAAAGTCTGTGGAGGGGAAATCAGATATCCACTGCTTTGTACCTGCAGTATAATTAAGGATCACGCTGGCAGAAGTAGAACTGTCTGGAGAGAGATAGCCTTTCTACATTTTACTCTCAGTTTATCTTTTGGTCTCACAGTCCATCTCTAAGGGGTACTGGTGCAAGTAATGCTACGTCTCTCTCCCTCTCTAGTAAATGTAAAACCATTGAGAGCGAGAGGTCAACTCTTTTCATTAATACAGGGAGGAAATGTTGGTGCAGCTCGATCGTCCTGTAGGAAAATTCCGTCATGCTTCGCCTCTTCTCATTCTGAAGTCCACTCCCGTGATGCTCTCCTCTGTGGTTAAAACCTACCGCATGGCAGACACCTGCTAATTGATAGTTAATGAAACTCGTGTAAAGTGATCGTGTGAATTGAGTCATGGATCGCATTGTAATTCATTGAAGGAAAGCCAGGCATGATATTATGTCTGAGGACGGTGTTTGTCTTTTCATCTTTTTAATTGAAGGCAAAGAATTATAAACCTTCCAGTGTGGCAAATCACAAGCTCTGTTAATAAGTTGGAAAACATGTTCTCTATCTATAAATAATTACTGGATAGAGTTTAAATATGTAAACATGAATAACGTAAAGGATTGTATCTTTGAGACATTAAAGGAACACTCGACCGTTTTTTCATATTAAACTATGTTATTCTCTTAACTAAGACGAGTTGATACATACATTGCTCTGGCGCGCGGCGACACTTTAGCCCAGTTCATTCATTAGGATTCAAACAGAGATGAAGTTAGAAGCTACCACACACCTCCACGTTTTCCCTATTTAAATACAGTTACACGACCAAGTATGGTGGTGACAAAATAAAACGTGGCGCTTTTCTAGGCGGGTAAAATGGATAACTATAATGTATGGCGGAATAGGACTTTGACTCGGCACAGTAATATCATCACTCCTGAATGATCCTGGAGTGATGATATTACTGCGCCGAGTCGAAGTGCTCCCAAGTGCTATTCCACCATGCAATATAGTTATCCATTTAACCCGCTTAAAAAAGCGGCACATTTTATTTTGTGTCACCATACTTGATCATGTAACTACTCGTGTAACTGTATTTAAATAGGGAAAACGTGGAGGTGTTTGGTCGCTTCTAACTTCATCTCTGTTTGGATCCGAATGAATGAACTGGGCTAAAGTGTCGCCGCGCGCCAGAGCGATTGATCGCACGCACTGAGACGAGAGAGGTATGTATCAACTCGTCTTAGTTAAGGGAATAACATAGTTTAATATGAAAAAAACGGTGGAGTGTTCCTTTAAAGACAAAATCCCTTTACTTGAATGAAGTGGTGCATGGTTGTTTGGTGAATCGCTTAAAAACATTTCCCGGTATAGGCTCATTTTTTGACCATTAAGATTGTTTGGATTTTGACATTTTCTTTAAAATAATTAAGTACATTTCCCCCCAATATTCCCATTACTATACATCTGGACATTTTACTTTTTTTTTTTAATTTCATATTTTTCTCAGTAAATTCTCATTACTGTTATATAGCACCTTTAACTATTTCAGTAAAAAGGGATTTGTAATATTTATATTTGTAAACTGATTAAAGGCACAAAAATTATTATATGCCTTGATGTATAACTAAACAATTAAATAATGTATCAAAACATGCAGGCCTTATGTTATTAAGACATGCTCAATTAGACACACTACATATTACATTACTTATTATCCAAATTACATCCAAACACAGCAAGATGATATTCCTCAATATGTAAAACAGAACCATTATTCACATTGTCACATTATTATAGGCTCTGAGCTGTTAATGCCATTTAAAGATCAATAATTGCTAAACCACTGCCTGCCAAATATGCTGCCTGTCAAAGATGTACTCGTTTCAAACTCATATTGCATACTGCTTTTTAAATTCTTTTGACCACTGTATCTAAAATTGTGCACTTAAAGTTGTTTTGCACCTCTTCTTCCTTGGCCACTTCCTTCTCGTTCTCCTTTCTTCCCCAAGTGTTAATTGGCCAAGGGAGTGTGACAGTGATAGATTTTTGCTAGTGCAATTACTCAGACAAATTGCCCTTTAGAGAAGATGTAGATCACCTAACACTCACATGGCTTCTTAGGTTTGAGCTCTAACATCCTGGTCATTAGTAAAAGAGAAGGTAAGAGGCGATTTCACATGCCATTTAGACCTGTGATGATTATAGCGTGGTCGGCCAGGTCAGGTGCGCATGGATCACTGACACATGTATGTTTTAACGATCAATTGTGGAAAATATCAGGAAAACATTTCATGATCTTTAAGATTTTCATGATAATCAACCACATATTCCACCGCAAACTGTTCCTCATTATCGCAATGCATCCACTTTTTTAGTTTTATTGTAATCAATCTTAATAATGATCCTCGTTAGATTAAAATTAAAGCCAGTACAGCCAAAAAATTATAAATATATTTTTTACACAATTATATACATACACACACGCCACTTTATTAGGTACGCCTTGCTAGTTGGTAATAATAAATAATAATAATACTAATACATTTTATTCATAACACACTTTTCATCAATAGATCTCAAGGTTAGGTTAGAAACAAAAAAAGATAAGCAGTTTTGGAGAAAAAAAAACATCTAAAGGGGACCAAAAGCTTTGCTAAAAAGAAATGTCTTGAGGCCTTTTTTAAAACAGTCAGTGGATTGAGGTGGTCCCCCTTTTGCCTTTAAAACTGCCTTAATACTTCATGGCATAGATTCAACAAGGTGCTGGAAACCTTCGATTTTGGTCCAAATTGACATGATCGCATCATTCAGTTGCTGCAGATTTGTCGGCTGCACGTCCATGATGTGAATATCCTGTTCCACATCTCAAAAGTACTCTACTGGATTGAGATCTGGTGTCTGTGGAGGCCATTTGAGTATAGTGAACTCATTGTCATTTTCAAGAAAGCAGTTTGAGATGATTTGAGCTTTGTGACATGGCTTGTTATCCTGCTGGAAGTAGCCATCAGAAGATGGGGACACTGTGGTCATAAAGGGATGATGTTCAGCAACAATACTCAGGTAGGCTGTGGTGTTTAAATGATGCTCAATTGGTACTGAGTGGCTCAAAGTGTACCAAGAAAATATCCCTCATTACTGTACACCACCAGAGTTGACAGGAGTGGTTTTCTGCTGCTGTAGCTCTTCTGCTTCAAGGTTGGACGTGTTATACTTTCAGAGATGCTATTCTGCAGAGCTCGGTTGTAATGAGTGGATGTTTGAGTTACTGTTGCCTTTATATCTGCACAAACCAGTCTGGCCATTCTCCTCTGACCTCTGGCATCTGGCATCAACCAGGCCCTTTCACCCACAGAGCTGCCACTCACTTTATATTTTCTCTTTTCGGACCATTTTCTGTAAACCCTAGAGATGGTTGTGCAGAAACTGCTGTTCCAGGTCAGCAGTTTCTGAAATACTCAGACCAGCCCTTCTGGCACCAACAACACCACTTTTAAACTCACTTAAATTTCCTTTCTTCCCCATTCTGATGATCAGTTTGAACTTCAGCAGATTATCTTAATCATATCTACATGCCTTAAATGCATTGAGTTGCTGCCATGTGATTGGCTGATTAAATATTTGCATTAACGAGCAGTCGAACAAGTGTACCTAATAAAGTCGCCTGTCAGTTTATATATGAATCTAAATAGCTAAATTGATACTGGTAGGCTATATAATAAAACATAAGTTTTCTTTTATTTGATTTTGGAATTAAATATGACCCAGACATGTTCCTGACTGAAGAATGGAATAACAGTGATAAATAATTGATCAATGGCTTTGCAGCATTCGGTCGAAACACGGCTGTAAAATCTGATTGTGAAGAATAAAATGCAATGTCATTAGATACAACAGCAAAAACACTCAAGGGATGCTTTCATACACTCGGACTGTCAAAGCCTTGAATGGAGGCGATTATAAATGAGACTGTGCACTTCTCAGCATTATGCACACCTCTGGTCTCCAGCATGCTTCTCAGTCCATTGCTCATTTGCCCTTGGCACACTGTACGACTGGAACCTGTTCAATGTAAAAGGACTGGAGCTGGAACAGTCTGAAAGACAGTGGGGAATTGCGTCAGAGTGACGAGGAACAAATATCTCCTTGAATATGTCCTCATGGTGCAAAGAGGATGAAAAGGCCTGTTTTTATTGTGTCCGTTAATCCCCTCTCCTAAATGTATTATCTCCAGGATTGAATGCACTGATGACTTATTGACTCTTTTTGGCATCCTAAAAGAACCAGAACCCATCTGCCAAGAACTGTTTGGCATCGAATCAGCCTTAATCCCCATTTGCTTGCAGAAATCTTAAACCCCGTCCCCCATCCCTTTCTTTCTTTTTATTTTTTAAAAGCCTTTTTGTATATTGCTAAACCAAAGCACACAGATTTTGCACAGAAGTCAAATAATAACTTTGAAAAAGACTGTTAATAATCTTGGAAGTTTTTAAAAACGGATTTAGAGAGAAGATAAATCTCTCTCAAACAACCCTTGCAACCTTTCTATCTCATATGCAAAAAGATTTGGGCTGTTTCTATAACAATCACAAGGTATAATCCATCTGTTGTTGTCCTCTCCCTGGCTCCCTGTGCGATCATCTCAGCTTGAGTTTTTCCTTTCCTTCGTAAAGCCCCAACAAAGTAACAACCAACCCCGAATTATCCCTCGCAGCACATCACATCTGCAGATTAGTAACCACACACTCAGCAATCAGCCGCATGCTGTGTTTACCCACAGTTCTGTGCAGACACTCAGAGAAGCTCAAAGGTTGTTATTACAAAAAAAAAAAACACATCCAGGTGTTACTGACCTCTCATTCTAAGGAATGAAGATCTGTCACAGATCTCAGTGATAAGGATCAAACTTACAAATCCTTGACTTCTAAGATGCCTTTGGAGACAATTCATGTCAAAGATCGCACAGGATTAAATATTTCCCTGTTCATATAGACACTGGATAGAGAATAACTGACAACTTCAATATCTGTCAAATAGTTATTTATAACCCAGTGGCACTCTAAAACTATACCAGTGTAATACTATACCTTTCATTCTCGAGTCTTCAGATCAGATAGATAGTGCATTTATCCTGCCATTGTAAATTAAATGTACAGAAATTATCAAATCACAAATTTGACTGCTTGCTGAGGAAGAATTTTACATAAAAATATATATTTTTTTTATTTTGTGTTTTTTTCATACAAAGGATAGTTGGTTGGTCTGGTGGGGATTTTTAGCGACTCTTTTGCAGACACCAGTAGATGGCGACAAGGGACTGTGATTATAAGTGAACCGAAATTGTTGGGTCATTCAGATTCAGGAACAAAACATGCGTCGAGGTATTGAACTAAAGCACTGATTCATTTGAAACTCAGGAACAATGCCTTTCTTTATTCATTCAACGGATTCGATCAATGTTTCATTCATCAGGAAATCAAGAGTGTTGATCGGAGCCAGTCAAAATTTTGTTCCTTCTTTGACTTCGTCTGGGGCGCTTTTCGATTGAAGGAGTAAAAATAGCAACTGGTCAGTTGTGTCTAAAATGTAAGTTTCTGATTTATTATTATTTTTGTTATTTAAACTGTTATATAAAAAGCGATATCTCCGGATGTCAACCATGCTGTGATCATGCTGACTCGGCCGCATTCAGACCAGCTCTAGTCTTGTGATATTCGTGAATCTTTTTCTTGGATATAAATACTTACGCTGTAAAACTGGCATATAATATAAAAGTATGCTTCATATGGTAACATCTAAGTTGGAGTTAATGAAGTCATATGTAGGCTATTATTTAATATTACGAATGAATTTAGATGCATATTAGGTCATTCTTGAGGTATTTGACCTCTGTTATATAAACTTGATCTCTAAATTAGTTGGCCAGACTAGTTCTTTATACACACACAGTCTTATCGTAATGGTTATGTTAATGCAGCTGTATGGAGATCTTAAGATATCATTGGTTTAGCCAGTTAAGCAGCATTTAGTTGAACACACCAGAATCTTATAGCGCTTGCTTGTTATGATTTGACATGTTGACCGGGAATTTCTAGACAAACCACTAAACTACCACCACAAAAATGGATGTCCACTGTCCACTTACTGAAAAGATTACATAATTGCAGCAATAAGCAATCAATTGTTTTCAAAAAATGTCTTTCTTCTATATTAGATGAAATGGTCCTCTTTCAAAACCACTCACTGTGGCTGTAATTCTGTAATAGGTCTGCAGTTATTGTTGTTACTTTGCTGCAGTTTGACTGTTATCTCTTGTTGCTTTCACACACACGCACACACACACACACACACACACACACACACACACACACACACACACACACACACACACACACACACACACACACACACACACACACACACACAAACACACAAACACACACACACACAATAACTCTGCTATTGTCTGTAATTCTTCTATCAAAAGACAAGCTGTGCAATTGATGCCTTACGAGATTTTGTTTTTCCTTCAGCAAATCCTTAGATTTTTCCAAGAAAAATCTGACCTAAAAAAATGATGCAGGCCTTGTAGTCACAAAACAATATGGTCTCCAGATATAAATGTATTCCTCCCAAATTGTCTTGCCATGTCTAAAAAGTCCATATCTGACTAAACAGCTTTGTCATTGAATTTTTTCGCCGCAATCCTATCGCACCACAATCAGTCTCCATGTAACTCGACCTTGCTTCTACTTTATCTACATTATGCTCGTAGCAGACAGAGGCTTTCTCTTGGTTCTCCCGGTGTGACAGGCGCAATATCCACTGCAGTAAAACCCTATTTTCCCAGCTTCATTCTCAAATGCATAGGAATGGGTTAGCCGGGCCCTGGAGGCAAACTGAAGTGCTCTGATTGCGATCTAATGAAGCCATCAATTAATGTGACAAAGTTTCTGGACACCCTTCACCCAAAGGCAAGTGCAAGCCTTTATTCCACCTTTATTTGAGTTATGCTGAAATCACAGGAAGGGATTACAGCAATGATAGTGATAACTATAGTGACTCGAGTCGAGTGGCTTATTGTTGACTCCAGGTAGTAAATCAGTGTTCTCAGTGGATGAATCCAATGCTGAGTGTATATCATTAATTGATGAATCTTACTGGAGCTTGGAAACAGTGCTTAAAATGGGCCAGTACGATTTAATTTGAATTAAGAGACTTTAAGGGGCAGGCAATGGATTGTGCATAAGAAGTGATAGTTTGGGAAACATCTTGTTTACTTGCAACTATCTCTCACAAACAAAATTCCTGAATTCTTGTTTTTGGAGTCATTACTCCAGTCTTCAGTGTCACATGATCCTTCAAAAATCATTCTAATATGCCATTCAAAATGAACAAAGTTCAAATGAACGGTATTAGTTTCAAATAGAAATCTTATGTAATATTAGTAATGCCTCCACTGTCCCTTTTGATCCATTTAATGCATACTCAATAAAAGTATTAATAATTAATTTTTTAAAAACGTTACTGACTCCAAACTTTTGAACGGGGGTCAACCTGGTAAACTTTGTTAAATCCAGTAGTTGACTTGAAACTGGTAATAATTCAGTACCATGGTTTAAATCAAAGCACATTGTACCTGCACAGTACTTTTTCTTAGTCTCTTGTGGATATATTAAATACTGTGGTTTTCAACTGAGTTTCCCCCCGTGACCTTTCTAGCTGCAGGTACAGATTGAGTCTCAGTCCCTTGTCTCCCCGCACATCCACTACTGACCTCAGAACAGCTTTGAACATCTGTGGTAGACCGTACACCACCAGAGAGCCTCGAAGGACCCTGACATTTAAATAAAAGATGCTGTAATCTGGGAGAAATGTCGTGCCTTACACGGGTGGCCAAAATCTGATAACATGGAATAGCTTTTAAAGCAGAATGAAGAAAAGAAGGTGGCTTTACTTAAAGACTAACCTCTCTCTTTCTGTTCAGCCTTCAGCACTTCACTAATCAAAGATGGACGCATTGCTATACCCTGCAATTTACATGTTGTTTAACACCAGGTAAGCTTTCCTTTCTAGTCCTCTGAATGCATTCATTTATTCACAGCGGGCCCATCAGTGCTGGCCCCCTTTTAATGGTTAGTTATGAAAGCCATGGCATAGATGTGTTGAACAGAATAAGCAGAAATTATGTCAGGTAATGTCAGGTCTCTCTTGGTTCGGAGCACCTTAGCCCAGTTCGAAATTGAGACAATTCTCATGTCAGGTCATTGTTAAAATGGATTGTTTTATAAATATTTTATATCTTTCGCTTCTTTGCCAATTTCACCAGTATTCTGCCTGCATACTGATTATTTTGTAGGTGAACAGATTGGTTGGTTAAGTAGAGCTACTGGAATACTTTTCTGTAGTGGTACTGGTATTGCCATCCATTTGCTTTGCCAACCCTAATAATAAGTATACTTAAAGTATACTTAAAAATATAGTCAAACTTAAGTATACTTTATAAAATTAACTTTAAGTAAGTATACTAATATCAATGTACTAGTACGTATAAATGCAACCTTTACAACTAGGCTACGTTTTTTAAGTGAACATGTAAACTGATAGTTTTCTAGTTAAATAAGTAGCACTTTTTTTTAGTTTATGAAAGTACACTTTGAAGTATTCTCTTAGTAAACTAATATTTTAGTGTTTTTCTTTAAGTGAACTTAGCATCATACTTACAGTTTACTATTTATATATTATTTTTACAATCTAAGTATACAACTGTTTCTATTTTAGTATTATTTTTTGTACTTGAAATATACCTTTACCTGTACTTTAACTCTTTCCGCGCCAGCATTTTTGTTTTTAAGTTCTCATCCAGCGTCAGCATTTTTTTTATTTATTTTTTTCAGAAAACTTTCATGGCGCCCACTTGAATATGGGCGTTTAATTTTTTTAATTTTTTTTAGCAACATTTTGAACAAAAGTTTGAGCAAATCAAATTTTTACATGCGTCCGGATTGGATTCAGAACAATGATCAAAACATAGATGGAGTAGATCGAGTCCATCAGCACAGTTATAGCTTCACAATTCTGCATCTCTTCCTGGGTCCACATTTCATTCGGTAACTTTAGGCAGTTTAATGTTTGATGATTGTTATTTTACATGTGCATAAGCAATGCTTCTATTGCTTGTTTTTGCTTCTTCTTCCCCTGTGTTTTGATCAGGAGATTATGTACTATTTCAGAAGATGTGTAATAGCGCCCCCTACCTTATAACAGTGAAAACATGGATTGGCGAGCAAATTCCATCTATAGACCTTTCCACAACTTCCGTATTTGTGACCGGAAATACGCAATCGTCGTGGTAATCTACTTCCTCCGCATTCAATGCAACAGGTAAACATAAATAAATGGCGCAAGCAACTAAGTGGACAAGCTAATGATGTGTCATTCTAGTTAACAGTTCAGTAACAGTTAGCCTCGCTCTCTACTTATTTGATATTTATTGACAAATTCCTCGTGGAAAATTTTTTACTCTTATTTATTTTTTTCTTTTTGGTGACGGAGTTTTTCTCCACAAGTCTTGTCACATCAGCAAATGTAATATTCGGCAAATCCGATAATGAAGTTGTGTACACTCACTGATCCATTTTTTCTTGCCCGGGTTTATGTTTCTCTGGTGTGTTGACGCTTGACAGGAACTCCGCTTACACAACGATTACGTATTTCCGGTTATTGTGAAAAAGGTCTATAAGCCTTTTTCACACACAACTGTCACGTTGGGTAAACGGTTTTCCGCCACATCTGAAACTACGGTGTTTTCAATAGGCTAACTCAATCAAAGGAGTAAACACAAATGCAATCCAAGTATACTTATAATACTTAATCTTACTCTTAAGTATCTCGATCAAAAGATTGAGTACAAGTATAGGCCAAATACACTTAGACTTTTCTGTCAGTTATAAGACTGAAAGTATACTTTATTTTTTGTTTAAAGTATAGCACACTTAAATAAACTTCTTTTTAGAAAGGGGACCTGAAGATTTGCAAAATGTAGGCTATATTTGTGTATATTGTTACATTACAGTGACAGTGAAGAAAAATGATTAAAACTATTCTAATTTATAATTGAAATGTGCAAAATCCATGAATGTTGCACTATAAATTTGTATAACTTTTAAACGGGAGAGTTTTGCCATATTAACTTCACACTGCAAAAAACAGCTGTTAGAATCTTAATGAGAAAATTTAATGAGGAATATGCTCACAACTAGACAAATAATCTAACAATAGCTCCAAAATGATAAAAAGCACCATAATGAACTATGCATTTATTATGTTTTTTGTTTTTTACTTTTGGGTCTTACCAGCCCATTTGGAGCTATTGTGTGTTATAGTCCAGGTCTTCTGAAGTCATACAATAACTTTGTGTAAGGGAAAGACTATAAGTCATTATTTAAAGCAAATCTTCTCTGCTGCAAATCTAAAAATCTTCTTTACACACACTTTTATTCAAACGTGGCGCTTCAACATATGCCATGCTACGTTTGACATCAATAATGCCAAATGTCATTGTTTTTGTGTCTCATAACTGATTGATGGCTCCAAATTTGTATATATTCAGAAGATTTTGAATATAGTAGAATGGACTTTTATGGTTCAAAATGTTAACATCTCCTTTTGTGCTCTACAGAAGAAAGAAAACCATACAAGTTTGGAACAACATGAAGGTAAATGATATTGATATATTTGAAATATTTTGTGAAAATAAGTTTTAATGCAGTTTTGCTTCTCAAGAAAATGTAGATGTTTAAAGAATGTTTGGTAATTTTTACTAAAATACCAGGCAAAATATTAATTAAGAATATGATTTGTTTGCAGTGCAGATGACACTGGGGAAAAGGAACAGATGATCTGCTGTTGATGCATCAAAATCTTGGTCATAGATCAGACTGTTCAGAGCTTTACGATCAACATGCCCTGGTGTAAGTACCATTACCATTCAACACGTGCCGCCTTATATCTGATACAGGCCAAGTCGAAAAATAATCAAAGTAAAGACTCTAGGACAAACCATTTCCCTTGACTGAATGGTGCACACTTCCATTATGTCCATTATGCACCATATCATGTGTCTATATTATGAAGTGGCTGGTCATACAGTCCTAGAAGAATGGGAGAAGAGAAGATATGGAAGACAGTTGCAATGTACAGTTCAACCAAATGGGTGTTTTGGGATTTGGGCAGTATTAACCTATCTTTTTATGCATCCATGACATTTGTGTGTTTAACAAAGACTGTTGCTCAGAATGTTTTGCTTCAGGATTCAGATTTTACATTGAGCATCAAGGGGTGATCATAGACTGTAAAAAATATGGACAAAGCATCTGTGACGTCACCAAGAGACTTTCTGAAGAACGGTTTTGAGGTCGTTTATGGGGGGTATGGGCGGCGCCATCTTGAAAAATCTTTTCAGAAAGGATACAAAGGTGGTTTGATGTGTTGTGTCAGATCATGGCCGAGACGTCAAATTTCAGGAATTCCACTAGGCGCATCCCGTTATCAGCTGTCAATCAAGCTATCAATCAAAGTTAACCACGCCCTTATTTGTCATACATTTTATATCTAAATACGATCTAAACTAACGAGTTAGAAAAAAATTCACCCCCCTCACAGTTGTCAGGCACTCGGAACCTCTAGAAAAATACAATAAAAGTCCATGGGACCAACCTGTAAAAACATGAATTTATGCTGTGAAAACGGACATTTTAACATGGGGGTCTATGGACATTTGCTCCCTTTTGGGACCTGCCCCTAGCGGATTTTAATGTATTGCAGTTTTTCGCACTTCTGGAAAGGCTTCATTTTTCAGATTAGAATGTTGCCGCTTGGAGGTGACCCAAAACACCTGAATTGTTTATTGTACAAAGGTAAACGTATATAGGAATCTAATATAATATTAATACATATACAAATATTAATATATATTACTATTATATTATATTTATATTATATTACTGTGAACTGCATAAGCCCAACAATATGCAAAATTATTAACATGGCATAGACTGAATAAAAAAAATTAACAATTTTTGTTTTTAAAGGGGAGTTATTATGCAAAATTCATTTTTTACATGGTGTTTGAACATAAATGTTTGTCGGCAGTGTGTGTACATCCACCTTATAATGATAAAAAACAGCATGTTTTTCCTTCCACTAAAAATGCTGAAACTTCACAGGCACATTCTGGGGACACCTGAGACTTATATTACATCTTGTAAAAAGGGGCATAATAGGTCCCTTTAAATTTCTCTTTAATTTTGATCACAAACCATGTTTATTCTTGCTGTGCCTTGTAGTCTGATTCATATATTTGTTTACACCAAAATATGCTAGAGTTTGATTTAATGTTCTGCCAATGATGCTAAAAAACTAAATTGTTTTCTTCTCTCTCAAAAAAAAATTAATTAGCCCATTTATTTTGCTTATTGTATTTATTATATAAATATTTTTCATTTGTAATTATTGTTTTTTGCTGCTGCAATCAGATCAGACCTGAGATAAATATTTGGGTCGCAACCCAACAGCTGAGAACCACTTCTCTAACATAACATCTTGTCTTTCTAAAAAACGGCACAGTATATTAGATCATTGCTTTCTTCCCAGGGGTTTAAACCACCTCCCTCCCTACGGGGAGATATATGGCAGCATTAGTAAAATGGAAAATGAAGTGAAGGAGCATGAAAGTGAGAACTTGCTCACTCTTCCCTCCACCAACCTGCAGTAGACTTATGCCCCTGCGACCCCACTCAAAGTGGCATTACTATTAGAGCTCTCGGGGCATTTGACCTTCCTGGGAAAAAAACCGTGTCACAAATCCGCCCCAGGGACTTAGTCCTGATGGCTCTTTACAACTAGGAAGGATCTGTTGTTGTTGTTGTTGTTGCTGTATGCTAGAGCTTTTTTTTTTTTGTACTTTACAAATCCTGAGGCTAGAAAATCGCCCCATGTATCATGAACATTGAATTTTACATGGCTTTCAGTTTGACCGGCCAGCTAGAGCAGTGTCTAATGTAATCTGAAATGTGTAGGGTAAATTACCCAGCCTGCCCCTAACCACTAATAAAATAAATAAATAAATGTACAAAGAAAGAAAGCAGATTAAATAAATCACCCAACTGGAGTTTTTCCGGTGTCATAAAAATGCACTCTTGTGACAAAACACCTCGATAGGGGACCTGAATATGAAGACGGGGCTCCAGGCAGCAAAATAACAAATTATTGGTCGCAGTCAAGAAAGCAGATGTTGGAAATGCAAATGATTATTGCTCTGCGCTCTTCATTTTGTTTGGTTGCGAGTGTAGCCCTTTGTCCCCAGGGTGAACTGCTTTATATTCTTTTATGAGAAGGTGAAAAGAGACACAGGTAAATTGAGAATGGTGGAGATTAGGAGTCTTGAGAAGATTAATTCATTTCTTTAGGCGTTATCTGTTCAAATAATATCTAGACTTCTGATTTATTATATGGTATGCTGTCATAAGATACCAAAACAAATAAATCATCTGTGCTTTTGAAACAAGCAAATGCAAAATATCTGCACTTAGAAATGTTGATAGTAAATTTATAAGAAAGTATATTGAGTGCAACAGTGTCCGTCCACTTTTCAGCTGTGGAAGTATTGGTCCTGGAAATATTTTTTACATTATTTTTTCCCATAGGGATTTCCAAAAAGTCTTTGTTAAAGTGTTATAAGCCATGAACCAAGCCAATCAGCTATGAAGTAAATCATAATATTACAAACTTACAAAGGTTCAAGACTGTGAACTTAACGGCTTTAGTGTTGATTATATATAAAAACAATATTTTTTAAGTTTATTGCAAAAGATGCATATATATTCAAATATTTAAGTATGTTGAGAGCGAAAGGAGACAGACTTGATTACATAATTTGCATTGCTTCATGGTAGTGGGTGGAGCTAAAGAGATCTTTTGTTGTATTTTGCTTATTTTTATGCTCTGATTGGTGGAATTTTCTGTACAGCATCATGGGTAATGTACTTATTTAACCATGAATTCCGATGTTAAACATCTTTTAAAACTTGTCCGATGTTTTAAAACTTATTTGAAACTATGCAAGCTACCGGCCTCAACGGACTCAAATACTATCGATTAACAACCTCATATTCACAGTAAGGCTGTTTATAAATTATCGTTAAAAATCAATTTTCCGATGAAGAAAATTAATGTTTTTTTTATTTCCGGTACCTGAAAGTTGCACTCAAGGTTTAAAAATATGTATCAGATTCAGGTCTAAATAAATGGATTAGATTAATTTATGATGCATTAATTAGCCTACTTATTATATTATGCAAGTGCACGTTATTTCCACTAAAATACTATAGTTACTAAATTTACTGCCACTACTGTTATGCAAGTGATTTTGCAATAATGATCAACTGACTATATGTTATTTTACTCCAAGGATAATCGCAAAATAAATGCTTGGACATTTGAGTTAAATTTTTATATATTTTTATATATATAAAGCTTATAAGAAAATCACAACGTACTAAACAATCGGTCTAGTAACAAGACGAATAGGCTACTGGAACAACGACTAGTGTGACACAATAACTTATTAATCTTTCTAATCGTTCAAGTCAAGGCTTGTCATCTATTTCCAGGTATATAATGTAACTTACTTTACTAACTACTGTATTTTGGTGGAACCTCTTGCTTCCGTGTTCATTTTGAGTGCCTCAGGGTCACATTACATGTTTTGACAGTGGTTCCCAACAGTTTTGACACCATGATACATCACATGCTCAACAAACGCAGGTCGACTGCTGCACAATAAGCTCATATTAGCATAAACGTCGTCGCAAATCACACGGTGTGTTTGCATGCGTGTGACAGGGAAGCGAGCGGTGAGGTGAATGGCAGCGGGCCTTTCATTTGCATCTGAGATGCTTCTGTGTCTTTGCTGAGGGTTGACAATCGCTGCAATGTTAACAATGAGGCTACACCTGCGTCCCGCTTTGATGACCCGAGACATTCCTATTTATGTTAATGTAAAAGTAAACCCACTTTGCATGGAAACATCGCTGAGTCAATTTTCCAGGCCTCGTCATGCGGAAAATAGAAGGAATACAAAATATGAGACACGTGAGCCTCGGATATTGCTTGGTGCACATATTCTGAGATAATGTGTGTAGGATGTGATTTAAGGGTTTTAGCTGTAAATCAAATCATATAGCATTTGCCTCCTTAGGCTACTAGTCATGTATCAGGTCTAAATGGATGGATTCCATTAATTTAACCCTCTGATGCATAAATTATTAAATCACGAAAGGGAAAAAACATGTAACTGATTTTCTTTTTTTTTTTTACTTTAAAACAAGAATACAATCGTTCCCTATAGGGAAAGGGCATAAGGAACCGTTTTTTTTTTTTTTTGCATCAGTCTTTAAAAATGCAAAACGCTGCCTTTTTGGGATTCAGATGAACAGAAATGAGACTCCTAATGTTAAAAGCTTCAGTAGGGACCCTTGAGACAGACATGGAAATCAATCAGTAATCATATGGGAAGCGTTTGATTTGAGTACCTGCAAAAACCTGCACTTGTGTGGTACTTAATGAAAATCCACAGATGCATCCATTTCTTTTCTCTCTGAAACCTACAGAACATTTGCACACCTTAAAAGTCACACGACTCAAATGCCAGGGCAGTCTCATAAGGGAACGTTGCTGTAGAAACTTTTATACAGTACTGCACCATCTAAACACCACTTTTGTGACATTCTCATCTCTTCTGAGTTGTCAAAGCCTCAACTAACTTCTTATACAGTACCGGTAACTAAAACCGGTAATCAGTTTTAATATAATTTATTATCTTGGCAAAGCTGAATTTTTAGCATCATTGCTCCAGTCTTCAATGTCACGTTATCTTTTAGAAATGATTCTAATATGCTGATTTAGTGTTTAAGATTTTTTTCTTTCTTTCTTTGTGGAAACCATGATACACTAACCCTGGTTTTACAGACAAGGCTTAACCCTTGTCCCAGACTAAAATGCATGTTTGAACTGAATCTTTAACTGAAAGTAACTTGCACTGACATCTTAAAAATCTCAGTGCCATTGTTTTGTCTTAAGATTCACAGATTTCACACCAGTAAGTTTTTTTTTCTAGGGCACGTTTATAAAACCTACTTAAATGTTCCAATTGAACTAAGGTCTAATCCTGGCTTAATGTTTTATATGACAGTAAAGACATTAATAATGTTACAAAAGATTTTGCTTTCAAATAAATGCTATTCTTTTGAAATCACGGTTTCCACAAAAATGGTTTTCAACATTGCTAAAAATAAGAATCATTATTAATAATTGAGCATTTTACAATGATTTCTGAAGAATCTTGTGACACTGAGGACTGGAGTAATGATGCTGAAAATTCAGATTTGCAATCATAGAAATAAATTACATAGAAATAGGCATGCCCATGACGTGTACATCATACAATAAGATATGAAGAACATATTGAATAATTGTAAACCATGTAAATTAAGAGAACAATTTGAGTTATGTAATCTAATTGGGTAATTCTTACAATGATGGCAGATTGTAAGTCATGGCATTCTGACATGTTAAAATCCCTCAATACATTTCTTTCATTAATTCAGCTCATAAAAGCCATGAATATTATCTACTTAATTTTTTTTAATTCTACGAACACCATTTTTTACAAGAAAAAAAAGCTGCTCGAGAGATGTTGCTTAATGAGAGTGCATTTAAAAAAAGCTCTTTCCTTGTGATTAACATCAATATGTCGCTAAATACCACCTAATAGAGTTCTCTCTACATGCTTGGGTCACAGCAGCTCAGAATCATGTCAAAACTATGTGCGTCACCCCATTTAAACCTGATCCTTTAGACATTGGCCTAAACTTAAATGCCGACCATGAAAAAATTCATTCAGGAATTGCAAATTTCCAATATTTAGGAATTAGTCAGGGTTTGTGGCCACGGTACAGAATCGGTCCCAATAGAGAGGAGCAGTACAGTGGTTAAATGAGTTCTCGGGAGTATTTTTAAATGCCCAGACCCTGGGGTGAATACTTATCCCCTAACTGAGGGACGATTTGAGGCTGGCAGTGGACGGGCTGGAAAAGATGGACTGGTAATTGCCGTGCCAAGGCAGGGGTATATTAGAATGCCTGAATACATGAATAAGTATGTTGCAGATGCAGAGGAAACTTGAGCTTAGGAATCAAGTTTGGGATGCAGCCTGAATAGCATCTTTCCTCAACATCTGCATCTATTAACTATATTTTATATTTTTTAAGAAAATTTGCCTGTTGCTTACCCATGCAAAATGTAATGCTACAATAGAGTGTTGTGGAAGGTTGCCAGGGTATTGCTAAGTGGTTTCTAATGTGTTCTGAGGGGGGTTTAATATGGTTGCAATGTCTCTTTCTATTCTCTAGGTCAATCTTTCTATGGGATTTTTCACCCATTTTATTTTCTACCAGGAAAAATGGTAATACTATAGCACCCTTCTTAATTAGCTGGACAATTGGTATCATGCATGTCTGAGTTCTTTTCTTAGAACACATTGCACTTTTCATTCCATTCAAACACATGTGAATGCGTCAGACCGGAAACGCAAGCTCATGCGGTTTCGCTTTTCGCTGCATTCCAAAGTTAAGTTTGGTGAACTCTGAGCTGCGAATTCGCATCACGAATAGAAGATCTATAGGCTACGTCATGCCGTGACCTCTTGGCTGAATTAAAATGACTACATATTTTAAAGTCGAAAAAAAAAAACACAGCAGAGCGTGAGGTCATACCTCGAATGTTGCAGTGTCCGAAGAAATTTCGCATTCTCAAAGTCTAGTGTGACTGCGGCTTTACTTCAAGAATTCGGTCAAGAATTCGGATCAAATTTAAGATCCTAAAATCTGATATGGTATAACCAAAGTTAGAATTATTATTGAGGTCTTAATTTGGTCTTAATTTAATTTAATTTAATTTTAAATTCAAGAAAACTCCAAGGTGCTTCCTTGAATGGCAATGCAGCCATTCAGCTGCCCTTTGTTTAGGAAGTTTTATGGTTAAACAGTTTTCTCATCACTCGTTTCTCGTTGGCTTTGTTAAAAATGTATGCCTGCTTGTTTACACCAGTTTTGATGTCTACATGGAAAGCCAACATCAGTTAAATTGTGGCATTCAGCATTAATCTTTAAATGACCTGCAAGGTTTGTAATGCAGTCCTGCTCTTTCAAGCAGACCCACGGGGTGTGATACAGTTTCATGCGGTTTAATAGACAAACACGGTGCAAGAGTGTGGTTTAATCCATAGTCACTCCAAGGCATATTTTATTGAGTACAGACTGTGAAATCTATTGTCATCTCCCTACGTTTGGGGTAAGGATTTGATTACTCTATATTAGGTTAATTGAAATGAAATTTGATGAAATCAATAGCAGGCATCTATATCAAATGATGGAACCAGTACAGCCATTTCCACGAGGTGGCGCTCTAATGTCATTCTAAATAGTTTAGAACGATTATCAACAAACAACAAGAGAGTGTGATGGTGCCATGTAGGATGTGTCCTTGGATGTACGTTTTGTTGGTCTTAGAACATGCAGCATTCTTGTCAAAATAACATAATGGTAGGCTGATAAAAATGTTTTTCAGGTTCTGACTTCAGATGTAACCCTTAATCAACCCTAAACCTAACCTTACAAACAAATTGGATAATAAGAGTGTGGATCTAGGAACACATCCTACTTAGAAAAATCCCTGTCACCATTCTGGTATATTTGGATGGAAAATACACTATCATTAAATCTCTTTGGGTGAAAAAAAAAATATATTTTCTTTTTCAGCATAGTTGCTCATTGATCAAAAGTGGCATTAAAGACATTCTTAATGTTACAAAAGACAAAAAAAATATAATATTTCTGATTTTACTGTATTTTGATCAAATAAATGCAGCCTTGGTGAGCATAAGACTTCTTTTTTAAACAACACATTAAAAATCTTACAACCTCAAACTTTTGAATAGTAATGCGTATGAATAATGTTTCATATAATTGTGCATCTGTGATAATATTAACACTTTTCGGTGTTTGATTTTAAGCACTCTTTTGTTTCATTTTTGAACAGTATTGGATTGGCACTTGAAGCCTAGTGTTGCGTAGCAGACTGACGGCAGAAGTTCTGGAGTCCATCAACTTTCATTGGCCAAGGCCGTCTGACTGACATGTAAAGCAACCAATTACAGTTCGTTTTGTTCCGCGTCATGATTAAGGGGCGTGATTACTTCACATACTTTTAAAATCCAGCATTTAGTTGATCCTGATAAGCGCTCACTGTCACAGTTGTAAACACGACTGCGTTCCTCTTCCTTGAGAGGGTTTGCCGTCACGACATCTTTGTTTCCAGATGGACAGTTAAAGAACACGATACACACGTCTTCCGGACATCCTGTAGAATTTAACCAATCAGATGACTACTTCGAAAAACCTGAAGTGTTTCCAGTTATATGCATCAGACATTCAGCCAGCGTTCATGGACGTGATGTCTGAGGCTGAGACTACTTGAAGCCCAATATAAAATCTAAAGCAAGAATCTCTATTCTTGATATATAACAGAAAAAATGTACGTATATTGACAAAGCTGGTTTATAAAAATTGAAAGTTCGTCTACAGGACCACCACCAGAGGCCTCCCTGTGGTGACGCATCACTTGTCTCACAGATTGTACCCACTCAGCAGGCTGGCCATCTGGCTTGTCTTTACAACAAGGACAGAAATACAAATCATACCTAGCCACAGATATTGCAGAGGTTACACATTACCAAAAAGAAGGGGAAAAAACAGTTCTGACGTAAACTCACTGGAGCGCTGCAGCTCCCAGCCATATGGGGACTTAAATGGATCCTAGAATTGTTCAGACTATCTGCTGAGTGCAGGTTTTAGAACTACACAGAGACAAGCCTCATCCAGCATAACGCAGGGGAATGTACTCGCTGCTGTGTTGACACAATGAGGGCACTATATAGAAGTTTAAGAGCATCAATTTCAGTGTCTGTTCAAGGGGCCATGGGCCTTTTGTGTGTTAAAGAATATTTAACATCAGACGATGCTGCTGCCGGTGACTGTTTCGTCAATATGAGTTATAAGTGTGTTGTCACGTGTGGATTCACGCAAATATGCAGAGCTAAATAAACAGCAGTATTAATTAAGCAGTGTAACCAGGTACATTTTGTGGGGGTTTTGTCTTGATTTAAATAATCTCAAAGAATTTATTTGATGGTGAACATGTCTACATCTTGAGAAATAAGGCTAAAAAATGGAAACAATCAAGTTAACCACCCTGCGTCGTAAAGTTGTGTTATGTTGTTTTAAAGGTTCCTAATTTTCTTTTTTTTTGAAGATTTTGGACCGAGATAGAGCTTACAAGATAGAGGCTTTGGTAGAGATTTTGGACAATCGGCTCTATTGCGGTTACGTTCACGTGGCGTTGCTGTGCTATGCAGTCACAAAAGCAATTGTTTACATGCATTTTTAAGTATTGCGATTTAAAAAAAGTGATTTTAAAACGTTGAAGCGCAATAGGAAGCGAAAGATAACTCATTTTGCTATATGCGCATGTTGTCAGAGAGACTTTTTCTCAGCGCTGTCTGAGAGACCCGCATACATGAAGCCGCTGCTCATAAAGTGCGTGAGAACTGAACTGAGTGCTTTTTGCTGACTAATTGAGCGTTCGCAAAGACCCGTCCCCTTTAGTTACTCTTGCTATGTCCAACAAGCCACGTCCGCTCTCATGCCACATCATGTTCTTACACAGTAAAAAAAAACATTGCGGACCAAAGAGGACACTGACAACACACTGACAGACAGAACAGACCAGGTTACCTTTGATATAAAACAAAGTTTCAACTTTCAAATTTGGTATTTTTTTAAGAAATTTAAACAATAAATACAATTTTGTAGTTCTTTACTGTGTGGTGACAGATCGCTGTAGATCCTCTTAAAGCTGCTTGTGAACCGATCATCTCTTCTTTCCAATTTATTGCATCAAATAAACATGGAAGAACATAAGAAGGAATGTTGTTTTAACCGCGCAAAGACATCAGTACACTCCGTTTTTCAAGTTCAAATCCTCCAACGTTATTGTACTAACTGTCCTGACTGCTTTGTGGGACAAAAATGGCGGATTCGGCAGATAATGATTGGTCAGATTGCCTGTCAATCAAACACCCTGCAAAGGGTCAGCGGTTAAATGCATACATACTTTGCAAGTAAACACTGTAATTTATGTCTTATGTGACCGTAAACTGTTGAGAAAGAGAAACACGAGTATTGGATCCGTGCAGTCGTTCTTAAAGTGACAGCACCTTAATTTACCTGCTGTTGTTATTCATGTTATTCAAACAACAACAACAAAGAGTTAATTCTGAATACATTTTGCAACTTTTATAATTATATATTTAATTTGAACAGTGAAGACTATGCAGTGTTTTTTATACATTTTGATTACTTTATACAATTTATGTAGTATTTCTTATTTGTGGTGCTTGAGGTTATTCAGGTAGGTCTATTTTTTTTTTAGCTAGTATTAGTTTTTTGTGAAATTAAAAATGGGGACAATAATTATGAAATTTCAATGGTATCAAAAATGTATATAATAGCCTTATTTAAAGCAAAAATAACTATCGTTATTGTGAAATAAAATTAGTCAAATCTTGATATAAGATTTTAGTCATATCGCCCTTACCTAATTGCAGCATCATCTCTTTTCTCACAGTGTCTGAAGCAGTTCGATCAAGGATTCGGTCTCTCTAAAACCTGCCTTTCTGAGAGTCTACTCTACTCTGAATGGTCATATGGCCCAGTCTGTTGTGATTGGATAAACGTCTATTACCATATCTGAATTTCAGCTTCGGATCTTCCTTAGTTGATACGCACGCAGTGATTCCAACAGTAATGGTGCGGTTTTATCGGATCAATTCGGGCGTGAGTTCTGATCCTTTGGAAGTGAATGCAAGTGGATTTGCTTTCCCATCGCAGAAGCAGCATATTCTTGACGTCTCGACAACACAAACCAAATTCTTCCAGTATCTAAGGTTGGGAACTTGCATTATGCAAATTTGTTACTAACAGGTTTGTGCTGGAAGTAAGACTGAATTTACCGATGACTCGTTTCAGGCAGTTCAGAGTTAGTTATTTATTTTGGGACACAATTACTCCATTTGTCATGCACTTTGATCTTTGAAACTTTTTGACCTAAAACAATTATAGGCTATTATGAAATGTAATAGCCGAAAAAGCATAATGGTGTACTTTAAAGGGTACCTATTATGGATTTTTGAAAATTACCCTTCATGTAGTGTGTAACATAGATCTAAGTGAACGAAAACATCCTGCAAAGTTTTAAACATGAAAGTTCACCGTATACAAAGTTATTGGCCCTCATTTATCAAAAGTGCGTACACCAAATTTCGAGCGTACACCTGGCGTACACCCTAAACCACGGTGACTTTGAGATTTATCAATATGGACGTTGGCGTACGGCACGCTCAAATCCCACGCCAGCTCAGGAGGTGGTGTACGCACGTTTGAGTTAGTGCGGAAACGCGCAGAAACACAATTCCTAACACCACAAAATGCGTTGACAAACTGAAACATATGACAAAAAAAAACAACAACAACATAGGCTAATTATAAACTTCAGTGTAAAAATCTGTCACAAAGAACCGGCAAAAGTAATGATTATGAATATGTAAAATATAGCAAGGAGATATTTTAATTGTTTATTAATAAAGAAGTGTTTTCTTTGTGTCGGCTGCAAAGATGAAGTTGAGATGCTGACTCGCGATCTTCGCAGTAGTGAACGCGCCAGAGAGAAATGCACATTTCAGATTACATAAGCAGAGAGCAGTCTGCAGTCTGTTTTCTTTCGTTTTGAATTGTTCTGTTTAAAAGTAGACATGTCTGAGGCACCTTATACGCTGAGTTTCGGTTTATTTATGAGATGAGCTCAGTTCACGCGTCCTCCGTTTCATATCATCTGCTATTTACTTTCCTATTTGTTAAATCCAGGTAGGCCTAATTGGTTGACGAAACATTGTTTAAAATTAAGATACAATTAATACAAAACGAAATTCAGTTTAAAGAAAGGTTTTGTGCTTTATGTTTGATGTCTCTGTGAAAGTTTTAAAATATATTTTAGTGCCGCTTTTAGAGCACTCATGTCCGTATCATTGTTTTTTCCTCATAAATGCGAACACGAATAATAATAAGAATAAGAATATTACAAATGGACATGCAATTATTAATGTGAATGAATGGTAGGCTACTCCACATCACATCATCATCACTATTGTACATGATACGATATTAAATGCTAATTGTTTCAAAACACGTGCTGTAAAATAATGCATTGTGATAGGTCATTTGATCTCCACGTCGGAGAAGTTTCTCTTCTTTGCCGTCTTCCGTGTGTCCATGGCGTAAAATGAGGGCGTGGGGGAAGCGGAGACTTGAATATTTAGAGGCGTGTTATTCTAATGACGATCGTTTTCAGCCACTGCATTTATCAAGGACAGGTATTGCGTACACCAGGATTTCAAAGGTACGCACATCTTCATACATCAGGCGGTGAGAGGAGTGTAAGCATAATCTTACGCCAACATATACGCCCGTTTCTACGCAAGAATGATAAATGAGGGCCATTGTCTCTCAAAAGTAAGAGTCGACTCTTGAGTCACTGATATGAATCGTTCGACGAACGATGCTTTTCCTTTGTCTAGTTGACGTCAACTTGACAAGTTATTTGAATAAGATACGCCCACTTATTGCGTTCAGAGACCAGTGTTGCCAGGTCCATAATGCCTGCACTGTTTCCGCGGGTTGTTTGTGTAGTGCATGGGTTGACGCGATTGTTTTATCCACTGGAAAATGATTGTTATTGGGGAAACACCCGGGAACGCTATTTGACTATTTTTGGCCGTGATTGGGTTAGTTTTGATGAGCAATTGGGCTGGTTTTGTTGTGCAGACCTGGCAACCCTGTCGGAGATGCCAGGGAAAACTAACATCATGTCTAGACGCTGTTTTGAAGTGCGACGCAAAAGCAAACTTTTTTCATCTGCCCAGTGAGGAGCATTTGAAGACTAAGTGGCTACAGTTCATATATACAACTATACCACAGGAGTATAGCCCGAACCTTGTTCTGTGTTCGTGTCATTTTGAAGATGATTGCTTCACAAACCTAAATGCTATAAGTATGGATTTGCGAGCTGGCTGATACTGAAGGAGGGAGGTTCAGTACCGAGTTTATTGGATCAGCTTCCTTCTCCGAATCACAAACTGTAAGTATTATTAATATTAATTGTTGCTTTTATGTTTTATGTATCATGCTCAAGTATGTGTGTGTGTTGTGTACGCACAGCGCATAGGTCGTCAGTTGTATTGAAATATGTGAAGTGTTTGTCGTTGTTAATGGAGTTGTCATAAAGTATATAGCTATAACGTTACCTCTTAGTACTGCATTATCAATATGTTTATGCGTTGGGCTAACGCAAACAAAGACTGAATGTGCTTTTACCACTAAACTTTGGGCTATGGTAGCTAACATATCACCACAGATCAGCGTCACGCAAGGGCGGGGTTTGGATAAATGACTCGCAAAACGATTCATATGGGAGTCGGTGAGCAAATCAAGTAAAAATAAATGCATATTATAAGACAACAAAAGTGTTTTTTGTCATTGCATGCTTGTAAAACTGTTGTTGGGGACTCCCAGAACAATATTAGGAATATTTTAAATGCCATAATAGGTACCCTTTAATATCTGAATTGTTTCTCTAAAGATTAAATGGAGAATAAATGGAAACTTTTGCTTAGTCAACATGAAACCACTTTCACAGCCCATTTTACTGTAATGCGATGAATTTGAGTAAAACAATATATTTAACTAATATATTATTAGTGTGAATGTAAATAATGTAAATGTAAATACATTATTGTATTACATGTAAATAATGCCTTTATAAATAACAATTTTTTTACAACGGGAATTTTTTGGATTGTAAAAAGTGGCCATTTCATACTAGAATGCAGCCAGAGCTGAATGAGTTTGCAGTGGATTGTGGAGGACTTTAAAGAGGATTTTAACCGGTGTGTGGAGGTAAAGTTCACCTTTGAGAGAATCTTGATGCATCTCAACGCTGACTGTTTTTGCCATCCCATTTTGTTATTAAAGTCAACTGCCATGAAATTGCTGCTTTAACTATTGGCAATATTTTAGAAAGGCTGCATTGCATTCCTTAAATGACTCAATTGCTGTTTGGCTATTGGTTAACATTTTCTGATAGCCTGTATGACCTAGGTCATGCCAGCCAAAAAGGAAAGTTGTTCCAGAGGCAGAACTAGTTATTTTGATGAATTATAATACAGAGGTTTTTACTTTATTTTAATGTACCGTATTACAGTGTAATTATACATTAAGTTATGGGTAATAGTAATTAACTACATGTACTATAGGGTTAGGATTAGGTTTGGTTTAGGGTTAGTTGCATGTAATTTATAAATAATGTATAGTTGTTGCTAACTACATGCAACATGTAACAAGGACACTATAAAATGAAATGTTACCGTTAACGTTTTTAACAGAATCAAATTAATGTCAAAAATTGAATTTGTGTTGGCTTCTCATATATTTCTGCTTGGCTTCTCAGGTTTCACATTGAAACAAATTCTTCCAAACCAAAATAATCTGAACTGTAAGATCTACACTTTACAGCTCTATAATCCTAATGTCTATAATCCTGCCTCTATGTGTGTCTATTTTTCCTAAGAAATTTTAGGAAAAATATCTAAGATATTTGTCAAGATTGATTGACAAGAAAAAAAACATAGCAGACAATTTAAAAATCTATCTTCTTCAGCTATATAAAAAAAATCACACATAAAGGGGAAAGAATACTTTCTTCTTGGTTAAACTAAGGTTTTACATGATCTTACCAGATTAGCTGGACATTTCCAAGAAAGCACAAGTGACTTTCTAAGGCATAAGATGAAGTGTGCAATGAGTAAACAGAGCTAATGCCACAGCTCCACTGTGAGAGCCATTAGCAATGACATTACTGCCTTCTAGAGCACTGGTGCAATTTAAGAGTATTGCAAAAAATAAATTTCAGAAGATCTGTCCGGCCATTAATGTAACTGCCTACTCCAAATAATAAAGTGTGATCTGAAATACAAATAAGACTTCATACATCAGAATCTGCGAATGTAACATCTATTTCCTCAGCTCATTGGTGTTTAATTATTGCATATGTAGCTCATGTGTGGAAATACAGATTGGATCAGCATGTATGCAATCTGCTTGTGGATGTATTTGCAATTATCCCAATGCACTGCATTCAGTTGTACACTAAGCAATGTCGACTCCCTAATCAAGCATTGATGTGCATGGTTCAGTGTGCTGTGTGGCTCATTTGCTTCTTATTTCTCATTCTGTGTAAATACAATGCTGGGCTGGATGGAGACTTGAACAGACAAACATTAGCTGTGTAACATATGTCCTGAACCACTGTGATCTATTTCCACCTGGCCAGAATTGACCCACAGTGGATTAAGAGATCCAAATTGGCTGTTTGATATATGGCCAGTCCTTGTTAACAGTGTTCCCTCCTGTCAATTCTCTACATTGCTTTCAAGGTCAACCGCCCTCTTCTGCTGGACAAATCAGAGAGCTTACTATAATCAGTGTTAAGTCAATGTTGAAAAATATGTGACTGTATGCGTTTTAACATGACTGTCTAATTTATTTTAAATATGCATGAAGAAAAATGAAACTCATCCCTGTTTTGTCCTAATCATGGCCTTCTATCTGTGATTCTGTTTTCTTCTTTTCTGTAGAGCTTGTAGAAAATACATTGTATTGCCAGCAATTACTGATTCATGCTTGTTTGTTGTGCTTTTGACTGCAAGACCCTGAAACAGATCAATACCAGGCTTCACATCCCAGACCAAGACTTGATGATTTATGAACTACAGTAAATACAGAAAATTATTGTATCCTATATTTCTAACAGTTTCAAGTTGCAAGCTGAAAAACATGATCAAATCAGTAATCTGTTTGCCAGTTACGCCTTTAAATATGATATCAACATGGAGTGACGTGCATTTAGTTTAATTCCGATCAACTTAAATAACACTAAGCTTTCTGCTTGAATTGTTTGTGATGAAATTGCAATATGTAGGTAAATGGAGCACTAAATAGTTAATTTAATTTCTTAACACTTTCCCTGTCATTGATGGAAATTTCCATTTCCAAATTTCCAATGGAATCTGGCCCCAGGTGTAAATGCTAATCTGTCTCTCACAACTTCTAATTGAATTTCTCTATTTGTTACAGTAGGTGTCTAGGTGTAAATGAAGTGAAAGATATCAGGAGTTGTGGAGATGTAGTAGACGGAGAACTATAAGCCAAGACTTGGATCAAGATGCCAAGACCACAAGATCAAGACACCAACTCTGAGATGGTACTGATCCAGGTGACTAGTGTTAAATCCTTACTGCTTCTTAAAGGTGCAGTGTGTAGTAATTTTGAGTATCTATTAATAGAAATGCAATATGACATCCATAACTATGTTTTCAGTGGTGCATAAAGAACTTACTTAATAAACCGTAATGTTTTTATTACCTTAGAATGAGACATTTATATCTACATAACCGCGGGCACCCCCTTCTATGAAGGTCGACATATTGTGACGTCATGTTTCTACCGTAGCCGACAGTGAACAAACAGCGTTACAGAGCGCGTTTCGTCACTACCTTGAAAGAGAAGCCGCAGAAAGCTAGAAGCTAACCATAGACACCGTGAGTAGTGACTTTTCCCTTGTCAGTGGTGTAAAATATGTAGTTGGATTGTTTCATGTAACTTAGTTCTTCTCCCTCACTGTGTTATGGCTTTGCTACTGTATGTGGGGATAAATGAGCTGGTTACGTTTGTGAGACAGCTGATTAGTACTCTTGTCATTGACCGTAAATCACCAACCCGTCGATCGCTGTCGACAAGTCGATCTTGGAAGCATTTTAATTCGATCGCGAAGAGTTTTCAAAATCAGAGAAAAAAAAGCCTATTGTGTGTAGTAAATGGTGTCTAGGGGATGCGGAGGCGCGCGCTGTTACAATCATGTCATTTTTGCCACGCGCACCTTTGGGCTCATGCGGACGCGTCGAGTTAAACAAGGCTTTACGCTTTAACCAGCTCAGCCATGGTAACACTTCATATTAGCCAGCTAAACTTTTACTACCCTGTTAGAAAAAATATATAGTGGCATAGTTTCATGTGGTTCTTCTCCCTCACTGTATTATGGGTTTGCTATGTGGGGAGAAATGTGCTGGTTACGTTTGTGAGACAATCAGCTGATTACTAATATTATATTATGTATTAAGACCCTTGATCCTCACCTGACTATGACTTTGTAAACTTTATCCATGATGTGGTTTATAATGGATTGTGGTATAGAAACAGTGACAATGTTACACACTCTCGGCTTACTCTGGATATTCTCTGCTGTCTCAGACGACAATATGTTTGTCCCGTTTTAACCACCGTAGCTTCTTCGAAAGGGAGGGGTGAGCAGTGGGCGGAGCCATTAGTGCAACTCGCAACCGAACCGCTAGATGCCGCTAAAAATCACACACTGCACCTTTAACAAATTCTGTCACTTTTTTTGTCTAACATGTTTCACAAGAGTGATGACAATTAACCTCAGTGCACACCAAAGCTAATTAGAATTTGTGAAAGTCTAAGTCTCCCCTACTTCATCTTAGCCTTTAGCTATGAAGTGACACACTTGATGGTCACAGAAGCAGAAATCTGTGACGTAAAAAAAAAATAGATTGAAAGAGACAACCAGACTGGGGGTCTTTTGAACCTCCTCTTTACTATAAACTCCATATATGACCCCATTAGGAGTGTCACACAGCACTTCCTTTCACATTAAACCATGATGTGTTGAACAATAGAGACCTCGACGGGAGAGCACAGTCTCGTCTATTCTTTCCTGCCTTTTTCGGGGCATGTTTATTATCACAGCTGTTTACACGCATGCATTTTTCACCATGAACGTGTGACCATCAGATCTTGTCGTTTGGTCGTAGGAGAACACGTTACAAACTGCTCCTCCCGTGCCTGGGCTGAGCACGAAGCTTCCTGAGATGAAGAAGAAATCTTTTTATGTCACTTTGTGGATATTTTACTACGCAAAGCAGAGAAAGTAAATACAGTATTTTGGCTTGGTGTCACGTCCAGGACACAGTCACTTTGAAATGAAAGAGTAACTACGCCTTTGAAAGTCACAGACAGGAATTGGGGAGAATGGTTTGTTTTATGGTTTGAGTCTGCTAATACGTGGAGCGGAACACTTTCTAGTTTTATGAGGAAGAAAACTGTATTGAAATGATTGCCTCAGTTTATTCTCACTTGGAAAATATGGCTCAAAAGATTGTCAACTTTGCTCTTCGGTCCCTGGTCTTCTTGTTTAGAATGAGAGACAATGAAGGCTCTTCAACTTAATGTCAATTTATTAATTCTGTAGAATATTGGGTACAATTAAGATGCTTCTCTTTGAGATGCTAAGGCCGTGTGTCCACCAAAGCGTTTTTAGCAGGCTGAAAATGCTAGACGCTCTGCTGAAAACACCTAGCTGTGTGCGCTTGAGAGCGTTTTGGCAGCGCAACGTTTTTTCAGTTGAGATGATCCGTTGCTATGATACAGAATTTTCACAGCACAGTTTACTTGTAACTGATTTCGCAGATAATTTGTTTCATACTAAAAAAAATTCATTTTCATATTTTTCATCCATTTTGTTCAGTTCGCTCTGCTGGTTGATGTCGTTGTACAGAAAGAATGTTGTGACAGTTGGTCGGTGTGGTATTTGTGCCGACCCTCCTTCACTGTTATTGGAAGGCTGGGTAAAATGTGACAGTGATGAGCAGTGATGAGTGATGAGCAGAAAATGACAGTTTTACCCAAAGTTGAACATTCTTCAACTCTCGGCGACCTGTAAAAAACGCTGAACGCTGAGCGCTTCAGCTTAAAAAAAAACCTTAGCGCCTCGTTACGCTCATGGCCATTTTCTTCCTGTTTTCAGTCGAAGTGCACAGTAGTCGATTGTCGAGTTCGCGCGGGCGATCATTGGTAACTACATAACTAAGGATCGCGCACGCGAACTCCACAATTGACTACTGTGGACTTCGACCGAAAACAGGAAGAAAATGGACTTGGACAAAAACTACGATAAAACGTGTTGGAAAGCATCTTTTGCAGCGATTTTTGTGTGAGCATATCAGTGAACACCCCTGACCACTCGGTGAGTTTCACGTCTTTGTAAACTAAAGTTTAATGCGTTTTTTTGAAGGATTGTTTCTGTGCACCTATGCAACCATTGTAGAAGTGGGGGGGGTGCGACCACAGAAACCGAAATTTCTCGGGACAGCAGCATGTGTCCAAATTTTAATCTTAACCGTTCTATTTCATCAGAAACGATCTTGAAACAGGGCTTTAAGTGTAAAATACCGAACTTGTCCTTTAAAGCTGCAGTCCGCAGTTTCTCCTCTGTCATTATCTCTGTTCGAGATCTGCAATTGCAGTTATTCACGGAATTATCAACTTTACGTGGGTTGTGCCCTTTTTGGAAGTAGAATTTTCACCAGAAAATGTCATCTGAACAAGTAACATCCACTTTTGTTCTGACCAACAAAAAGCATTGCAGTAAATCACGCTAATTAAATCTAACGATCGCTTATCATATCACGTCTAACCGTGCAAATTATACTTTGTTCTCAAATTGTTAATGTTAACAACATCAGCATTGATTGACTACATTTAATGCCCTTCCGATATTATCCTTGTTTTCGCATGAGCCGGTTGCAGTCTCTTTTTTTCTGTAGCCAGGCCGAAGTCTTTTGCGTTTTACAATGAGTGTATCTCCAGTTGTCACTGGTGATTGTTGTTTGAACCTTTCTGGATCCGCCATCAAATTGATAAGTTGAATTATATCAAGTGCTGTGAGAAAAGACTATAAATCTCCACCTCCAAAATCCTCACACTCATAGCCTACTAGCCGAGACTCCATCTTTATATCCACCAGTACCACTGGAATTAAAAACATTATTACAAGCTTACCGTTTTGAGTCGAGCTAAGGCAAGCAGATAGTTTTGAACACTGGCTGGTTATGGACTTGCTCAAAAATTTATTTTGGATCATTTTTAACCCAAAAAAGTTACGGACTGCAGCTTTAAACATTTGAATGGGGTGTAGAAATGTAATTTGAATTTAAGGAGGTAGAATTACAAAGAAATTGTGACTACTGTAAGATTAGTTTTTAAATATTATTATGATGTTAAATATTATATATGATACAAAACATGTAGCTTATTGTATTTTTAATTTGAATTACAGTATTATCAAATTGTATCTGAAAACAGTTGTGTTGAATAATTGGATTAAAAACTTTTTGATCACTGACATTATTAAACTTTGTTGAGTGAAATATTTAGTGACATATCATGGAATAAGTTATTCTAGATAGACATATGAGTAGACAGATTTATAGATAGCTATTTGATTCCGTTTTTCATCTCATGTAGCTTATAGTATTGCAAATGATTCTAAGAAATTTCACTACCTTGAACCACATGACAACATGACTTAGCATTTTATGCAATCTTTCTCACAGATGTCAAGTGATTAACATTGTAAACAACCGTTGTGTTCAAAGGAAAGGATTTGACCCTTAGGAAACTGTGTGAGTGTGTGATAGTTTTTGTGCATGTCACGTCTCACGTGCAGCTACAAACGCTCATCCTTATGCTTCAATCGGTCATGGAACAAAGCACAATGACTGACAATAAGTAACATGAATCAGACCTAATTATACATTAGCATGTAAGAAAGTATAATAGTGTGCTCTATTATTGGTGTTTGTTGACATTGGGTATATTGACATGATCAACAAACAACATGCTATCTCAATGACTCCATATTGAAACCTGTATCCTCCGAAGGAGACCTCAACAGAGTCCTAAATGGGTGACTTAAACAAAGAACAAAGAGGAGGAGAGCAGGGACACAAGTGGGCACTGTGGCAGACATCAAGGAACCAATAGAAATCTATTTTGAGTTTTCTGTAGACATTGGGGGCCAATAAGAGCTGGTTGGAACTCAGACAGTTTCACAAGGCTGACCATATCATAGGCCTAAAGAACTTTCGTGTTTTTCCTCTGGATTATTCACATAACTAGACTTGCCTTGACCCAGTGTGGTCCCTTAAAATGCTGCTTGCCGTCACAGTGGAATAGAAGAGTACTTTGGACTATTTTATGCAGAGAATTTATAGACTGTGCCAGAAAGGTAGGAGCACTTTTGTGTGGAATGTGTGATTCTAAGCTTGAATGCGTTAAAATGTCTAGCCTGACGGCGTGTCAAGGACCCGTTTTACCTGTAAAGTGATTCATTTCATTCTCACTTCTTTTTAAACCATACAGCACTTCAGCTGAAAGGAGCAATATGCTCTGCCAACATGATCAAACTGTCAGATGGTCCAAATTCAAAGTGAACAGCCCAGTGATGTAATAATGGCTAAATCCAAATACATCTTGTAAGAATTTAATACAAAATTGTTTCAATGATGAGATGTTAAAGAGTGCTTGTATGAATTCAGATAATTCTGCCACATTTGAAACTGTTTGGCACTACCTTAAAAACTACTATACGCCACTCTGGAATACAAGATTCTGATTGGTCAGTCATTCTGCTGGCAAATACATTTGTATATGTAATAAAAACAATATTTCACAAAACTGTTTTTACTGCATTTTTGCAGTGTCTTTTTTGCAGTTTTCACCTGGTACTAAGATGCATTTTGGTCGATCCGATCACAAGTGTATGATGCTAAATACGGTTGGAAACGGGGTCTAAAACGTTTTAAGGTAGTGAAAACGCATTTCCGGATTGCTTTCCTAGTGTAAATACGCCTACGTACATCTTTTTATGTACGTAATGTAGTACGTAAAATACGCCTACTCTCGGTCTACTGACCTAATGTGTAAACATTATGGGAAGCACGCTAGCCAGACAGGATTTAAACTTTGTCGGCTGTTGACTCAAGTTTGGTTTGAAGATGAAAAACATATCAAGCAATGCCCTCTCACCATACCGGATTTCTAACGCATTCACAGCATTCGCCGTGGTCTTGCGTCTGTCAGAGCAGAAACAAAAGCTTCGTGTTTTTCAGTCGTCTCCGGTGCGTTCATGTAAATTGTACATGTTTATTTTGTCCATTAGATCAAAAGATCTGGGGTGGGGGAAACATACATTTCATACAACCAGGACAGATTGAACAAAACGCATCTTAATACCAGGTGTAAACACTTCAGAAACATTACAAAGTTCTTACCAATCCCATACTTGAAAGGTAGTATAATTTCATGTTCATTTGTTTGGTAAGTAGTCATGTAATATGGAGGAGAACGTACAGCCAGCCAGTCATTATCACAAAATAAACCTCTTCAGGGTGATGCAAGACCCTCTTTGCATTGGGGTCTCGATTGTCTTGTCTGGGGTTGTTTTGTGATAATGACTGCACATTGTTGTTTTAATGAGAAAGTTGTTATTAAAAAACTATCTAGCAGCTAATGGCAGGGTGCCATGATGCCTCAAGATCATGTTGTCTCGGCTAGCAAAACAAATCCAAGAGCACATGCAGAGGCTTAAATGCCAATGGGGGAAACAACCTGATATTGGTATACGATGCCTCTCTCTGACATAAACCTCTGATCCTCCTTAAATAATGTAAGTCACATTTCCATTTTGGAGGGAATGTTCGCTTTAAAAGCCTCCTGCTGTGGCTTTACAAATACTGGTTGCACTCAGGTCGGCTGTGAGGCTTTAATATGTAAAGTCACCACAAGTCTTTATGTACCATCTACGTTTCCTTTGAACGGTTTTCTGCCACACGTATGCGCACAATGATTTTTTGAAGGTTTTTGGTGTGATTCATGTTTATTGATGTGTGATGCTTTGAAGTTTTAGGCTTACCTTTACAGGACTAGTTGTGCAGAAAAGGTTGCATTTCCCCATGAATCAAAGTATTAGAGGTGCTATAGCATCACTATTACTATTACTCATACTCAGTGTTAGGGATTTGAAGAAACACCCAACCTAAGGTGTTTAACTTCAGCACGTAACTCATACCACAGCGCTTGTGCCTCAAACATGAATGATACCTCAAATGATGCGGTTGAGGAGCTTTTCTGATTTTAGACTCCAATGTTCGCCTTCTAGATAAATGGACGAAGAAATCCTATAGAATCACATTGAATGAGCGACCTGAGCCATATAGAGACCAGAAAACCCATAGCAATACACTAAAAACATTATTAATATTTTAGTTATAGTTTTTTATGTAGTTGAATTTATATTGTGCAAAAGTTTGGAGTCAGTAGTTGTTGTTTTTTTTCTCAGCATTAGTATTCAACATATATTCAGCAAATGTATAATTGTTTCCAAATCAGCATAGAATGATATTTGAAGGATCATGTGACACTGAAGACTGGAGTAATGATGTGGAAAATTCAGTTTTGCCATCACAGAAATATATGGCATTTGAAAGCATATTTAAATAGAAAACAATAGTTATTTTAGAAAAAAAAGAAAAAAGTTATTTAAAAAAATTGTAATATTTCTCATTATTACTGTTTTTACTGTATTTTTGATCAAATAAATATAAAAAAATCGTACTGACCCCAAACTTAGTTTTTTTTTTGTTATTTAAATATGCAATTCAAATATGCAGTCAAAATCCATGTTTCTAAGGCTCATTATGAAAACATTTGTTTTATTGATCTAATTGTTTGACATTGACCTCTTTTTCACTGACCATTTTCTTTATTTCTTTAGAGAGAGAGAGAGCTTTGTAAACACCTGGAGTTATGGCACCTGCTGTTGGAGGTCCTGTGGGCTACACCCCTCCTGAGGGGGCTGGGGTTGGGCTGTGGTGGTTGGCGCCTTCATTTCCATTGGTTTCTCCTACGCCTTCCCGAAGTCCATCACTGTGTTCTTCAAGGAAATTGAAGTGATCTTTGATGTCAATAGCAGTCAAGTGTCCTGGATCTCTTCCATCATGCTTGCTGTCATGTATGGAGGAGGTAAGCGATGTCTTCTTGCTCTTTATCCTTTTGTCTTCCACTCAAAACTCTCAAACACTCTATGGGCCCTATCTTGCACCCAGCGCAATTGACTTTGTACACTGACGCATGTATCATTCCTATTTTGCACCCGCGCAAAGCGGGCTTTTCCCTCCACAGACGCGCGTCGGTAAACTAGGAAATGAACTTGCGCTCGCTGGGCGGGTCGGCGCAAAAATGAGGCGTGTTTCGGCGCAAACATTCCCTAGTGCTATTTTGCAGTTCCATAAAACAATTTCGCCACTGACCAAAAAAAACCTGGTCTAAAGTCAATGGCGCGTTGCGCATTGTTCATAATGCTATTTTAAGCGCGCATGCTTGGCCATAATGTAGCGGGTGCACAACGCGCACACACTTTGATTCTCTCATCAACACAGATGCAGCAGTTTTTATTTTTGCAAATCATACATTATAACAAGGAAATATATTACCACACGAGGGAAATCATTGTGGTGTCCATGAAGATGTGAAAACTAGGCATAAATCTAGCTTACACATTTACCAGTGTATATTGGCAATTTTTCAGGCAAATTGACGGATCAGAACTGTTTGCCCAATAGTGGCAAGACACATATGTATATAAGGACATCTGACAAATTAGGCTTCCTTCCTACATTCATGATAGGATTTGGCATTTGTACATGGAAGACTTAAAACACGCACGTAGCTACTAATACCTTTGGGATCACTGTGTTTGCTACTGCAGGGGAGTATCAGAACACATTATTTTGGATTGGTGCTTGTCATCATTCCCTGGTTTTCACATTTTGGCCAAGACTGCGAAATCACCTTTACCATAAAGTAAGTAGGCCTACATTAAAAACCTTACTCTTTAACTTACCAGTTAAGTTGAGCATTCTCATATTTATTTCTATTGATTTGGATGGGTTTGTCCCATGCCCAATGTTATTTCTCTTTCATTTACGGCCCTGACGAGAACATCGACCTCCTCGGCTGTGAACCGATTCTGAAGCGCGCGCACCATAATAATAACAATCCGCCATGCAACATGCGCACCTTTTCTTAAAGGGTATGTTGGATGACGCTCTGATTGGTTTATTTCACGTTACGCCCAAACCACACCTATGAATAATGAAGCTACTTCAGACCAACCCCTTATAGATTTGCGCCAGGCGCAAGAGGCGTTTATCCCGCCGGGAAAATAGCAACAGCGCCGGGATCCGCCCACAAAGTTACTTGCGCTTTGCGCTTTGACACTTGCGTTTCAGATCGTGCGCTGGGTGCAAGATAGGGCCCTATATATCATTAAAAAGTTGTGAATTCATAATGGTTTAATTTTGTACTAGATGTTTGCCCTGATTTAAATCCGAGTTGCTTAAAGGTGCTCTAAGCGATGTCACGCGTTTTTAAGGCCAAAACATTTTTTGTCACATACAGCAAACATCTCCTCACGATCCGCTGGCTGCCTGTCCCCTGAGCACACTGTAAAAAAACGCGGTCTCTGCGGACACCCCAGGCTCCACAAACGGCTACAAAAACAAACTCTAGCGACCCGCTCTACAAAACATAACAAACTGTTCCAGCCAATAACCGACAAGAATGGTTTGGGGGCGGGGTTTGAGGGGTTAGTGCGCGGATGAGGAGGAGGGAGGGTCTAGCTAGCCTCCGTTTTGTTTGACAATAGTTCGAACGTCAACAAGAAGTGATGTCACCCAGGATCGCTTAGAGAACCTTTAATACAGTAATTCTGTCCATGAGTCACTTTTAAATAATGCTGTTTTGTTGTCCATTCAAGCCAGTGGTGAGATCATGGCACAGGTAATGAAGGCACAGTTTATTAATGGATATTGCGTGAATGAAAGACCCTTATTCATTGAATGTAGAAACGAGAGGGATGCTAGACAAGGCTTAGACATCAGCCACCGGCTTCTTTGCTGAGAGATTGAGCTCTGAATGGGCAACTCTATCTCCCTCTGGAGTCTTTCTTCTCAGTCAGCTCTTTATTCTGCAAGTGTCAGATGTTTTCCTTGGAGAGAGATGAGGAGATGAGACGCCTAACTCTGGAGTCACACAGACTTGTGATGACTAGCGTCAATAGCAAACTTGTCTCAGGAAGTGGAGCACCACCAAATGATGTCAGCACACTCACATAGACTGACTAAATTTCACCTTCTCCTTCTCACGCTACTGAGCAGATCAAAAATGAGTTTAAAAAATATCAACTATTACAGATAATATGAAAAAAAGGTTTGAATGTTTCTGACAGTATGGTGCTACTTTTTAGTTATGAGTCAAAGTTTTATTGCAAAAGCCAATTATACTATCAGTATGGCTTGCGTGCACAACCTTTAAAAGAGGCAAAAATAAATTAATTTATTTTCATTTTCTTTCCTTATCCTCATGTCGTTCCAAACCTGTGCAACTCTCTGTTCCCTGTGGAACACAAACAAGATGTCAAGATGTTTTGAAGAATGTTAAAACTCTTCTTTTCCATTCAGGGCAAGCATACAGTGAAGTAATGTAAAGCTCGTTGAGTTGTTGTCCATCATTTTGCGAGCGTTGTGTTGATAAAGAAAAATGTCACGTCACAATTGGAAATATTTCCGTTTTAAATAACAAAGGCGAACCAGTGAATATCACACAAGCAGTGCACACTTTGCGCTATAGCTAAGTCCTTTTAGGCAAGTCATGCCACTCGGCCGCCATCTTGGCAACGCCTCCGGGCAGCTATTTGGGACTAACAAGACCAGGCTCCTATCTAAATGAATGGGCAGAGAGTCAGAACTGTACTTTCACTTGTCACCGGGACATAAAAACTGCATAGTATAGAATAGCTGTATAGAAACAGCAATAAAATATGATAAAAATCGCTGAAAACGTTTGATGACTTTGCCCCAAAATAAGGTTTAAAACGCCTTTTCCCCCACAGGTTATACTTTTACTACGCATGCGCAAGGGTTCACGACACCAACACGCAAGGTCTCTCGCTCTCTCCCTCTCTGCCGTGCACGTGCTACACGGGTTGAAGCACACTCGGAGATTTGAACTAATTTGCGGGCATCAGGGAGCCGCTATCAATATGCGGGAGACTTGGGATGTCTCAACGCACACATACAATGCATATCAAATCTGCCGCCTTTTTTTAAACACTAACGTATTTTCCGCTATCGCAAACCTCAACTGTGCGCATGCGTCAGAGGAACCAGACGATAGGCTTAAATGTTTCCCGGCTTGACTGTTGAAAGCAGACTATTGGCTTTCCAGTGGGAGGGGCGTGACGTGCATACAACCGCCATCTTTGGCGTTACGGGTTTTCCCTATATAGTTCTATGGAGGATTGAGGAAGTGGCATGTCTCTATATAAATTGTCTCTGGCTATAGTTATGCTGGTGAAGAAGTCTCAAACCTAAAAGTTGTTTTTGATTAGGAGTAAGTTAATCTAGCATCTTGCATCAGTTATGCAGTGATCCACTATGAAATTATTGCGGGGAAAAAAATAATTTGTAATATTAATTTAATAATAAAAGTAGCCTAATAATAATAATAATGATGATAATTTCAGATCATCGCGGGCAGGGCTTGAGATCATCATAATTTTTTTTTATTATTATTGTTAGTTCTGATTGTACAATGGGATTTTTCCTTTTTTTATTGTGGACACTCAATCTGTTTATGTCATTGTCCCACATACTTCCTTTTGCCCTCACATTTGTCTTGACAAAGAACAAGGTGGTCGATCTGGATGTGTGTTTGAAACACAGACCTTTCAGTTTGTCAGTGGGGTTGACATTATGGCCATGAGATGTGGAAGCACATGACTTTACATTTGACCTCATACTCCTACACGGCCCCTTCTGGCCCAGCTGAGCTAATTCCCAACTGGGGGCAATATAGAGCACATGACCCAGATGACCAAGAACCAAGCACTCGTGAAAAAATCCAAGCGTTTTGTTCTGAACACAATGATGTACAGAATCGCAACATGCAGTGTTATGATTTGTACTAACATATTTGCAGGCAAGACATAACTGTGTGAATATTTTATGCAGACTTATGCACATCAGAAGTCTGTGTAGCAATATTCCATATTCCTAATAGTTCACATGCTCGCAAATAAATCAGAATGGCATTGTTTTAGCAGTTTGTCCATGACTGACATGTGTTGTGGTCCTCTTTTTGCTGTCATTTCCCTTTCTATCTGTTTTCTGATGCCCCCTCTGCCTCTTTATGAATTCATCCACTGTCTCACTCACCATTTGCAAAGAAGTCTGAATGCCCTCTAAGCTAAATACTGTCAGAAGGTGTTTGTTTATTTTCCAGGGTTTTGTTGTTTTGGCATTCTAGGCCAAGACATCTTCCTACATAGACCTCTAGTGCATTTAAGCTTGTTGTCGTGACCCAGGCAGCCCAGAGGTAGTTCGCCTGGAGCAAGAGAGGTCCAGATATGAGGATATTTACATGAATGCAGACTGATCTGATATGTCAGGAGTGGGTTTTTATTTAATGTCACCCAAGGGCTTAGTCAGTGAATATTCTAATTTAAAATCACTCTGTCTGTACCACATTTAAAGTCATGTTATTATAAATTAAGTTGATGTACTGTGGTTTTAATACCAAATCTGCACAAAAGAAAGTGCACAGAATGCTACAAATTACCCTAAAATATGTCATGCTAAACTGTGCCGTTTCTAAAAATAATGAATGTTTTCATACAGGTTTCCTGAAGACTCCACTTGTCTGCCATTGGTTGGTCAAATAGATAGCCCTGCCCTAGACTCACACCATTGCTTTGCTTGACACAATGTTGCTGTATATTGTGCTGGTCTTTTGCAAGCATTCAAGCTCATTTGTGAGGAGTGTTCATTCACATGTATCTAGGACTGCACAATTAATGATTATCATGGTATGGCTGAGCAATTGTCAAATCTCAAAAGGCTGCAATTTGGAAACAAATATATGCGATGCGTGTTTCAGAGTGAAGCGTAGCACTGTGTTCTTTTACGAGCAGCTCATTATCTGCCAGTGCCAAATTATACAGCCCTACGAACAAGAATACAGAACACAGCAAACAGAATTTTTTTTTCGAATTGCAATCGCAATTTTATCAGAAAAAAACAAGTCAGTCTATTGTACTGGGAGGCTGAAGACGTGCAGGCGCTCGCCATCACTCCCCAGTTTTCACATGATTAGGAGGCTTCCTTCCTACATTCATGATAGGATTTGGCATTTGTACATGGAAGACTTAAAACACGCACGTAGCTACTAATACCTTTGGGATCACTGTGTTTGCTACTGCAGGGAGTATCAGAACACATTATTTTGGATTGGTGCTTGTCATCATTCCCTGGTTTTCACATTTTGGCCAAATTATACAGCCCTACGAACAAGCACAGCAAACATAGAATTTTTTATTCAAATTCAATTTTTATCAGAAAATCGCAGTTACCAACCACCCCAGCCCCCCCCCCCCCCCCCCCCCTCCCCAAAATATCGTGCAGCCCTAGATGTATATAGTCTAGTTCTCTCATATTTCTTGTATATTGGGAATGTTCAAATCTGGTTAAAGTACTGGTATTACTAGTTGTTGTGGGTTAAACCAGGGATGTAACATGACATTAATGAATTTCCACATTTATAAACGTGTTAATGTTTTATTTCGTACATGTTCACACAGTGACTCGCTCCCCCTCTGTATGAGGTGGATTAGAGAGGCAAACAAGGCAGTCTATTGTACTGGGAGGCTGAAGACGTCATGATTAACAGGCTTCCTTCCTACATTCATGATAGGATTTGGACTGTACATGAAATGCCTAAAACACTCACGTAACTGCTAATATTTTTGTAATCACTGTGTTTGCTACTGCAGGGAAGTATATCAGAACACTTTAGTTTGCTTTGCTAGGGCTAAAGTTTGCCATAGGAGTGAAACATATCTGAAATATGATTTAGTAGAGCATGTCTTCCAGCCACTGCATTTCACAGGTAACATATTTTCCTCAGTTAGCTGGATGATGGTGAGAAACAGCAAAATCTGCAGTTTGATGATTACTGCAGTAATATGCAATGTCAAATTCTATTGTTCTTCCCCACAGAGCTGCAATGCCCTCTAGTGGTCTGACTATCAACTTTCACCATTAAATCAAAATATTTGTTTATCCTTTTTTATTTTAATCTGTGCATAAAAGAAAATAGATGTACATATTTGTAATATTTCATCATAATATAATAACTTCCTCCTATTCTAAAACATTGTTCCTTTTTTTTTTTTACTTTGTTTTCATTCCCATCAAATCCCAATGGATACAATCAAATCTTGTTGAGTTTCCTGATAACTTGGAATTGGTTGTTTCTTGAACCAATGTTCTTTTTTAGTTTGTAGCTGTTTTTTCTTTACCACATATATCTTACTAGTTCTCAAACATATTCAACAGCCCTGTTTTCTTCTTGGTAACCAAGTACACCAACTTTTGATAAAGCTTTACTTCAAAACAGTCATCATTTAATCTAAAAATGATAAAATAAAATAAAATAAATATATCATTATTTGTTTAGTTCATTGTATTTATTTTAAAATGTTATAGTGTCTTAGATTAAAGATATATTTAAAGTATAATCTTACTGACTTTGAAGATCATTTTCAAAACAACATTTCAAATTGTCTTAAAATAGGAAATAAAATCTCTTTCTGCTTTCAGATTTATATATAATATATATAATATATATAATATATATATATAATATATATATATAATATATATAATATATATATATATATATATATATATATATGTACAATAATGTTTTTGTTTTTATTTTTTGTGTGCGTGTGCGTGTGCAGAATCTGACAGCTTGTATTTCCAATTTTTGTTCCCAGGTCCTGTCAGCAGTATCCTGGTTAATAAGTATGGAAGCCGGTCCGTTATGATTTTAGGAGGCTGTCTCTCTGGAGCAGGGCTCATCGCTGCCTCTTTCTGCAATACTATTGAGGGCTTGTACTTCTGTGTCGGTGTTTTAGGAGGTATAAATACGTAAAACACATTTATTTTATTTTTTTTAAATGGTCAAGCGTTATTTTAGGTGCCCTTAACTACTATAGTTACATCAAAAAATACGTAAAATGACACTTTTGCTGCTATATATTGAGTTAGGAAACAGGAAAGGTTAGGGACAGGTATGGTGGTGTGGTTAGGCAGCTGTAATTATATAGGTTTTTTTTTTTTTTAATACAAGTACAATGTAAAAACATGTATGTACACAATAAGTGTATTGTATCAAATTATTAATTTAAATGTAGGACTGACATATTAGTTAAAGACACCTAATATAAAGTGGGAACTTTTAAACATAAATCGTTGCACTTATCCCATGCAATTTGTAGTAATAGCATTCCTGTTGATGGTACACCCTTGTGGCACATTTTAATATCACCCTGGGGACCAGTTTTCTTTTTAACTGTTTTTTATGATGTTTTCCAGGTCTGGGACTGGCATTCAATCTCAACCCAGCTCTCACAATGATTGGAAAATATTTCTTCATAAGACGCCCGATAGCTAATGGCATCGCTATGGCTGGTAGCCCAGTCTTCTTGTCTACTCTGGCTCCTTTAAACACTTGGTTCTTTGAACAATTCGGCTGGAGAGGGAGCTTCTTGATTCTGGGTGGACTTCTGTTCAATTGTTGTGTAGCTGGATCACTGATGAGGCCCATTGGACCAAAACCCCAAGTTGCTGTTAAAGCTGCTAACAGTAACAACAGAGCTAGAGAGCAAAAGACCATGATAGAGATCATCAATGGCTTTATTGATCTGACGCTCTTCAAGCATCGTGGCTTCTTGCTTTACCTATTGGGTAATGTGGTCATGTTCTTCGGCCTCTTCACTCCTCTTGTGTACCTCAGTAATTATGCCAAGAGCAAAGAAATTCCCAAGGAGAAGGCAGCTTTTCTGCTCTCTGTCCTGGCCTTTGTAGATATGGTTGCACGGCCTTCAATGGGAATGGTCGCCAACATGAAATGGGTGAGACCAAGAGTGCAGTACTTCTTCGCCGCAGCCATTTTCCTAAATGGTGTGTGCCATCTGCTTGCCCCTCTGTCCACGGACTACTTAGGGTTTGTGATTTACTCTATCTTCTTTGGGTTTGCCTATGGCTGGCTCAGCTCAGTGCTGTTTGAGACTCTCATGGATCTCGTAGGGGCTCAACGTTTCTCCAGTGCTGTAGGACTGGTGACGATTGTGGAATGTGGGCCTGTGTTACTGGGGCCTCCTTTACTAGGTGAGTATGGAGTGTGTTTACATCTCACATCAAATCACACATCAAATGGTTCACTTTATCATATGCATGCATGTTTTATGACCTCATATTAATTGAGAGACTAAATATCGTATTTGTACTTATACAAATTAATTTGTCACACAGCAGAAGCATTTAAAGTGCCCCTATTATGCTTTTTTCGGTTTATACCTTTCATGTAGTGTGTAATATAGCTGTTTGTGAATGTAAAAGGTCTGCAGTTTTAAAACATCGAAGTGGATGACAAATGGAGTTATTGTCTCCCACAAGAAAGAACCGATTCTGAACTGAATCCGATTCTGAAACAAATCTTCAGTAATTCCAGCCTTAATTAAAAAAAAAAAAAAAAAAGGTTTGAAACAAATTTGCACAATGCCTGCCTATGATCTTCATTGGCTGCATGTGAACAACGGCGCCATCATTTAATTTCATATGACTGACTGTGTATCAAGTGCTGAGGGAGCCTCTGGAGCTGAAATGCAGATATGGTAATGTGCGTTTCGTTTCCGACATCTGACCAATCAGAGCAGAGTAGGATCTCTAAAAGGCGGGGTTTAGAGAGACCGAATCCTTGATCGAACCATTTCAGACACTAAGGTGATACTGCATAGCCTAGAAATCTGGACGCACCCTAGCGGCAGCAAAAAGTATTTTGCAGCAAAGTGTGGTCTAGCAACTCTCCGTTGGCAATCGAGCTGGAAAAACCAAACTCTGGTCAGGCCAATCACATCGTGTATAGAGTTGGTGGGTGGGTGGGCTTAACATAATGATGGCAGAGTTATGACGGTTCCCCTGCGTGATTTCCCTGCTACTTGAAAACAAAGAAGATGCTGCTGGCGAACAGCGATCTTTCGAATCGGCTTTGGCCGCGACTCGAAGATTTGGAGTTAAGAGAACGTCACTTAAGTCATTCTTAAAAAAGGAAGATGTGTTCGGAGTTTTGACGACCGGATACGGCAAAAGTTTAATATATACAACTAGCTCCGCTGGTGGGAAACGCATGGGACTCACTCAGCCACAGCCGTTCGTTGCTCTGGTTGGTTGTAGCGCTGTCCTATTGCATGCAGAGGGAATTTGAAAGACAACCGTTTATCCCGCCTCTCGGATTGAGGTATGCCAATTGGGAGTTCCCAGACCTAACATCTTGATGTAGGTCTGGCTTGCCAGGCTAGATACTGCTATGTATTATGAGAAAACTAAAGTGCTTTATTTTTATTTATTTATTTTTTAAATGAATGCATATACAAGCTTAAACAAAAAATTTTTTTACGTTTTTTACCCGACGTCAGTTGTTTGACTCGCGTGACGGCGATTTTGAATGTTTGTGCGCCACGGTTCCAGGCACGCGCTGAGATTCACTTTAAGCAACAGCAGTAGCAACTGAAATAAACACGGTTGCCCAATATAGTCAAAACTTCCAAAATATTACTAATTATTACAAGACCTTTTTAACCTTGATGGCATGCTTTAAATGTATTTTTGAAGCTTGCAATTACTTCAAACATTTTGGCGCCTCAGAGACCCAAGTTAACATAAACAAATGCATTGAATTCATTGAATTCACAACATTAAACCATAAAAAAGCAAAAGTAAAAACCTTTAAAATTGCATAATAGGTACACTTTAAAATTAAATAGTGAAGGCAAAGGGTAGTTAAAATGTTTTTTTTTATTATTATTATAAGAAATTACCAGTCAAATTACCTAAGAAATTAATTTTCCCAAATACATTCAGGTTAATATTAACCTGAAATCCTGGTGTTCATTAAAAAAAAAAAAAAAGTATTACCTAAATTTGAATCACTTTTAGCAAATTTTGTTGATTGGTGGATTCCGCTTGGATCACTTTTTTTTTATATGACAATTGTCTACACTCACAGGAAAGTTCAACGACATCTACCATGACTACAAGTATACTTACATGGCCTGTGGATTTGTCCTGCTGGTTGGCAGTTTGTTTCTGTTCATCGGAATGGGCATCAACTACAGGCTGCTGCATAGAGAGGCAAAAGAGGAATCCAAAAGAGCCAATCTGCAGGAGGAACCTGGCAAAGAAGTTGAAGATGCACTGAAAGTACCCAATAACAATACTGTAACTGTAGAGGATGGTGTGTGACACTGGCTGATTGGTGTTATTCTGGGTGATCCTTACATTTATACTCTTTCCACACTCAAGATTTAGTTACAGACATCCATCCTTGGCCTATTCAGGTTACTGAGACAGTGATGCAAACATTCCAGTGCCTTGCATGAGTGCACACTACACAGTAATGCAAATGATATGTTTAATTTTATTTTTAGAATTTAACTTTAGTTTAAAAACGTTTGCTGAACATTTTACTGTAGGACAAGAATTATATTGCATTATATACTATTTTGGGGTGTTTTATGTACGCAGTGAGTGAAAGATTAAAATTAGTGATAAATATATAAGGAATTAATTGCAAGAAACAAATGTTGCCTTCTAACAAAAAAGACACTGGAGTAATAAAATAGCAGTAGCCTAGATATACAAATAGTGTATGTTGTTAAATATATGCACAAATGAAACATAACTTGATAAATACTTTCAGTTATGCATTTTGTCAGTGTCCATGCACATTTGCCAATGTCTGTTATTTTGTGTATTCTTATGTGTATGTGCATAGCCTAGCAATGTAGTGATGAAAGATTGTTTACTTGTTTAAAACTATGTAAGTCCAACCACTATTTATGTATAGTCTGGTAAAATTGTTCTTAAAATGTAAAATAATGTAGTATCAGAGACACTGTATATCCTTTGTGTTGCAAAAGTGTTAAAATAAAAATTATTTTCATTTAAATAGCCTAAGAATTGTATTGTTTCATATCACCTTTCAAGTGCTGGGTGTTAACTCCTGTGTTCTGTTGAGATTTACAATGACTTAAATCTTATTTTTGTCGTTGATTTCATTTGCAAAATGTTCATCTGATCTAAAGTCAAAGCCCATTTGATATTACCCTTTGTTGGATGCACCTTTCATAAATGTGGCAGGAGGTATCCACAATAAAATGTTCAGTCGTGCTTTTAGAAATAATTGGATTTTCGAAAAAATACAATAAAAGAAGAAATAAACAACTGGCAGAAGTTTATCTCTACACGCCAATCAGAAAACGTCAGCATGTGAGAATTCAATGCGTTTGTTGAATGTTACCTTGGGTCTATGAGGCGCCTAAATGTTTGAAGTATTTGCAAGCTTTAAAAATACCTTTGAAGCATGCCATCAAGGTAAAATCTGTTTAAAATGTTTTGTAATAATTAGTAGGTTAATATTTTGGAAGTTATGACTATATTGGGCAACCGTGTTTTGACTGAATCTCAGCGCGTGCCTGGAACCGCGCCGCGCAAACCATTTCAAAATCGGCGTCACGCGAGTCAAACAACTGACGTCAGGTAAAAACCGTTGGTTAACGGAGTCGTATCAATCATAAAACAGTCCAGACGGAGCTCGTGTGAATTGTTTGAAGGTAAAATGTTTTAAAATTACGTTTAATCACGTAAACATAGTTTATAAATAGTTCCAAAAGTGGAAGAGTAATGAAAATGTGACAATTTGGATAATTTTTAAGGAATAACTTACAGCCTAACTTACCGTTTAACGTTACGTTAACTGTCTCTACATTTTCGATTTAAGTTAACGTTACTTTCTCAGCTAGCAAGTATACAGTTCATGTTATCTCAAAAGGGAAAAGCCCTGAACAATAAAACTATTCGGTATACAGTTCTGAGGATTTTTAAAGTGCTATTTCGTTTGACTCCACAGCATGCATAAACCATTCAACTTCAAACTGTTCGTGCCCCCAAGAGCTCATTTGAATCAAGTGTATGCAGTGAAGCCCCAGTTTGAAGAAAATGCTGTTTTTTCTCCTTCGGATCAGGTTGGCTAACTTGTAAATTCTTTGTTTGTGCTACAATGTTGCTATTTGACCTGTGGCTGGTTGCTAAAACTGCTGTGTGAACTTTAAATGAATTGGAATGATACAGAGTTGCCAACTGTACCGTATTAGCCGGGACGTCCCGTACTTGGGCCTAACGTTAATGTAATTGTCCCGTACGTGACCTCTCTTGTCCTGTTTATTGACCATCTGGTCTAACTGATTGTTAACTGACTGATATCATACAACAGCAACACGACACTTGAGAATGATCACGACACCATCATCCAATCACAGCTCATCCTCATGCGCATCAGACCATAGAATAACAAACTCTAAATTGAGAATTAATTATTATTTTGGGACAAATGATTGTTTGACTTGCGAACAGAATCCTCTGCTGTCTGGTCGTTCCCGGTTCGATCCGGACTCGCGCTAACAGCACATCACTTTCACTGTCAGCTTTGGCGTATTCAAACAAAGTGATTATTGATCACGAGTCCAACATCCATCCAGCCACGCAAGAAAACATGAAATTTACCATAGGGAATAATATGCTGATGTGATTTGATGCTCAAGAAACATTTCTGATTATTATTAAAAAAAAATGTTCAGGATTCTTTGATGAATAGAAATTTCAAAGGAGATTTATCTGAAATAGAAAGTATTTGTAACATAAAAAAATGTCTTTACTGTCTCCTTTGATTAATTTAATGCATATTTGCTGAATAAATGTGGGCTATTACTTTTTTGGGGGGGAATTCTTACTGACCCCAAACTTTTGAACTGTAGAGTATAATGTTACAAAAGCTTTTTATTTTTAGATATGCTATTATTTTTGAACGATGGTTTGTTTTTAATGTGACGTTTTTTGTATGACATTAAAATTAGTTTTAATAAAAACAAATGTGTTTATGTCTGAGAACCGTTTTATACACATACTTACTGCAGACACTGAAATGACAAACACTGATACAATACAAATATTTTTGGTGTCCCTTATTTTCCTATAAAGAATCACGATTGTCCCGTATTTTCTTAAGTTGGCAACCCTACGTGTATTTTGTTTGTAGAGTTACAAGTGTTCAGATATGGAGACAAGCCTTCCATTTCCATCCGAAATGGTGCTTCCTACGAAGGCATCCAGACCAGGTAACATTTATAAAGTCTAAAATGTAGAGGCTAATATTTATTAATAAAATGTATTGGTTTTAATGTAGTGTCAATTCCAGTCTTAAAAGCAACATGTTCATTAAACCTAATACTTTGTGATTAAAGAGGGTATGAAGAAGGTTGCAGTCATGCCAATGGAAAAGGAGGAGGTCTGATTGAATGCTCATTTCATTTTGTATTTTAGTTTATTGCTTAAAAGATGAATCATTCATATATTTGTATACTATAATATAATAAGGTCCATGTTATGAATTCTGTAAAATGCATAATGAAAATAAATCTAAGCAGTTTAATTACTATGGTGCTTTTGCATTATAGACAACATTAAGATCCAGCCAGCTGTACTCCAGATTGCTGGATGAAGCTGAGAAAATTAAAATGTGGAAGTTCAGAGTAGATTCTGAGATTTCACAAAAAGACAGGAAGCTTCAGGAGAACAGAAAAACCATTGACACACAGCGCAAAGCCATTCAAGAGCTTCAGGTAAATCGTTTTTGGTTAGCATATTTTTTTTACTTTTTACTTTTTATTTTTTTGTTGCTTTACTAAAGACAGAATTATAAATTATATCCATTGCAGTTTGCAAATGAAACTCTGAGCGTGAAATTAGAGGATCAACTCAATGAGAATGAAGACCTTAGAAATAAGTATGTACATCATGGGAATATTTAAATAAGCACATAAATACAGTACTATATTATATTATATTGTATTTTTATCATGCAGAAGTAATGCTACCAGAAATTTGTGTAACATACTTAAGGACACATTTGAGAGATCTGCTGAGAAAATGAATCTGTGTAAGTGTGAGCATGTTAAAAGATGTCATATAGCATAACATAATGTATTAATTCATTGCCAATTATTAGAGAACAATATTGTGTTTTTCATTTTGCCTGAAATAGTTGAGGCTGAACAGGAAGAAACTCATGATCTGTTTATACAGAACAGTGAGAATATTCAGGTAACTATATAATGAGTGTACTTATTTATCTAGTACTGGTGAAGCATGGGAAATAGGTCCAACCCTAGATTGGGACAATCCTTTTCACAACACTTTAATTTGTTCATTTGCAGACGATGGTGGCAGCATTTGAAAGTCTTCAAAAGCAGGCAGAGGCTGATCAGCAGGAAATGTTGACATGTGCTCATTTTTAAATAATTTGTCTAATTATTTTAAAACTTAAATTCATTTTAAGCATGCACTGTATTTGACACAACAAAATGAAACATTTTAACATTGTTTTGTTAACACATCCTACAGTAAGAGAATGCCTTGCACAGTTTGATGATCTTAAAGTGAAGTTCCAGAGTGAATGCCATGTGAAGGAGAAGGAGGTTATTACTCTTTATTTTGAGTGATCTTTAATGCATACTGTAACACTCTTTGTGTTAATGTTGTGACTAAAACGCATATCTATTTTGTGTTACTTGCTTTGACTTGTTTAGGTTGCCATGCTTCAAGAAAAACTCCAAGAAAAAGAAAACAATCTCAAAGATTTTTCAGTCAAACTCCAAGAGGCAAAGCAAAGCTGCAGTCTGCTAGAGGAGTCTGCAAGTAAGAATGCAGTACACATTGCATAAGTCTTTCCTTAATTTTTCCACAAGTCATGTATGTTCACTCATGTTTCTTTTAGGGAAACATCAGACATTACTTCAGAATGTGACACAGGATCGGGAGGTGCTTGAGGAAAAACTCAGGGTGACGGTGCAACTCAAACTGGAGATTGAGGTTTGTCCCTAAACAAGGTCTAACTCTTGATACAATTGTTTTGGGACTTATTTGTAAATGTAGTACATCATAAAGGTTCAAATAATTCATGTTATTGTTTTGCAGTGTTTTATATTGTATTGTATTACTTTATCACACCAAGGAAAACCAGAGAGCCTTAACTGACAAACTGGAGCAAAGCAAGGAGAACCATGAGAAAATTCTTCTAATGAAAGACACTGAACTAGAGGAACTAAACAACATCAAAGAGCAACAGTCAAACCAACTTGCAGAGATGCAGCTGACAGTGAATTCTTTGCAGTCCTCACTAATATCTGAGATACAGAGGTACTTCATAATATCAGTTCAAGATCTAGCCGTTACCGGTTCTTTTCTTTTCTTCCATACCAATTTAATGAAATCTGTTTTAATAAGATTACAATACAGTTTACCAAAAAAAAAAAGTGGTTTTATTTTTTCAGTTTGTTGACTTTTTTTTTTTTACATACTCAGGACATATGCAGCACTACATACCGAATATATGCCTCGTGCTCAAGCTTGCCTCAAAGCACTGGCAAAAGATTATGAATGTTGGCCTAAATGATTATGAATGTGTCGGGGAAAAAATAGCAAGGAAACATTTTAATTGTTTATTAATAAACTTGTGTTTTCTGAGACAGTGTTGACTGCAAAGATTAAGTTGTCTTTGCTGACTCGTCATCTCCGCAGTATAGTGAACACGTTTAGTTTAGTTTAGTTTAGTTTTAGTTTTAGGAAATGAAGTACAATATGAATCCAAGAACTTTAATAATTAATTTTAAACCATGTTGAAATGATTCCTTTGTTTTCACAGGGTACAAGATCTTGAGACAAAGATAACCTCTGTGGGGAAGGAACTCAGTGTCAAAAGTGCAGAATTGGGTGTGTTAAATTTGTAAATGTTAATAAATAATGGCGCAGTTGCATGCTTTGTACTATTTTAAGATCATTGGTTGCATTATCTTTATACAGAAGTTGTCAAGGGGCAGAAAGAGGACCATAGCAAGCAAATACAGATACTCCAGGATGAGCTGGTATGTATTTCCCCCTGTTTAAGCATTTATATTCTATGATTTATGAAACTAAGCTCACAGTATTTCTTTAACAGAATGAGAAGTCAAACTCACTCTGCTCTATAAAGGAGGAATTAAAGACAAGTGAGGTTCAGACGCTCCAGCTTATTGCTTCACTTGAAGAGAAACAAAGTGAGGCAAATCATTTGAAGGTGAGTAGAAGGTCATTAAGCATTCATCGGCATAGTAAAATGCATCCTCCATAATTTCAATGCTACATGTGCTTCGTATCTAACATTCACCCCTCTCAGGATGCAGCGGAGTGTGTCACCACAGATAATAAAAACATGATGGAGGCCCTGACAAAAGCTAGACATGATAATGAAGAGCTGCAAGAAGCTGTTGTTTTAAAAGAGGTCAAGACATTCTTCAGTTTTTGTGCATTTGTGGCATATTGTTTCAGTTTTTTACTATATTACACATCATGTATATTTATTTGAGTTGAGTAATATGATGGAACATGGACAAATATTTTGGATACTCAAATTGAATATGTACATCTTTCATCCAGGCTAAATTGAAAGAGATTGAGGAACAATTGTTAGGAGCTTTGGAGAGCTGTTGTAAATCATCTAAAGAGGTAGAAAGATTGGAGAGGGACTTAAAGGAACAGAAGTAAGAGCAACCACAACCTGTCTGGTTTTACTCCATCAATCTTTAAATCTCAAACTAAACCTCTAATTTATTGCATACTGTTTCACATACTATACAGTTAATCTTGATATGGGTAATTTAAGGGAGGTAATCTCTCTTTGAATTATTTTAGCATCAATGTTTTGCAAATGGATCTGTATTGCGAGTAATTAATGTAGAGACAGGGATGTAGACTAAATTTCTCATGTAAAAATGTAATGTTCATTTAAATCTTATTAAATTAAGTATTTTGGCTATTTTCTATTTTATAATTGAGATCTGTTCAGTATTTTATTGAACTTATTGAAGTTGTTTTTTGCTCGAAGGGATTATTACAAGGAGCTGATGTTGAAGTTTAATGACCTGCAGATACAGAAAGACATCATTCAACAACAGGTTGATAGTGATGCTTTAGAGAAGAAAGTTCTTCAGTCTCATCTAATGGTTTGTACATTTAATCAAGCCTCTAAATTTTGTACATTTACAGTATGACCTCAAATGCTGCATGTGATGGTTTGTTTGTTTATTTGTTTCTTACAGAAAAGCAATGTAAATGCTGAACGGGAGAAGACAGAAATAGATAGACTTGAGAGAGAGAAGCAACAGCTGCAGTAAGACTGAAGGAGACTTTTGTCTTACAACATTGCAAATTTGGTTTCATTTATCATTTTATTTTGTCTTGCATGTACAATTTTTATATTCCAGGGAACAGGTGAATATTTTATCTGCAAAAATTGCTGGTCAAGATGAAGAGACAAAGAATTTTCAGGAGCAGTTGAGAGAGAGTGTGCGTTCTTATTATTATACTGTTTTATTTCATTAGTTTGTTGAGGTGTGTAATCTCATGTGTTTATCAATAATTAATGTTTAATCACCCCAACAGGGCAAAGGTGCAAAGAGAGAACTTCTCATGAAAGAAAAAAAAATCAAAGCATTAGAGTCAAAGGTAAAAAATTCTGATTGTGTTGCACTTATACAGTATTGTGCACTGTACTCAAACATGTGTAAAAAAATAAGAGACCCTGGTGAAATTAATTTATAAGTTTTCTTTAGAGGATTTAGATGGCATACACTGCTTTTTCATACATTTGAATTATGAAGTAAAACAGTGGTCATGTTACAGAATTTGACATATTTCCCTTAGATGAGTAAACTTAAGGAAGATTCAGATAATTTAAAGAAACATCAGGAAGAGGAGCTTCAGAAAATACGTTCTGACTTTGAAGACAAATCAAAAGCAGAGGCACAACTCAACATTGAGGTGATTTCCCCCCCCCCCCCCCCCCCCCCCCCCCCCCCCCCCAATTAAATGCAATAACTGAAGAAAAAAACAATACAGAGATGCAAATAATGGTTATGTTTTATTGTTATTTTGTTTTTAGATGCAAAAACTGAAGCAAACAGCCTTGGAGGCACTGAAGAGTAAAGATGACACAGAAACTGAAATGCCAGCAGAAGATATCAGACATGGTTGCATTGATGGAGAGGCACAAGGTCATTATCATTCTTAATATTTTCCAGTGGTCTCTAAAATTCTACAATATCTTCAATTGTTTCTAAAAAATATCTTCAAAAAAATTCTAGTTGACTAATAGTCGTTCATCAATTCTGCTCCTGGAGGGCCACTGTAGTGCAAAATTTTTATTTCCAACCTGCTTCAGGTTTTGTTTTTCTGTACGGTAGTACGCGATAAACCAATCACAACAGACTGAGCTGTCTGGCCAATCAGAGCAGAGTAGCGCGCGGAAAGGAGTGATTTAGAGCGATTGATTCATCTGACGAGTCGTTTGAGAATCATTGAAAATTTGGTGATGTGCAAATGTATATTATGAGGAATGATGCATGTAAACATGTTGTAGGAGACTCCAAAACAACATTAGGAAACTTTAAAATAGCATAATAGCACTTTAAGTGATCAGTCGACTAATCACGCGCTTAAACAACTTTTTTTAGTTGATGATCTGTAAGACTGGGGCTTTATTGATGCTGTTCATTGATTGAGTAGATATTTTGACACTTTAGGTATAAAGTGTTTTAATTCTACAATACAGTACATGGTGTAAAAACGTCTGAGTGCTGCGCTCTTCAGATTGAACGGTGGCTACTGCAGTTGAATTTTCCTATTGGATGTTGTGGTACTGCGGGACATAACCAGGCACCAGCTCACCCCTTGCCTACAGAGAGACATGTCTCAGGTGCACAGCTGAGGCTCTGCCCACTTTTCCAGCATTTTAAATATTGCCAGTGGGTGGAGTCAGGCTCTGACCAGGGGTTGAGTTACCCTTTAATAAGATTTAAAATAAACCAAAATAACGAGCCTTCTATATAAAATACATAGCCTAATCAGCACTCAAGGGCACAAATAAAGCTTGCCACAGCGCACCGGCAACTGAAAAGACAACGGTCTGTCAACTATTAGGAGGCAGCCCTAGTTTTTAGGCACTTTTCATTTTAATGTATTTTCTTTTCTTTGCAGCATGAGTATGACAAAATGGTAGAAGAAAAAGATGCAGAGCTGAGTGAAAAACGGATGAAAGAAGCTGAATTCAACGCAAGCAAAGCATCACTGGTAAATATTGAATTCTGTTGTTTGCACTGAATATCATATTTAGCATAACTGAGTTGTCATTAGATGCCTGAGATGCTAATCCAAAAGTCCTAGGTCCAAAAGATTATTAATTACATTAATTGTTGAGTTATCATTGTGTTTGAGACATTTAACCGAATGTTGCTGAAGCGAGATTTTGTACCTTTAGTATTAGTAGGTATAATATGTAGCATCACTAAAAACCAAATAACCAATAAATTTAGGACCTGGAGCTGTCCCACCTGCAAGTGGAAAATGTTGAGCTGAGACAACAACTTGAAAAGCTCAAAGAAGAAAAGATGGCCTTGAGGACACCAGTTTCATCTCATGAAAAAGACACACTTTACCAGGTATTGTACCTTGTCAATTGAGATACCATAGGTATACATGGCAATTTAACGTTAACAGTACAACATGAAAATCTTGTTTTAGATAACTGAAATCAAACCAAAGAGGGGAGGAAACAGGATCTCTAAAACTCAAAAAGCTGGCACCACAAAGAAGACTCTGTATGAGGAAGAAAATGAAACTCCATCAAGAAATGCATCTTACACTCCTGCTGTAGGTTATTTTTCCCTTATCTTTGTGCATTTTGTACATATTCTTTACATCTATCATCTAACAATCTTTTTTTATTATTATTGGTGCAAGCGAGAAGTGAACGAAGTCCTTCATCATACCCCATTATGGAGCCTGAGCAAAAAAACTCGAACGCCTCAAATAAAGGTATGGGGGCAACCTAAATTGTTTGCACTAGTTATTATTCATCTTAAGCGTTTATACCAGCCCAGCCAGCCAGTTTATTTATTTATTCGTTCATTTTGCTTCAGTCATTCAGAATCCGCACACCACCCTCACCTGAGATTATGGGGTCTTGGAAGAAAGACATTCTGAAGCTGGACCCAAAGTCAGACAACTCCGACAGCAATGACATACTGGTAAATTGTATCTACTGTCACTCTATTCGCATACCATTAGTATTGTGCTATAAACAGACTCTTCAGTGCTCTGCTTATTTATTTGTGGTCAACTCAAGTAAATCCTTAGGCTTGTGGTTTCTTACTCTTTCTTAATCTGGTGTGCAGAGTTTCTCTCCAAGACCTGTTAAATCAAAGAAACCTATGCAGCCAAAAGACCCAAACACTGGGAGTTTGGACATGATCAAGAAGGTAAAAAAAAATCACATTTGACCAGTTTTTTTCCAAATTTGTCTTCTTTATGTTCTTATTTTGACTGGCATCATGTGCAAATGATGTGCAGGTGCAGAGCTCTTTCATGAGTAAGTCTCCAGGAACAGCGCTGAAACTGGCTGCAATGAAGAGAATGCGAGATTCTGGATGGACCACTGTTAGCAGTTCAGATAAGAAGAAGAAAAAAGTTACAGACAAAATCTTTGCTTGAAACTTTATGCATACAAAATGTGATTATCCTTCTTTCTTTTTTTTTTTTACATATTGCACATGACACTCCTTAGACAATAGCTTTTGATAGTTTACAATTTCTACTGGTGTTTGAATTAGCTGAAATATTTATATTATTTATTCTAAGCTCTCGAAACAATTTCATGTGCTACTATGTTCAGTTAATATACAGTACCTTACACTATTTATCAAAAGATGTTCCTGGTACAGTTGTTGGTTGCAGTTACAAATCTTTGTATTTACATTTATATTTGTGTATTTACATTTATATTTGTGGTTTTCTGTTATATTCAGTAATTTCATTAGTTCAAAGTAAATTAAAAAATTGCCGTTTAAAAACAGCCTTTTTTACCAGCCTTTTTCATAGAAGCTTTAAGTAAAAGCAACATTTTCATCTCAAAATGTGAACTGAAAAAACTTTTTTTGTTTCTGTTTTTTGAATAAAAAGAGGTTTGTTGCTGAGATCTTAAGGCTCTTCTTGGTCATGTGCATGAAATGTCTGAAAGGTGGAGGTCTCGTTGTCAAATGCTCTGTCTTGATCCTCTCTCAGAAACTCCAAGCGAAACTGAGCAGGTCTGGAAGCAAATCCAGGTATGTCTGTCTGGAGTTCCTCGTTCTGCACTGTCATGGTTGGGTTGTAAATCTGAGGGCCGTCATAGAGTCCTCCTGAAATGACCAGCGTGTCATCTGGCAATGCAAACGGCTCACCTGTGAAAGCAATTGACAGACAATACTGTAATACTATTTATAATTTTTATTGTGAGTATATAATATTTGTGATTACTATAAACTAGATTAAATGGGCTTTTCCATGCACAAATTGATGGCATGGTGTTGGAATTTGCCTGACAACTTTCCCAGACTATAACCCAATTCTATGGTGTCATCAGCTTTAAATAACTGTTTGGATTTTTTTATTTTTTTTTGTTATAATTATAAAAGAAAAAAAAACACTGTTACCTTAGTAAACACCACTAATAAGATCATTAACAGATTAGTCTAACCTGTCTCTTCATTCTGGAGACGGCGATGAGTATATTGGATACTTCTCTCTTTGCTTCGGCCGTACTTGTACACAAAGTTCATCAGAATTACCAGAACTATTACACCAAGCAGACTGCTGAATAAAATAGTCAGAGATTTCTCTGAATGATTCAGCCCACCACCTGCTTTAAAATAGAGGTAGGAATAGTTAAGCAGGATATACATATGTCATTATTTGGCTGACATTATTAATGCTAGGATATGTTCAAACCTACCTTGAGATTCATTGGAAAAAGTTGTGCCATTTTGAGTTACAGTGGCAGAAGTAATCGCTGTTGGTTTGGTCACTGGTGTAGTGCTTGGTGGAGCAGTTTCATTGTTGCTGTGAGTGCTGTTGTCTGTAGAAGTGACAGCTGTTGAATTGATGTTGATTGTTGTGAATGTGGCTGATTGGGTTGTCTGAGCGTTTTCTGTTGAGTTTGGCTGCACTGCTGATCCTGTGACTGTTGCATTGCTTTGGATGGGTCCCAAAGTACTATTGAAGCCAGTAGGGGTCGCCTGGGTTGTGAAGTTGTTTTGAGTTGTACTACTATCATTGTACGTTGAGTTACTGGATGAATTTGAAGCATTGTTCTCTGTGTGGTTTCTTGTTGCATTCAGAGGTGGAGCTTTTGATGGTGACTCACCGATCTTCTCTGCATCGGTTATATTATTCACAACCAATGAAAACAATATTAGTTGGCCACATACCAAAAGCCGAAGAGTTAACACGCCCATAACTGGTGCAACTGCTTTCTCCTTAAAAAAAACAACATACTAGTCTAGGTCAAAGGATAAAGGCATACATTTTCATATAGCACATGACCTAGTTCTGTGTGTTTATCTGTATGTGGTGTTGACTTGTGGTTTCCTGCTAGGCGTTTACAAAGTTTCCATTTACTAAGGACATTTATTTCTGGTAAAAAAAAAATTACTTCCTTAGTATTTTACTACTATAATTAGTCGATTATAGTCAATGGATTCAAACAATAATTATCTTTTTTATTGTCCTGGATAAAAAATGAAATGCATAGTGTATATGCTTAGAACACATAATGACTTATCTTCTTCTAAATATCTATAAAATGGCACTGACATGAAACTTAAGACAACAAAGAGCCACATGAATTTTGCATACGTTAAACAAACAATCATGAGCAACCGGTTTTATTAATGCCATCCATCACAAACTTTCCTTACATAATTTAACATTCTCGCAATTTTGTAGAATTTACAATCATGTAAATAATTTTGAGATTTACTCAAATTATTTTGTACATTATGAATCTTAAGAAACTAATTTTACTTCGATCTCTTTCATCTCTCTTTCGTTCTCCTACACCCTCTTGTTTGCGTAATTGTTGTAGTTTATATATAGATATAGATATATAAACAGTATTAATATATGACAACAAGAGCAGAACTTACCTTGTAAGCTGAAACGAACCCGCTTAGTGAAACCAGGAAGTGTCTGGCAGCAGTTATTACACTCCCCCACCTGCTGCAGGCTCAATGCTTTTTCCACTCCCTAAAGAAAACGGCTCGGCTCCACGTCAAACAAACAGGTAGAGTGGGCCGGCCTTAATGACTGACTTCCTTATCCAGCATCAATGAGGCAAGTGCTCAGCCATTTTTAACCCGTGTGTGTACTTCACTCTTGTTTGATTTCAGTGTTTTTCCCCCTTTTCCTTTGTGTGTGTGTGTGCGTGTGTGTGTGTGTGTGTGTGTGTGTGTGTGTGTGTGTGTGTGTGTGTGTGTGTGTGTGTGTGTGTGTGTGTGTGTGTGTGTGGTGTGTGTGTGTTGTTTGGTCTTGTTTTTGTGATATATGAGGACACAAATGTGTATAATGACATGGGTATTACACTGGTATTACAACTTACATGTGAAATATGAGGACATTGCATGCGTCCTCATATTTCAAACAGCTTAAAAAACATAAAAAACAATGTTTTTTTAAAAATGTTAAAATCCAGCATGTCTCCTGTGATGGGTAGGTTTAGGGACAGGGGCAGTGTAGGGGGATAGAATATATAGTTTGTCCAGTATAAAAACCATTACGCCTATGGAATGTCCTCATAAGTCACAAAAACAAACGTGTGTGTGTGTGTGTGTGTGTGGTTGTGTGTGTGTGTGTGTGTGTGTGTGTGGTGTGGTGTGTGTGTGTGTGTGTGTGTGTGTGTGTGTGTGTGTGTGTGTGTGTGTGTGTGTGTGTGTGTGTGTGAGTTGGTTTATGTGATTTATGAGGACACAAATTTGTATAATGACATGTGTATTACACTGGTATTACAACTGTTGGTTTATGAGGACATTTCAAAAGTTCCTCATAAATCAAATGGCTTAAAAAACATAAAAAACAATGTTTTATTAAAAAATTAAAAATACAGCATGTCTCCTGTAATGGGTAAGGTTTAGGGATAGGGGCAGTGTAGGGGGATAGAATATATAGTTTGTACAGTATAAAAACCATTACGCCTATGGAGAGTCCTCATAATGCTGTTGCACCAATGTGTGTGTGTGTGTGTGTGTGTTGTGTGTGTGTGTGTGTGTGTGTGTGTGTGTGTGTGTGTGTGTGTGTGTGTGTGTGTGTGTGTGTGTGTGTGTGTGTGTGTGTGTGTGTGTGTGTGAAAAGAGAGAGAGTGAGTGAATGATACTCAGTGAGTTTGATATGTAATCATTTGTCAAATTTTATTTAAAAACCATTCAGATTTAATACAAAACCTTTTACTAAATATAGCTGTGTAAATTATTCAAAACTCGATCATAAAAATAGCAGAATGTTTAGTTTATGAGAACAGCCCATATACAATACAAAGTAGCCAGTGGCACAAAAATAGATGCTTGCTATTCATTTCTTGCTTCTCTTATGGGAAGGTTTAAAAGAACTAAATGTATCATCATGAATTAGCAATTTCAACATACAAATATACAGTCATAATTTACTATTTACAATGTATATTTCACATCTAAAACTTTGTGATCTTCTCCTTGTGGTCTTTCTCTTTCTCTTTCAGTGCAATTTCATTGTCATAGAAAACTGGACTGTCCAGACCCTGGATGTGTTTTGGCTCTTTCTCAATTAAGTCTGACACCTAGAAAGAAAAAAATATGCGGTTAATAAATGTCTTTTGCAAAGCAGCTTGACTAAAACCTCAGCAATGAAAAATCAGAACAGTTAAGCATCTAGAAAAATGTCTATTTACTACAGGCATTTCTAAAACTTTTTATAAAAATATATATGTTTGCATTGCTACAATATTTTAACAATTGTATATACAATTATATAAATATTTCATGTACAGACGACAACGCTGTCAAAATGATCTCTGTTCACACAGATCCGTGAAAACAACTAAAAACGCTTCATTATGCTGCCAGACCAGTAGCTGGCGATGTCACTTTTTAAAGAAACACTACATTTTGTAGTTTACATAGAGACGATTGTGGTATCGTTTTCAAAAAATGTGCACTTTGAAACCCATTTTCAAAATTGTGTGTTTTCAGAGCCCCAAAACGTTGTTGTCGTCGTGTAAATGAACACCAAAACTCATATAAGTTTTCAGTTTTTAGAAAACTGTTGTGTAAACGGCCCCTAAATTATGATCTTTAATCCTGCTCAATATTTTTGGACCGAGTCTGTCACACTGGTAATAGAAGGTCTTACCTCGGAGTCTGAGTTTCTGCAGCCAAAGCAAATGAGATCTGACTTTCTGATAAAAAGCTCAGGTCGAGCTTTCTTCTGCTTACAGCCACCTAAAGTACAAACATCTGAGTTTAGGTTCAATCTTTGAGTGTTTGCCTCACCAACGGGCATATGACAAAGTGTCACCTTACCTGAGATTGCACTAACGATTAGTCCTGTGGTCATGGTCACCAGTATACCCACAGGGCAGAAGTACAGGTAGGACAGAGAATACCAGGTGTCTGCCAAAGCTGGTCTTGGCCTGAGGGACAGCTGCAGTTAGCTTTGAAATGTGAGCGGTATAGATTTCATCAAAACAACAGCAGAAATAACTAAATATTTTTATATTAAGAAATGAATACTTTTATTTAGCAAGAGTGCATTAAATGTTAGTGCAAATTAGGGATAGTAAAGATGTTTATAATGTTACAAAATATTTCTATTTCAAATAAATGCTGTTTTTTTATTTATTCATCAAAGAATCTTGAAAAAAAATTATGATGGTTTCCACAAAAACATTAGGTAGCACAACTGTTTTCAACATTGGTAATAATAATAATAATAATGTGTTTGTTTTTTTGAGCATCATATAAGAATATAGAAGAAGGATCATGTGACACTGAAGACTGCAGTAATGATGCTGAAAATTCAGCTTTGATCACAGGAAAAAATTAAAAACATAATAAAAAATGTCACAGTATTACGGTTTTACTGTATTTCTGATCAAATTAATGCAGCCTTCATGAGCATATAGAGACTCATTTCAGCAACATTAAAAAATCTTACTAACTTCAAACTTTTTATTAGTTGTGTGTGTGTGTGTGTATATATCTATACTAACTGTGGAGTTGTGGTTTGTAGGATTGTGCTGAATGGTATCATAGTGGTGGTTTCATTCATGTCCTGTGCAATGCATCCTTCCACACTCAAAGGAAGGCGGAGGATCTTCTCAGGTAAAGGAGGATACAACTGAGCTCCAATTCCCACCCATAACGTTATAACCAGGCCGGAAATCAAACCAGCTAAACCTCCCTGTTGAAAACAGTACATCATTCATTTGTATGCATTTTGTTTAGTGTTAAAAGTGCAAAAAGTACTTTTTATTTATATGACAGTGGTCTTGTAATTTATACCAAGAGCTATTGGTGTGGATGTAGCATAACAAACATTTTTGGTTACTGATGCTGTAGAAATACCCACTTGCTGTGGAAAAAAATTACTTGGAGCACCTTTAAGACATTTTAGTTATCTGTTTAAAAAAGGGGAACCTGAAATATATAAGTTCTTACAGTGGAGTTCGCACAGCGAAAGAACATGCCGAGCAAAAAAAGGCCCAAGAGAGGTCCACTGATCATACCAAATATGGACAGAGCTGCCTGTGGAGGAAGAGATTCACAGCATGTCATTACAGTCTGTTATCAGCAGAGGGTGAGACAGTGAAAAAGTCAATGGAATGAAACCTCAAGCAGGGATATTTTTGGAGTATTACATTAAAATTTGCTTTATGCACTGAATAGATTTACCTGCAGTATATTGCCCATCATAGAGGCGATACCAGCCATTCCAATGCATACACCTCCATAGAATACACCTGTGATGAGCAGTACACCGTTACACATCCACATGCACATCAATCCATCATCCGTGAAGCATGCAGTTGTCCGTGTGTACAGCTGTGTCACTGAAACTCACTCATGCCCATGTTGATCCAGGACTGCTGTCTCTCGGTCAGCCAGGGGAATGCTGGTTTCAAAAAGTCTGCCACTGTGACAGCCACCAGAGCGTTGATACTCGATGACACCGTACTGTTGATACACAACACAAAAGCTAACTAATGGTGTCTGATGTGTGACCTGATCTCAACTAAATTAACATTGTGTTCCATCAAGCCTTAAAAATCAGGATCCCATGCTTTGTCCTAGCTAAATCCTGATTACCTTTTTTATATATAAATTACACCCTGATATTTCACATTATGTTTTAAACTTTAAATAAATATAATAAATAAAATTGAAATATTATTATGAGAATATGTTTAGCATAGTATTATAGATAAAACTATAATTGGAAAAAAAACTGTCAATAATTAAAAAGTTATAATCACTAGAACATTTGTAATATATTTAAATGTTAATGAAAAAATGTATTTAAAAAAACGAAATACTAAAAAAACGAAATACTAAATAAAAGTTTTAAATAGAATACAATATAGTATGAACATTAGTGTATATATATATATATATATATATTATATATATATATATATAATATATATATATATATATATATATATATATATATATATATATATATATATATATATATATGAATGAATTTGTATTATTTTCTAATTAGTTAGAAAACTTTCCCAAAATGATCAGGATGGACTTATCTGGCAGATATTTACTGGTTGTTCACCTTAATGTTCCACTATAAGCTGCAGCCACAAACAAGCCAGGCAGTCCTGGAAAATCAGATAGTATGTCCATCACCAGATAAGGAAGGAGCTGGAAAATAAATGATTTGGGCAGATTAATTGTAAGCATTGTGAGTAAAAATGAAGAGGTCACTGCTAGGGCTTGTGTTACCTGGTCTGAAGCTCCTACATCTTTATTAGTTAAAGGATCACAGTCTTTATATATGGAGTACATGGTGAGACCAGAGAACAAGGCCAAACTCACTGTGATGCATAAACCAACCATATTCACATACAGAGATCTGTGTGGGCAAATATTGACAGGACACCGGTGTTTGCATTGAAAATATGCAGTATTAGCTGTAGGAGCATGAGTAAAGTCTAATAATGCCATGTCTTGAGTGAATACTCACAGCTTGGCTTGAGTTACTGTCCGACAGGAAATGTAGCGCTGCACCTGTGATTGGTTGATTGAGTACATGGACACCCACATCATACTGCCGCCAACAACGATTGTCCAAAAACTATGACGCCTCAAAGGATCGGGATCAAAACTGGAGAAACATTTGGGAGGTAAGTCTATCTGTCTGTCTGTATCTTTCTTTACACCTACTTTCTAAATATACACTACCGTTCAAAAGTTTGGAGTTGTACGATTTTTAATGTTTTTGAAATAAGTATCTATCTAGTAATTTATTTAATAATTTTTCAGATTTATTTACCTGAATGTTTCCAAACGTCCTCCGTAGTAGCTGTCATTCCAGATCTTCCCGAGTCCCCCCTGCAGGACAGCCCCACGAGTGATGACCGCCACAAACCCACCCAACATGATGATCATCTGGAACACATCTGTCCAGATCACTGCCTTCAGCCCTCCCTGTTAACAAAAGCATATCCGCGTAAAATGCACAAATCGCACCATAGTTTAGATGAGCACCTGAAGACCAAAAACAACATAAAAATCAGTAATGTTGGTGGTTTTCATAGCAATGAACAATTCTCAAAAGAACCATTTTTTTCTTTCTGCAACAAACATTTAATAATCTAAAGAGCATATCTTCACTATAAAGAAGCTTTTCATGGATGTTCTTAATGGAACCATCGGTGTATCGATTGGAAGTTAATGCAAAACTAGTAAATGAGCCAGGGGTGTGTGGGACATTATCTGCTCTTGCCTGCAATCGCAAACAGTATGTACAATTGTGATTAAAGTGAATGATGTTACTGACCAGGGTGCAGTAGATGATGCAGACAGCCCCTGTTGCCACCAACACTCCCCACAGATCCAGACCTGTGACTGCAACACAAGAGCTTATTTATAGACATTAATGTGTTTGTGGCCCTGTTTACACCTGCTATTAAAGGATTAGTTCACTTTTTAAAAAACTTTTGCTGATAATTTACTCACCCCCATGTCATCCAAGATGTCCATGTCTTTCTTTCTTCAGTCGAAAAGAAATTAATGATTTTGATGAAAACATTCCAGGATTTTTCTCCATATAATGGACTTCAATAGTGGCCAAAACGGTTCAAGGTCCAAATGAGTTTTCAGTGCAGCTTCAAATGACTTCAAATGACAAATGACGATACCAGACGATGAATAAGGGTCTTATCTAGCGAAACGATGCGCCATTTCGAAAATAAATAAAACAGTTTAAGTATTATTAGCACAAATGCTCGCCTTGTTCTGTCCTGAGATGTACGTTTGTGATTCTCCTGTTCGAACTCGTTCATTAAAATGAACAAATCTTTTTTCGAGTCATTTTATTCATTCAATGAACAAATGACTCGAAAAAAGATTTGTTCATTTTGAACGAGTCTTTTTTCGAGTCATTTTGTTCATTCAACGAACGAAATGACTCGAAAAAAGATTTGTTCATTTTAATGAACGAGTTCGAACAGGAGAATCACAAACGTACATCTCAGGACAGAACAAGGCGAGCATTTGTGCTAATAATACTTAAACTGTTTTATTTATTTTCGAAATGGCGCATCGTTTCGCTAGATAAGACCCTTATTCATCGTCTGGTATCGTCATTTGTCATTTGAAGTCATTTGAAGCTGCACTGAAAACTCATTTGGACCTTGAACCGTTTTGGCCACTATTGAAGTCCATTATATGGAGAAAAATCCTGGAATATTTTCATCGAAATCATTAATTTCTTTTCGACTGAAGAAAGAAAGACATGGACATCTTGGATGACATGGGGGTGAGTAAATTATCAGCAAAAGTTTTGTAAAAAGTGAACTAATCCTTTAAGATGCGTTTAAATACAGGTGTAAACAGCTTGTCCACTTTCGACCACTTCCAGTAGTCGAAAACACATTTGACCAGATTGCTTTATGCCCTGTTTACACCAATGGTTTACACCAAGCGGCAACATTCTAATCTGAAAAATGAAGCCTACCCGGAAGTGCGAAAAACTGCAATACATCTAAAATCCGCTAGGGGCAGGTAGCAAAAGGGAGCAAATGTCCATAGACCCCCATGTTAAAATCTCCGTTTTCACAGCATAAATTCATGTTTTTACAGGTTGGTCCCATGGACTTTTATTGTATTTTTCGATAGGTTCCGAGTGCCTGACAACTGTGAGGGGGGTGAATTTTTTTCAAACTCGTTAGTTTAGATCGTATTTAGACATAAAATGTATGACAAATTAGGGCGTGGTTAACTTTGATTGACAGCTTGATTGACAGCTGATAACGGGCTGCTCCGAGTGGAATTCCTGAAATTTGATGTCTCTGCTATGATCTGACAACAACACATCATACCTTTATGTTAGGATTTTCCAAAATGGCGCCGCCCATACCCCTCATAAACGGCCTCAAAACCGTTCTTCAGAAAGTCTATGGGTGACGTCACAGACGCTTTGTCCATATTTTTTACAGTCTATGGTTTACACCTGGTATTAAGATGCATTTGGTTGATCGGATCTCAAGTAGAAGAGGGAGACATTCCCGTTTACACCTGGTGTTTAAATCCATCTCTTTTGTCCACTTTTCAACCACTTCTGTCCTGATTTCTTATAGGGGAGGGTCTATGGATGGATAAATGCATGGTCTTTTTTTCAAGTCTTTTGATGAATGAAATAAGCTCACGCAATTTACTTATGAATGTAAATTATGTGACTGAAAAACATTTAAAATCCAGTCTAGCTAGCGTGCTTCCCCTAATGTTTCCGCATTAGGTAAGTAGGTGGAGAGTAGGCGTCTTTTGCGGCTGTTCGACCTGAATTCGGCTGAAGACCCAAGTTTGGTTTGAAGACAAAAAACGTCTCAAGTGTAATGTTCTCTCACTATTCCTGATTTCTAGCACACACTCACAGCGTTCGGCTGGTCTTGTGGCTATCAGAGCAAAAACTAAAACTGCTGCTCTCCGTATGTTTTTCCGTCGTCTCCAGTCACATTCATATGTAAATAGCGTGAGCTTATTTTGTCCATTAGATCGAAAGATATGAAAAAAAAACAATACATTTACCCACCCATAGACAAAAGAGACAGATTTAAACACGAGGTGTAAACGGGAATGTCTTCCTCGTCTGAGATCCGATCGACCAAAACGCATCTTAATACCAGGTGTAAACAGGGCCTAAATGTCTTTAAACTCTTTCATCAATGAATGATAGTTGGTAATGTGTTGCTGTATTGGGGAGATTTTTTTGTTATTACATTTTTTTTAATTGTACATAAAAGCTAAATAACAATTTTTGTAAGCATTTCTTTCCCTAAAAGTATCCTAGGGTACAGAAAAGTTTCTCTAATGGAAGAATCACCCTTATGCATTTAAGTGCAAGCATTGTTTGGTTTAGTCATGGGGAAGCATTACTATTTCTTCTAGCAGGCTTTGTTAAATGGTTTTTGACATTAATAAATGAAAGATAGTTCTTTACTTACTCTGATTAAGTGCAAGTGCAGGGGCATAGATAACCATGCCTGTGTATAAAGCCTATGAGAGATAACACCACCCATTAGATGATTGAATAAATCTCTTTTGCCTAAAATTCGTCAATATATTCAACATTTATGACTCTATGATGTGGAAAAGGCATATACACAACAGACATTGTTTTTCCAAAGTGATTTACGATGGCACAATCACTCGTCAGATGCATGTTTGGTTATGTATAAAGTCATGCAAGAAGCTAAAATCCAACTTACGGTTTGAAGAATATACATGCTGGTTCCAATCACTCGGATGAGCTTGTTGAAACGCATTTCCAAGTACTGCAAAAACAAGTGACCAATTCAATTAATTATTAGCAAACGAAACAACAAATTTACATTATATCATTTACATCATTACACAAAACTCAGATTGTACGATGAACTATTACATACTGTTTTTCTCAGATTAACATCAGTGTTGTTTTAAAGGTTAATCGTACAGAATCTGATAACTTATCGGTGACAAGTCACATCACACGAACCCTTTTAGTTTTGCTGTTTTCGAAATACATTCAATGAATATATTCTAACTCTAAATATATATATTTAAAAAAAAAATCATTTTGATATATTTTACTTTTTTATTTCATTTTAATTAGTATTTTTCATATAGACTATACAGTGACCAGCTTCTGCACTTTGGATTATACAATAAAGCACTTAACTATGAAATTGTCAAAGATAAATCTGTTTGTCAATATTTCCTTTTTCCTGTTAATCCTCTCTCTCTCTCTCTCTCTCTCTCTCTCTCTCTCTCTCTCTCTCTCTCTCTCTCTCTCTCTCTCTCTCTCTCTCTCGTCCTCATTGCATTTCCATCTATTGATTCTTTATCAAACACAGGCACAAATGAGGGTGTTTCCAGCCTGTCTCTGTTCTCTGTCCTCATGCAAACCCCTTGTGCCCAGAGTAACCCTCTTACCTCGTATGTGCTGGTGATGCCCAGGCGGTAAAACAGAGGCACGAAGATTTCAGCGGTGATGGTGGACATGATGGCATAAGAGAAGACAAAGAGCCAGAACGGTGTGCCGTAAATGTACGCCTCTGCAGGGGTGCCAATAACAGTGATCCCTGACATGAAACTAGCCGTTAGAGACAAAGCCACAGGCACTGCGGTCATCTGACGGCCACCCAGTAGAAACTCTTCACTGCTGACCTTCTTGCGTCCACGGATGGCTTGAAACAAGCCGATGCCAGCAGCAAAAAGGATCAAGCCGGCGAACACCACATAGTCCCAAACTGCGAACGTCGCAACTGGACCTCCACTGCCCGCCATGATTTGGAAAGTGCTCTTTGAGAGAGCCTAAAAAAGTTATATACCCGGTGTCACGCCAGTCAGAAGTGATGTTCTGCTCCGAAGCTTTTGCCAACAGGAGGGGGAAACCAAGTAGCTCCGGTCAGTGCCAATGACTGATAAGAATTCAAGTCTTCTGCAATCTTGGACCAGCAACAAAAAAACTTGGGTTAATGATCCCTCAAGGCCAGAAGATATATCAAGTTACATTGTAAAAGGAAGTGAATGTTTTTTTTATCCCTAATCTTGCAGGAACTTTTTATTCAAATTAAAATGAATTCAGGAGGATGCCTTGTGCTGACTTTAACTACGCTTAGTCAGTCAACTCGTAGATGATAAGGTAACAAGGTCAACCAAAAAAAAGAACTAGGCTCTTTTGAGATCATTTTTTAACAAGATCAGAGAACTTCCAGAATATGACTAACATACCACTTCATTGTGAGCCCATAGCAGGGCATGTCAAACTCCTCAGTTCCTGGTACTGTTTTGAGGTTTACTTGAAATAAGACTTTTGTTTTTAGCTTAAAAAGTTTCCTGTAGGTCGTGTTGAATCATTATCTATCGAGGGCTCCAGGTAAATGAGAAACCGTTAGCAGCTTTTCAATCACCTACAGCTTGACAGAAACAATAAAGGCGATAAGATTAAGCAATTATTAACTGCATATGAAACCAGGGTTCTATAAGGTTGATATGAGCAAGCAAAAGAGCTGTAAAATCAAAGATAAACATTCAGGTGCACAGTGAACGTGAACCTTTTTCACGCAAGTAAAACTACATAAGTAATGGTGCTGGAATGGTTAATCTGTGACACTGTCAAAACATCTTGATGTCCTGATGCTGTTATAGGTTCTCCAAGCTGCAAAACAATTTTTAATGGTATTCTTTCTCCTATTTGAGCGCTGAAGATACGCATCACTCAGGTGGAAAGTATTGCACACAGTCTGTGCATGCATTTACTTTTCCATTTTCAATATTGTGAACTTTGCACACAAGATAAGGCCTGCAAGACTTATACAATGAGAGCTCGGTAAATTGACTGAACTGAGAGTGTGTATCTTTATTAAAGTTCAGGTGTGTGATGATCTGCTAAGCGAGATGATGTAATGAAGCACATTTGTTGCCATGATTTGTTATTATACAGCTTGATTTGTGTACATAACCCACATAGGATATATTTCAACACTGAGTATCTTAGGAACACCAAAAAAGTGTTAAATGAATCCTGTAATTATTGTGGAAAAGTGACCATTTATAGGGTATGTGTTTATGCCAAAGAAGCTATCATACACTGGCAACATTGATACTGGATCAGACCCAAAAAGCTACTGTTTAGGAAAGGAAAATCCCAAATGAGATCTTCTCAGTTAAGTCTCCTTCTTCTCAGATTTTTCTCCTGGAAAAAAGGCTCATATAAGTATATGTCTGTTCATGTGATTAAATGAGATCTAAACAATGTCTCTTGGGTTAAAAAGTTGCAAACAAAGGTCAGAGATTTTAATATTAAGTAATAGCTTAAAATAGCTTCCAAGACCAAAATTAATTTTAAGAATGAGAAAAAAATAATTTGTATACTTTGTGTCTATTTATGTATTGGGGGGGGGGGGGGGGAGAAGCATCTGAGACTTACAGTAAGTTGATTTGTAAATGTAACAGACCCGAGAACATAAAAAGCCGCAACCTCTCCTCTGGTTAGAAAAGCCTGTCTAATTAAAATGTGAATATTTAGTAAGCCCATAATAGTGACTATGCAGCATGTAAGTGATTTGATTAGAAAAGAGTCATTTTTATGCATGCTGCACCGTAGCTGATTATGGAGATGAAAGAGACAGATAGAGATCAGGTTATGTGTGTGTATAAGAGCAGCAGCCTTTCAACACAAGCAGATTTAACCAGATCCTCCAGGTAAGTGGTCATTTTGATTTACTATAACACTGCTGTTTGGCAGCCAGAAAGTAGGAAAGACACATTAAAGATAGCAATGAGATTCTGTATGTATTTTTGAGTTATAGTCCAAAAAGTGACTTTCTCTTGGCTGACTCTTTTTCACAAATGTTCTCATTGCAAAACGATGCTGTTCCAGGAAAGTAGGCAATGGAATGCATTTTTTGGATTCCATAATAGTGTATTTATTCTAAACATGCATTAGACCAGGGGTTGTCAACTCTGGCCATCAAGGTCAACTTGCATGCATTGCTCTAAACCTAAACACACCTAAACAAGCTATTCAAGATCTACAGGCTTACTAGACAGCTACAGGCAGTAGGTGAGTTTGATCAATGTTGAAGATAAACTCTGCAGGAAAGTTCAAGAAAGACCACGAGTGCCAGAGTTGAGAATCCTTTTATAAACGCTTTCTGTGTGAATGACCCTTTACAGTTTTTGTCAGTGGAGCTACGAAATCATAGAAGTCTATTTCCACCACATATGAAAAATAATTATGCTTTGTTAAATCATAATTATGACATAAAAAGTCAAAATTATGACATGCTAAGTAATATTTATAAGAGTCGACTTTGTCAATTATGAGATGAAAAGTCGAAATTATGACTAACAAAGACTTAAATATGATTAAAAAGCTGAACTTATTACATACTATGCTGAAATTATGACATACTAAGTAATAGTTTCGACATACTCAGTCAATTTTGAACATTATTTCAGAATTATGAGATAAAAAGTCAAAAATTATGACATAAAAAAGTCCTAATTATTTATGACACAAAGCCATTGACAGTCCTTGAGATAAGAGGTTAAAATTATGACTTTCTATATCATACTTGTTGTTATAATTTCTACTTTTATCTCATAATTATGACTTTTTAATGTCAAAATTTACTTTTTGATTTAAACATTTAAACAATATCATAATTTCTACTTTTTTATCAAAATTTTACTTTTAATCCCATAATTGTGACTCATGTCAATTTTGTCTTTTCATCTAATATAATTTCTTCTTTTTATGTCATAATTTAACAAAAGCATGATTTTTTCTTGAAAAAAATCATGATTAGAGTTAACCTGTGCCCTTCAAGTGGAGATAGAAATATTATAATTACGAGTTCTGAGCGAATGAATGACAGAGCAGCATAGTCGAAATTTACGTGTGGAAAACTTAAAATTCTAGATGATACATGAGTTGCAAAGTTGTGATGTTGGAAGGAGAGTGTTGAGTTGAAATATATAATATACATGCATAATCTATAAAGAGATCAGTGGGCAAGTGTGTAGCGAATGATGTTAATCACTCAACGTTCACAGTTTGCATCACACCATGTAAAAAAAAATAATAATAAGTGATAGAAATTTTCATCATTTTGAATTCAGATGTGGTTATTTGGATTAATTGTTCACAAAAAAATTCGATATGTCATAATAACTAATGCCCGACTCTGAGATAAGAGTTTCCCAGATACACTTGAAGGCAGCATAACAAACCCTGGAAACCACCTACAACAACAAACCACAGTGGCAACTTGTGCAATCATGTGCTATCACCACTCACATTTCACAATAAATGCCAAATCCACTTTAAGATGACTTTTAAATCATGTTGCCAAGTTTACTATGTCTATATTTGTGATTTTTAGATTTTTCATTATATTCACTGCAGTTCTCCATATCCCACTAACAGACATCCTGATTCCCTGCCAGCTATAATGTCTCCTCTGTATGTGGTTGGCATGCTGGGACTTTTGATGAAGATATCAGCGCCTATGTGTGCCCCCACTGAGTACACCATTTACATCGAGAGACAGGAGTGTAATTACTGTGTGGCTGTCAACACCACCATCTGCATGGGCTTCTGTTTCTCCAGGGTAAGCAGACAGCGTGAGGAGGACAGAAAGTGAGGAGGGTTTGTAGAGAGCTGGATCCGAGGAGAGACGCTCCAACATGCAGTGTGACAAGCTGATTTTAACAAAAGATGATATCTGTCACTGTTTACTCGCACCCTTGCCAAACCTGTGACTATCGTTCTTCTGTCATACACAAACAGGATTTTTTCCATTCCATCTAATTTCCTTTTGTGTTCCACAGAATAACAAAGAAGTAAATGTTCATTTTTGACATCTATTGTTCCGCAAAGAACCGTTCAAGGGTTAGTTAACCTAAAAATGTAAAAACTGTACCTTTTCCAGAAAGTATTGATGATAGTGACAGGCAGTGTTTGTTTGGCTGTAAACACCAACACTGACAGCCCTAACTAAAAGTTTCTTTGATGAACCAAAAGTATTCCTTCTATAACATCGCTACAAAAAATACCTTTCAGGAATGTCCTGTTGCATTGTAAAAGTTGTAACTTCTTTCCGAGTCTCTCCATCTGTGTCCGACTCCTGTTCAAACATGTAAGGCTGAACACCGTAACTGACCATTTCTGACATTTTGCCTGCATGAGTTTTGTTGTTGCTGTATTTGTAGCATTTGTGCATCAGAAAATAAGGCGAAAGGAAGAAGTTGAGGATCAATGAGGATAAAAGCAGTGAGGGTGATAACAGAGATGAAGAATATAAATCATAGATTGTTGTGGAAGTCAGGCATTTGAGTACATTATCCTATGCCAGTTTTGAAGATGTGATCCATACTACAACCAGAGGTCAGGAAAGACGCACTGCCTATTGGCCTCACTACACTGACAAGCAGGGATGCTCCAAAAATGATGACTAAACAGGTCAAAATCCAGTTATACACTGAAAACGAAGAGTTGATTTTCATTCCAAGAAAGAAACAATGTTAAAGATTTGTTTGATGGGGTTTTTTTAGACACTAATGCTGCGTCCCAATTCGCCTACTTATACTACGACCTAAAAGTATGTACTCTTTTTGTGAAGAAAACGTACATACTTTTGAGTGTGTGTAAGGCTGAACACCGTAACTGACCATTTCTGACATTTTGCCTGCGTGAGATCCTCCAGTTTTGTTGTTGCTGTATTTGAAGCACACGCTGTAAAGGCTCCGGGAAAGGAGGCCGGAAGCAGCAGCTTATTTGCATTTAAAGGGACTCACACAAAATAAAATTATCTGTGTGGTATTTTGAGCTGAAACTTCACAGACGCATTCGACACCTGAGACTTATATTACATATTGTGAAAAGGGCGATAATAAGTCCCCTTAAGAGTCCAGTGTTTGTGGTTATTGGTTTAAGAGTGAATACAATAATTTAATAAACAACTATACTTAAAATAAAATAAACTGGGATATTCTATATCATAACCTCAAATGTTTTCTGAAATGATTTAGTGGCAATTTGGCTAAATATGCATCTCTACATTGGCCCTATAGGACAGTAATGTGAAGGAGTTGGTGGGTCCTCGTTTCCTGGTTCAGAGGGGCTGCACCTATCAGGACGTCGAGTACCGGACGGCCATCTTTCCTGGCTGTGCTTCATATGCAGATCCTCACTTCACCTATCCAGTGGCACTTAGTTGCCATTGCAGCACCTGTAACACCCACAGTGATGAATGTGCCCACAAAACCAGCAGCGCTGCAAGGAAATGCTCCAAACCTGTCCGTCATCTGTACCCCGACCCGAGGAGAACAGTTACATCCAGTCATATTGGGAACAGTATGAGTAATCTTTGATAATTCCTTGACTAAAACTTAAATTAAAACAAAACGTGTGTGTTGTAGTTGACTTGGGGCAATTGTTTGTTAGATAATCATTGAGTTAACCTTATGTCTAACTCATTATGTTTGCTGTATTTTATATCAAGCATCTGACGTCTTTAATGAGGCCAAAAGTGGTTAAAAAAAGGTGTGGTTTTAATGGGGTTCAAATACTTATGCTTTTATGGATAATAGACCTGCGAACTTTAATGATGCTTTAGTGTTTGATCGGCAGTGTCTCTATAAAATCCTTCCATAAAAATGTGTTTTATCATAATTGCTTGTGTTTATGGTTTAACAATGGGTGTTTATGAAATTATTCATCCAGTTGGTTGTAAGGAAATTGGCTTGCCGTGCAATGGATCAAAGAATAACAAGAGGCCAAGCTAGTCATTTACGTCACAGAACCATTTTATGTTTTGGCAAATTGTTGGCGAATTCATATGAATTTCTACAATCTCTTTTGTACTTTTTTGTACGATCTGCTTAGGTTTAGGGGTGAACCATCATGCTACTTTTTCTAAAAAAAACTCACATTTACATACAAATTACATAATACAAATTCAAACAAAGTTGCTGCCTCGTAAAATAGTTACAAAAAAAGATGATAGACAGGTTCCCCAAACATTCCCCCTGTCTGCCATTAGTCATCAAACAGATAGTCCCACCTTAACAGCACCATTGGCTGACCCGATGTTGCTTTGCTTAGAGAACCTCTTGAATACTGATTCGGAGATAGTGCCACTTGGTAAAACATTGTTTTGCCTAAATGTTTTTCATTAAAAGACCTGCTTTGTATTGAACCACCAAACAGTGTCATTGACTTTTAATTGTCTCAGCAGTAGCCGGTGTGTTTGTGTGTAGTAAATGAGCAATCATTGTTAGATAATGCGTATTTAGAGAGGCAAATAGCTGCGAGTTTATATTACGAACTCTGAGGATGTTTAACCCAAGTTTCCATTCATTCTAGTCCCTTTGTTTCATATTGTATTTTACTGGTGATTGTAACCAGCCGTTACTATGTCTTTCTTTTATGGCTGTCATGCAAAAATATATCTTTCTTTTTTTACGTGTCAGAAAATAAGGGCTACAGGGGAGGGTTGGGAAAGAGGTGGATCAAGGACTGACACCATGGTTGCTTGGTGTTCATAGCAGGGCAACAAATGAAATATGTCATGTCCCGCCTTTCAGTCCGTAACAACCAGTACAAACATTACCTACTGAAACAAATGAAAGCTATTACATGTCCTATAATTATGAGAAAAAATACAGTGTGTCCTTTTGTTCCCGTCCAAATATGTTGTACTGATGTGTAATAATTACACAATAGCATGCGTTGTCCTTCATCTTTTTTAGCTGTTATTTCATTATTTCTCCTTGTTAATTTCACTTTAATGTTCATTCACACGTAGAGACGGCCATTCCACTGTGATCCCCTTTATATTATTCAAGGATTCCTGTCGGCTTGGTCACAATCTGGCCAATCAAATTAGAATGGCGCAGATGCTTTCTTGACAATAGCGCATGAGTCTGTGTTGTGATAATCCAATGCCCTGATATAATAATACATCAAACAATAACGCTGGTGGAATCTGGCAGCTCAGCAGTCTTTTACAGGGTCGGTGGGACTAGAATACCTTCCCCATGTGTTCAGTGTCCAGTGGAATTTTTTTCTGCCACATTCCTCCTGCTAAAACTGGCTAGACTTGAAACATAAACCAAAGGTTGAGAAGCCAATGGCTGAATTTTAGTTGGGTTGTTGTTGCTGAACTTTAGTAGCGCTGCATTCAACGCTGAGTCTTTTGATACATTCCAGTCTTGTCTTTGATGTTTATCATGACCTAAAAACTTTCAGATGTCATTCAGGTCTCAACAAGTCAGAAGCTCAACAAAAAATGTGTTTGAAAAAGAGAGTCTAAAAAAAAAGAAGAGCAGCATGACAGAAAAATACAGCCGTGCAATATAATAAAACAAAGCTTTTTGAATCTAAATTAGATCAGGGATGCATTAATCAAAAGCATTGTGAGCTAAGTTTATCGTAGAGACCATTGCTGGCAATGTTCTTGATCTTACGATGCTTTTGGGAAACGCTGATCAATAGCTGGATCACATGCTATGAGTCAATGAGCTAAATAAAGCTGGTGTGACTGATAACCGCAGCTGCATGCCTGGTCATTTTAATGTTATTTTAACCTGCAAGAACATTGTTGTGTTTTTTTTAAGCATATCGGACAACTGTTTGCTTAATTTAGAACTGTATTTCAACCTCAACCAGAGAAACAAAGATTAACACTGATCTTTCTGGAGTTTCTCTTAATCTCGTTGAGAAGAAGTGTTGTTAGATTAGTAACTTCCAGGTATTTGCCTTCATCATGATCTGTAGAAAGAGTGGCTACATCTCTTAATCACTGTTAGGCTACTTAGACCAAACAAGTATACACTTTGCCTCATGACACAGTTTATAAAAACAGGGTTTCAGGTGAAAAATAGAAGCCTTTTTGCAAGTTAAACGATGTTTACCATTTCTACACAATCATTCTAATGTTAATCAGGGCAATCAAGAGACTTAAGTGTCTGTGAAAGTAGTTTCTGTGATTGCTGTAGAACACACTCTGAAAAAACAAATTTTTTTGTGTATAAAGATAGAGAGAGAGAGAGAGAGAGAGAGAGAGAGAGAGAGAGAGAGAGAGAGAGAGAGGAGAGAGAGAGAGAGAGAGAGAGAGAGAGAGAGAGAGAGAGAGAGAGAGGGGAGAGAGAATGTATTGATGTTGATATTATTATTCAAGCATATTGTTTTAAGCACAAACAACTATTATTCTGTAAACGCCACAGTAGCTTTCCATATGGCTGGTGTAATTTGACACCGTGTCCACAATGTACCCTTCTCGGCTTTGACTCATATAGGAGGAGGTCCTTAGAGCTAAGTGACAATCAATGTGTGTATGCAAATACATTGAGGCATGATTGGACAAGTACATTTACACCCGGCACAAATGGCCCGCCTCCCATTTTAAAGCTGAAAGGAATTTTCCATAGAACCATTCATTCAAATTTCTTCGTTGTGGAAGGTTCTAGGTACCGAAACGTATTAAAATATTTGAACGATTTCAGAGGTGAGTGTTTATTTAGGGAAAAAATATGTTCTAGTAGTAACATAGAAGTTACAATGTAACATAGTAGAGATATAAATGTTATGCACCGACCAAACGTTTATTAGAAGCCTAACGTTAATATTAAGTAATTTGACTCATAATATTTTCAGTGGTGGAGGTGTGTTCTCTTAATTGTTTGACTTATTTAAACCGGCATTAGTGTGTTTGTCAACTAACCTTCAGTTTAGACCGTTAGTTTAACCGGGCAATTCATTCATTTCCGCTTTTCTAAAAATGTCCTTAACCGCCTTGTAGTTTTGAATTTTCCGCTTTTTAAAAAAATATATTCATTGCATTAGATACCTCATTGTCTTGTTATTACCTTTATGTATATCTTTAATTCTACAGCCACAATTTTTTTAATGTATTTTAAGAATAGGGAACTGCATGTGTAACGAAGAAATAACATGCAGATCTTCAGTTTCTTTGCAAGCCTGAAGCAAAAGCCGTGTGTTAGAGGAATGTCACTCAAACATGTCAGGTCTTGAGTAATCTTGTTAGCTAAATTCTTGTGAAGTGAATTTGAATCATTTTGGATCGACTCTTTTTGAACCAGTTCACAAAACTAACGTTGAGTTTGAATGAGTTGTTCACGATTTCTGAAGCAGTCCGAGCGTTTATCGAGTCAATAACAAATGCCATCATTTAAAAAGTATTTAACGTAATAAACTGTGTGTATATGGCTTTATTATAACGTTTTAGGACGTTAAATCTGTGAGATGTTGAGAACAGCGTGATGGCGTAATTGCGTCAGGACGTAAAATAACTGCCCGCTCTTTGAAATAAACTCTTCTAGAACGATTCGCGGAAATGAGTCTGATTTCCCATTGACTAGCGTTACTGATATCGACTCAGCAGAGCAGAGATCCAATAACACGACACAAAGGCAAAAGCCAAACCCTGACGGAACTGAACACATGCGTACAGGCAGCAGGCGTGCTAGTACACATGCGCGCGCACCCACACTAGCCGGAAGTGAGTGAGTTCATGTCATTTGACCTTTATCGGTCAGTGTTTTGGTCAGTGGATTAAAGCGTCATAAGATGCGTAGGAAGAGCTTAATGACAGTGAGGTGTAAGTTATTTTTTTCCGGTTGTAGAGTACGTGCAGACAGGCTTATATACGGTATATCAAGTCAGTTAACAGTCATCTCTGTGTCTTTACTTCCAGGTCTCCTCACTCGTGGTCTGTACTTCCTTCACTGATCACTGCAAGAAGCTCTCAGCAAACTCTCCATCTTTATCTGAAATTTCATAATGTCTCAACAGATCAGGTACAGTAGAATATCAATAATTTATATACATTTTAAAGTTTTGTTTAACAAATTAAATGGTTGTTTCTCTGTAATTTCTTCTGTTGAATTTCTATGTTAATGAATTGACAAACACCTTGAATTTATTGAATTGTCTTTAGTTAATGTTTTATAAACATTAAAATTGTGTGTATGTATTCATTAATCAATAAGTTCATTAATGGCAAAATGATGTATAAATGTGTGTGTGTGTGTGTGTGTAATTTTTAATGTCTTTTAAGTGAATTTGATAAGACCCCTTGAATTCACTCATATTTAAGTGTTTTTGTAAAGCACTTTAGTTGTATATTTTAATTTATATATTTGTTTTTTATGCATGTGTAGTTGTATGTATGTATGTATTTTATATATATATATATATATATATATATATATATATATATATATAAATAAATATTGGGCATGCTTTTATTCTCACCTCTTTTTGTTTGTTTTTCCTCTAGCCTCCCTGCCAAGCTGATTAATGGTGGTATTGCTGGCATCGTTGGGGTCACTTGTGTGTTTCCCATTGATTTGGTTAAGACCAGACTTCAGAACCAGAGACCAGGCCAGCAAGTCTACAAGAGCATGTAAGGGCCTGTCGCTTTTTCTTTAAACCTCTCAATGCTTCAGTTCTATGACTTTTCCATTTCAATTCACAAACACCATTTTAGTGATGTTATAATATCCTCCTGTTTGAGTCATGGCTGTGCGTCAGACCCCTTACTTTGATTTGATAAGCTGCCTTGCATTGGTAGCTAATCCTAGTGGAATGTGATGCATGGGCAGGCGTTAGTTGCCGCCTGACATGATGGTTTGGCCGCTATGGTCACTGCAAAGCCTTATAAGGATTAAAGCCAGACCTTTTGTTTTAATGATGGTTCATTTGTGGAAACCGGTAGACTGGTCCATGTTAAAACATCTTGTTTGTCTTTCAGGATTGACTGCCTCATCAAAACAGTGCGATCTGAGGGATACTTTGGCATGTATAGAGGTAAGATTCACTCATTTATTTATTTATAAGTGTTTGTATAGTATGCCTTTTTTAGATTAGTATAGTTTCTGAAATGGCATGATGGGTACACCTGAATAGACTTCATATGGAATCCAGTCCATATGACTTTGGATAATGAACTTGAATTGGTTGGCTGGTGATGGTAAACTCAAACATTTTTTGTAATTTGTTGCACTTATAGCAATATTTAAGCATTTTTCCCATGTCTGAACAGTCTTTAAAAGAAAAATCAAAGAGTTGAACTAAAAATCAATACTTTAGAGTATACTTTGGTTGGTAAAATGGACGCACAATCAACCTTTGAGTATTACATATCCCTTATTTTTAACCCCCTGATGCATGGTGTCCACTATAGTGGCATTTTAACCATTCAGGGTGTGATGTTACATCCAAACCACAATGGGGTGTTTTATATTTACCCTTAGCTGTAATTCTACATGACTGTCCATATTCATGACCATGTGTATTAAACATAGCTCATGAAAGTGGTGATGCACCAAGTACATTTGCAATATTTACTTTTACCTTTTCATTTTAGATGGGCTAATCTTTCAAAATGCAGATTTTATTTTAAATTCAAGAAAGTTGTTTAAATATATCAATCATTTGGGAATGATTAGATGCTGTTTTAAAGTCTTAAGGCATGTGATTTTTAATATTAAATGCATCAGAGGGTTAATTTTAAAATGAAGCAAATCAAACATGTTGTAATTATTACAATTGGTAGATCGGTTGTTTGGCTTCAGTTAGTCAACTGAACAGTATAAGTGTCCTTGAAGAGTGTTATCTGTAGAGTTTGGGGGAGATTGGAGGCGGTGTTTTGTGCCGGGTCTCCGTTTCTGTGAGGAATGCTGTTGTTTGCATCTGTGTTTTTCATGTTACAGACATGGGTCCCCGCTGGCATAGTGAAGGCTAGCCGATAAGGCGCAGCCGCGCTGGAGGCAAATCATTTATCATGGTTCTTACCCACTCTGCTCTATTACAATTAGGCACCAATATTTTTCTTGTTGTTTTATTTATAGTTAATTGTTGAATCATTTTGATATTTACTTTTTTTTTCTTTGTAGAGTTTTTCTTTTTCTTCCCACTTTCTTCACTGTCCTTGCTCTTGTCTCATTCAGTACTAACCCATCTTGCCATGTTCTGTTAACATCTAGAATGTTTTGTTGGATATTATTATCATTATTCATTATTATTTTAGTCTGATCATGTGAACAACTGCTGTTTCTTTTAAACAGTTGTATCTTAAAACAACATGGTCCTAGTTAGGGCTGTGCAGTATGAACAAATTCTTACCTCACTGTACATTTATTTATCACAATTATTTTGGCCTGAATTCATGTAAAAAATAATTTAATAGATTACCGAAAACGGGTATTATTGCATGATTATGTAATGTAGTGAATCGCATATGTTATAAATGTTACTTAATTTATATTAAAAAAAATGTCTTTATTTAAACTTAATGCCAGAATTATTTTATGTGAATGTATCAGTGTAAAACATATTCTTTACTTAATTTAGGCTATCACTTGAGCTAAAGAAGACTCAAAATGCAGTGTATGAATATATAATTGTCTGCAACATTTTAAGCTGTTGTAAACTGCACATCAGTTGATTTACTTTATTAATGCTACAGTTAGCACATGCAACACGTCGAAAACTACACATCAACAAAGCTGTCTTCATTGGAAGCGGTTTAACACCGCATAAACGGCACCGTTGCACTGCATGTACCGTCATACTGCACAACCCTAATATCAGTCTCTTTCTGGAATGTGCCTGCATTCTTTTCTCACTTTATTGAAAATTCTATCCTGTATTTCTAATATCCTCTGTTTATATAGTTGTTTTTTTATTTTTCATTTTGTTCACATTATGTAAAATCCCCCTCCATCATCATCTCACAGTTTTCTTAGTCTGTTAGTGGCATTTTTAACTTATAATCTGCTTGAATGGTACTTGATAAGGTCATGTTGTAGATTTATTTATCTCTGGTTTGATGGTGGTGGGGAATGTGTGTTTGCTGATCTGTGATCAGTTGTGTGTGTGTAGTTTTCATTAACCTTCTGTTTGTTTGTCTTTTAGGTGCTGCAGTTAATCTTACACTGGTCACTCCTGAGAAGGCCATCAAACTGGCAGCCAATGACTTCTTCCGGCACCACCTCTCCAAAGACGGGTATGTTTGCTACTGCTACACTTGGTGCTATTCGATATCTGTTTTACCTCACATTTACAATATAAAATCTGTGCAGTTATATAATCATTGCCTTGTTTGTTACAGGAGAGGGCTGACTGTCTTTAAAGAGATGTTGGCTGGATGTGCTGCTGGCATGTGCCAGGTTGTCATCACTACTCCAATGGAGATGCTGAAAATTCAACTACAGGATGCTGGGAGACTTGGTAGGTTTTCCTTTTTGTGCTTATTGGAGCAGTGAAATCTAGTAGGGCTGCAAGATTATGTCAAAAATAATAATCATGACTAATTTGGTCAATATTGAAATCACAACTATTGGTGTGCAATATTGTGAAAGAAGACTTTGATCAAAAGTAATTTTAAATTGTGAAATTTCACAATTATCGATACTTCAGAAACTAATGTAAGAAAAATGTCCTCCTAATAATTAACATGGCAAGTAAACTGTCAGCAATACAATAAAAACAAAGAAACTAATTACAAACAAAACGAAAAGAAATACAGCTGAGCGAAATTTCTTTCGAAAAGTTTTTCAGGAATATGTACAAACAATGGTATTCATATAATATAAAAAACAAATTATAATCATGTAAAACAACACTTTATGTAACATTGCATAGTCATACTGTACACATTAAATATAGATTAATCCTTATTAAAGCTACTTAAGTTATTCAGTCAAGATTAGTGAGTGATTTGTTTGATTAATTACAGGCTGCTGTCACTTTAAGAGCTAATGCACCATTCCAATATGCTGTTTTCTTTCTTAACGGTGTATGTTTACTTAAGACACAACTCGCTGTTTACATGAATACTCTCCAAAAAGGCATTTTGTCTTGTCAAAATGGCTATTTGCTTATCCGCACTCAGCTCCGCTCACAGAAAGCCACCTGGGGAACATTGTCTCTTTTGTGGATTAATGCCCTTTTAATAAGAGTTTAATATCAAACATGTCCCGCAGTTTAGCAACAGTAGACTGCATTTTACAACACTCACTTATTTGGCTGATTTGGATTTCAAGCTTGGGCTTTTAGGAAGGAACAAAAGCGCACCGCTGTGAAGGAAAGGGTACGCTGGACTGAATGTGGCAGTGGCACAATAATCTTTTTACTTTGATTTATCTTGTTTTTATAATCATTCAAATCTGAAATTGAAAATCAATTAAGATCAATTGTTCAGCCCTAAAATGTAGTATATGCAGTACTTTATTTTGATTAGTTAATTGCATCATTCTGCATCAATTTCTTGTCCATTTGTCGAGATTAATGTAGTTAGTAATTATTGCGAAAACCCCCAACAAAGTGATTAGAACCCCATGCTGACGGAGTTTATTTCGCAATATCAACATTATCCCTTATTGTAGTTATTACTCACTTGGATCAACTTTTCTGATCGTCTTTACAGCCGCACAGCAGAGAAAACCAGGCATCATCCCTCCCAATAGACTGGCCACCACAAACGCGGTGCTGAGTCGCTCCTACAATGTGATGCCCAGCTCCTCACACAGGGCCATATCTGCCACCCAGATCGCAAGAGAGTTACTGCACACTCAAGGCATTCAGGGGCTCTACAAAGGCCTTGGAGCAACTCTATTGAGGTAATGCATTGTAAAATCTTTACTGTGACTGTTAAATGCAAACATTCACAATGAGAACATAAATGCAACTTTTTGTTTTCTCTTTTTCTCCAATTTAGAGACGTACCTTTCTCGATCATTTACTTTCCACTCTTTGCAAATTTGAACAAGTTGGGTAAGCCCTCCCCTGAAGATGCGGCACCATTTTATTGGTCATTCATCTCTGGATGTGTTGCGGGCTCCACAGCTGCTGTTGCTGTTAACCCATGTGATGGTAAGGTTTTTTTTTGTTTTTTTTGGCATGTCCTCTTAAGCCCCATCTCGTTGGTTCACTTTTTAAAAGGAAATCACATGCTCACCGTGTCTTTTGGTTTTAACAGTGGTTAAGACCAGGCTGCAGTCTCTGAACAAAGGAGCCAATGAGGAAACCTACAGTGGCATAATTGACTGTTTCAGGTGACGCATCAGTCCCATTACTTGTTTTAAATGTTACAATTTAACTGATTTGTATTTCTAGAATGTGAGTATATCATCTACTGTGTGTGACCTTTGCTTGTTTCTTTGTTCCTACAGCAAGATCTTCAGGCGAGAAGGGCCGTCTGCATTCCTGAAAGGTGCGGGTTGCAGGGCTCTAGTCATCGCACCGCTGTTCGGCATCGTGCAGGTCATGTACTTCATCGGTGTGGGAGAGTTTATCATGAGCCAGTCCCCTCTAAAGCTAATCTCTGACTGAACAGACACAAATACCTCCGAGTCGACCAAGACTGTGGCAGCTACACAACCAACTGTACATTTACAAGAAAAGATAAACATTAATCAAGATGGTGAAGTCGAGAGAACGACCACTTCTGGTTAAGTTCCTGTGAGTTTATCCAGCCTTACCGCACTTCCTCATTGGTTTACAGGCTTCTTTAAAGGGCTGTAGCCAACATTTTGCACTTGTTGGTAAGGATATGTCTGGAGTAGAGCGCTTATGTGCTTACATTTTCTAGAAGCATATGTGAAAGTTTCCCCTCAATGAGGAAGACTGGTGTTGCTGTAATGACACTAATGTTTTTGTTGCCTTTTTTTTTCTTTTCTTTTTTCACCTCCCCATATTCACTTTGTACAATTATTTTTTTGCATTAATTCTTGCTTTGTGTCTGTCTTTTTTCCAACTCTGAATTCATTTATTTCTGTTCCTGTCACTGTTTTCAGTGTCTAAACAATTGGGTTACTTCATGCTTTTGAAGCCTTCAGACCTTGTAACTCTAAATTGTTAATGGTTTTGGGGAATGTCATTGGCTTTTATTCCGTTGATGCACATGCCCTCCATTTTGGTTTTTGAACTGATTTGGACCAAATGAGGTGCAGTCTAAAATTCAGGATTATCTTGATGGTTTCCTAAAACAGACCAACATTTGATGCATATCGTATTTATGCAATATATTGCAATTTTGTAGACATGCATTTCCTTCTGTTACATGGACCAGCACATGTTACAACTGTAGCTTCCTGAGATTTCTAATCTCAAAGCATAGGTCATTATTTTCAGGTCATGTGTTTGCTTTGAAAGAATACGATGGACAAACCTTTTGCAAAGTTTGAGGGACCCAGCCTTGAACAAAAGGCTGTATATTTAAGTGCTATGATGTTTTGACTACAGTATTAACATCTACCGACAATGACACTTCAGTGCAACATGTATTAATTTCTGTTCAATGTAAATGGTTTTTATTCAACATTGCAAAAATAAAAAAGCAAATGTTTATTTGTGAGCTCTGTTTTAATGTTCAGGGTTTATTTCTTGTGACCATATTTCCACATATCAAAGCCATTTACATGCAACACAATGCTATAAAAGAGTAAAAAAAAAACGAAGTTGTGGAACAACAAACTCAAATTTGCAAATTACTTTGACTACAAACACGTTTATAATGGGGCTTTGTAAAAGGCACATTGATCAATAAAACTATTGGGTCATATTCTAGAACGGAAGACAAAAACAATGGTTTAAGAATTTAGATATGTTTTGATTTGGCTGCTTTTGTGCAATTTTACAGTAATATTACATTTGTTGATCTCCTTAAAAGCTGGTGTTTGAACTCTACAGATTCAAAATCAGCCCAAATGAGGAAGGTAACGTGCATTAACCACTTAAACTAGTGACACACTTGAAAAAGTCAAAAATGAATGAAAACATTTTTAAAGAGTGGAAATGGAGTCTAAAGATTCTCCTCTCAGCAGAAACAAATTTTTTTTCCCAAAAATGTATATTTGCCATTACTGCTGTACATTACTGGTTAACATTAACCAATAGCCTAGCAATAGCAACTCCAGAGAAAGAGCAAGTCTACATTTTAATGAACAATTATGAAGCTAATAGTTTTTCTTTGGAATATCATACACTCATGAATCTTTTACAATAGAACCATGAACGTTACTAAATCAAATAGGTCTAATTTTGAGTTCATGCTGACTTTAAGTGTGACAATCTGTGTCTGAGGTCTTTAATCACACTCTTCCACTCTTTGGCTTCATTCAGTATCTATATGATGTGGCAAAAATACAATAACCAAATATTTATCACCAGCAAAACAAACATATGACCCATTATCTATTAGCACATAAAACCTGGTCTACTTCACACAATAAATAACATGAAAATAAGTTGATCAATAAGAGGCATCAGAAAGCTTATTTACATCAGTAAGAAAATGGCCAGTTCACTGTGAAAGTCTGGACCAAAGAAGGACTCAAGATGTGAGAACTCTCTATTAAGTGAGAGCAAGTTTGAAAAAAGAGAGATGTACACTATGTACCCCTTGTAATGATTCAGTGATAGATAAAGACAAAATAAATGTAAAGGTTAATTGGGTTACAATAGCAGTCCATGCAGTGGAGGTCATCTTCAACCAAAGCAAGGAACAGAAAAGACAGAAACCAAACAGTACCACAAGACCCACACTGCCTCATGGGAGTTCCTCCAACCTGCTCCCAAGCCTGAATGTGATGGTCCGATGAGGTCGAAGAAGGTGGGCTTTGAAACAGTCCAACTGGGCGAGAGGGGAACTGTGAGGAACTAAATAACCTCTCTGCTGTTTCGAATGGCGCAGCAAAGAACCATGCTGAAGATCATGCCAATTATCTGTTAAAACAGCGAGGGGGTGTTCAGATGTTCTACATGATCAATACAGGCTACAGTGTTCCCAAAAAGCATTTGAACACTTAAGCCACACTTAAAGGATTAGTTCACTTTTAAAAAAAAACTTTTGCTGATAATTTACTCACCCCCATGTCATCCAAGATGTCCATGTCTTTCTTTCTTCAGTCGAAAAGAAATTAATGTTTTTGATGAAAACATTCCATGATTTTTCTCATAATGGACTTCAATGGGAACCAAACGGTTCAAGGTCCAAATGTCAGTTTCAGTGCAGCTTCAAAGGACTTTAAACGATACCAGACGATGAATAAGGGTCTTATCTAGCGAAACGATCGGTTATTTAAAAAATAAATAAAAAAGTGTAAGTTTTATAAGCACAAATGGTCGCCTTGCTCTGTTCTGTGATGCGCGTTCGTGACTCTCCTGTTCGAACTCGTTCATCAAAATGAACGAATCTTTTTTTGAGTCATTTAGTTCATTTCGTTCATTGAATGAACGAAATGACTCGAAAAAAAGACTCGTTCAAAATGAATGAATCTTTTTTCAAGTCATTTTGTTCGTTGAATGAATGAAATGACTCGAAAAAAAGATTCGTTCATTTTGATGAACGAGTTCGAACAGGAGAGTCACGAAAGCGCATCACAGGACAGAGCAAGGCGAGCATTTGTGCTAATAAAACTTAAACTTTTTTATTTATCTTTGAAATAACCGATCGTTTCGCTAGATAAGACCCTTATTCATCGTCTGGTATCGTTTAAAGTCCTTTGAAGCTGCACTGAAACTGTCATTTGGACCTTGAACCGTTTGGTCCCTATTGAAGTCCATTATAAGGAGAAAAATCCTGGAATGTTTTCATCAAAAACATTAATTTCTTTTCGACTGAAGAAAGAAAGACATGGACATCTTGGATGACATGGGGGTGAGTAAATTATCAGCAAAAGTTTTTTAAAAAGTGAACTAATCTTTAAGTATTACATAATATCAAACCAAGTGTCTTTTCTATACTATAAAACAAATCTCAATTGGCTGATTTTTTTTTTCTGTCCCAAAATTAAACGATAGCTCTTTATATAAAGTTACATATATGAGTATGTCTTTGACTTGACTTTAAGCATAACATTTCGCAAAAAGAAGTTTGTTGGTTTCATATTCTTACCATTATTCCAGCCATGCCAATCCCAACGTATCCAATTATGAAGAGTTTTTCATTGAAGAAGTCTTCGATAGCTTTAACGCAATCCTTAAAACCATTTAAAAAGAACATTAGATGAGTTTGGCAAACTGATGTAGTGCGTTAATGTTAAAACAATATATACACAACATCTGTTCACTTCTACTGATTTAGCTCTAATAAAACTAATAGCTCTGATGCTGACATCTGATTGGACGAGCCATCAAAGCTGTTGTAAAATAGCAGAGATCTGTACACCATTTATAACTAATAATTATTATTATGATTAATTAGTTCATTTTATATTAGTCTTTTATATCATATCACTGTGTTGTGCATGAAATCTCATGAACTGTAAAAAAAAAATAATTGTAACGCAAAATCATATTTATGTTGATTTAAAAAACAACTGGATGGAAATGCCAAGATTGCGTATTGCATTTTGTCTGCGCGTTCTGAGACTTCATAATGTAGGAAAAAAAGCCATAGTGGCTTCCCTGATAATATCTTACCAACCCAAGACTTTCGAATGGCAGAGTATCACACACACACACACACATACACACACAACACAAACACACACACACACACACACCACACACACACACACACACAACACACACACACACACACAACACTACACACACACAACACACACACACAAACACCACACACACACACACACACACACACACACACACACACACACAGCTATACCTGAATTGTAGTCGTTTTTTATAGGCCACAGCCATTGTAAACACTGTTAACGCTGTTGCGGTATCTTCTTTCTAATGTGCTTTGCTGATTGTTATCAACTGACAGTATGAACTTCACAACTGAAGCACAATGTGACATCATGTTTCTCAGCCGATCAATGTGCTTTCGTGACAGCTATAAATAAAAAACTGGCGCCTTTGTGCCCCTGTGGGCTTATCGGATCAAGTGACTCATTGGACATCTTGCCGCTGTCTGCTTCATTTCTCTCTCTAAGCCCCTCTTACCTTCTCCCTCCACTGGTCTGCGCCCCTCCCTCCCTTTCTTTACCCCGTACAGAGCAACATGGCTGCCACCTAAGGGTCTGTGTCAGAACTGCTCATCATTCGACTATGAAAGGTGTCCTTCCCGTGAGTCTAAGGGCCAGATTTACTAACCCCAAAAAAAACCCTCTTCTAGCATTAAAAAACGACTGTCAGGATTTGTTAAAGACATGCTTGTCTGTCCACATTAACACTCTCCCTGCCACTGACACGGTTTTCTGGCGATCCGTGTTTTCACTGTTATATGGTAGGGGTGCTTTACACATCTTCTGAAATAGTTCTGGATAGATTCCAAAAACAATCGAAGATCTGTTAATAACTAGAAGGCCTGGATAGAAGATTGCTCAGCACAAATAAGCCAACATGATCAAACATTCAACAGCATAGAAATCAAAACTGCCTAATTTTACCAAATAAACTTTTGAGCCCAAAACATGAAAACGCAATTTTCTTAGCTTTTTGTTGTAAATGTCCACATTCAAGTGTTGAAAAGAATGAACGAATCTAGAATAAAATGTGTTTTTGTTGTTGTTTAAAAGCAGAGGCTCTGTTCTTTCTTTGGATATATTGACTTTTTATTCATACAACTAAATATTCCGGGGGCTGGTAACTATTTTAGAAAATGTGGGCAGGAAAAGAGTTAAAAGCAACGCAGAGAGACACACCACATTCTCAGAGAATCAGAACACATCTGATATTTAATAAACATGTGGAGTGGAATTTTGAACCAATGTAATTTAACTGTGGACGGGGATAGCACTGAAATCAACTCAATTTCCTGTAGCTCATTACTGTTGCATATTATATATATATACTTTTTTTTTTAAATAATGCAAAATAATACAGCTTTGTGGCCTATACAGAAATAATTATGGATGGCAAATCATCTCAAAATCACCTGGCATTGAAACGTGTATCAAAACATCTCTAACATAAGCAATAAAAGATCAGATTGTGCATTTGAAGTTACCGTGTCAGGACTGGACTCAGTGCACAGATCAGTAGGGCGAGAAGATTCAGTCCCACAGCACTCCAGCTGTGAAATAAGAACAGACATTACATCCACACAGACACTATGGCCACAGATCATTTACTAAATCAAATGCTTGACTGACCACTTTGTGATACATGATGGCAATAGCAGTCCCGTTGTCATTTCCCAGAGTGGACTCGTAGTAGTTTTGTACATCTTTAATGATCTAGAAACACAGTTGCGAGTATGAGCTCATTTTTACATGACAGTTCATTTCATATTTATGCTCGATAAAATGGTTGACACGGTGCATGCAATACCTTTTCCTTATTCAAAAAGCCAAAGACTCCGGCAGCGACCTCTGCGCCAAAGATCACCAGAAGGCAAGCAAAAAACTACAAAAGAGACTTCACTTTAGTTTTTCAATACTAATTGCAATTCAACAGGATCATATTTACAGGCATAATTTCAATTATGTTTAATTTCAATTATTCAGTAAATTATTCAAGGCAGTGTGGGCTGCAACTCATTACTAAGAAATTAATTACTGTATTTAAACTAATTTTCCCTTGAAAAAGTAAAGTAAGGGATAACTCTTAATTTTTCTGTCATTTAAAGTAACACTATGTAGTTGTTCAACCTTCATAATATATTTCCAAGACCCTTGTGATGGTACATCGACTTAAAATAAGTTAAATGACTCGTCTGCCATAGCCTGACGTGGTCTGTATCGCTTTTACTGGCACTATGTAACTTCGGGGTTTGGGTAGGAACCCGACCACAAGAAGAACTACAAAATTCGACTGCTTTACGTCAAGCGCTACAATAGTCATTATTTCGTTTTTCTTCGTTTCTGATGTCGCAATACATCATCCTTTCATGAAATCATGTAACATACTCTACCTTGTCTGTGGACATCGTTCATTCTAAAGCCGGTGCGGGATAAACAGCGAGCGTGCGTGCGACGGTAGGCTAGATTATTTATGACAGCGGCAATGGACAATTTCGTTTCCACCAGGGCCGGTTGCATAAACTTAGCCACTATGTTAAGACTGTGTCTTAATAACTAATTTAGCCAACTAGAAATTAGTCAAGAGGTAATCACTCTTACTTTTCTGATTCAAATTAGACTGATCTACCTTTTTATGTAATGACTTTAAAAGTTATCACCAGTCTTGAAGAAAATAATGTGATGACTAACTTTTAAGACTAGTCTAAGCAGTTTATGCAACCGGCCCCAGTAGGGCGACCGAAGAGGAAAATTACTTGGTGTTACTTTAATTACTGTTACTTATGATGTAATTGCATTACATAGTGTATAGACAATAGAACAATTCTATATAAAAAATAGTGGATTTAACATCAAAATGTTATGTCTAATTTTAAAATGTAAGTTTTTAATGTACATTCTTCCTTTTAATACTTTGGTAAATTCAAGAATAATTTATTCAATTTATTAATATATATTTAAAATAATTAAAAGAGCAGTTTCATGTTTATCCTTGAATTGTTCAATGTGGGATTTGATTTGGAAAATAATTAGTATTATGCAATACTTTTTAGAGAGAGTAGTTAGTACAGTAATAAAGAAACCAGTGTGTTTTAGAGTATTTCTTCATTTATTGTTGCGTAGTTTGTACTAGAGGTGTTCACGGGTCCACTTTGATCTGAAAACCTAAGTGCCTCGGACACGTCCTACTATTAGTAGCGTCTGGTCTTGGGTACTTTTAAATATATGTGCTTTTACAGATATAACCTGAGAATAACCGAATTCTTTCAAAATACGCCAACTTTTTATAATTTGTTTTGGCCGTTCAACAATATTGTATTATTTAAAACGAATGAATCTACTTTATTCCAGGCTTATAAGTGTACATAACCAAACCCTCCTGGATACTGTGTACTGCAACACCCGAGGCATTCAAGGGAATGATTAAATGTTAACATTCATATCAATTTATGTCGTTTGAGGTGCAACACAAAGCTTGTGAGCGGTTGGACTCGCTCGCCCCAGAAGAAAAATTATTCATTGCTGCCAGACACATTAATTACAGAAAACCATCTATATGCAGTACTAAATCAAATGAACAAAAATGAAACCATAACTGTATATTTTGGTGTTTCTTATTTGTTGTCTCTTCTTTTAATCTGTCATACCAAAAAAGTCCCCACTCAACCACTATGCAGGGCGTGGTTTGAAAAAAAGGTCTCGGGTCTCAAGTCTAATTTTATCGGGCCAGGTTTTTCTTTTTTTTTTAAATAATTGATGCACATCAGGTTTGTGTAAGAAGTGATTTGAGTCGATTCGGGTCAGGTACAGATCTTAGGACCCGAGAAGACCTCTAGTTTTACCCACCGATCCCAGAAGACACTGTGACTCTCTCACGGCCCCAAAGCAACCGAAGAACCCCACCGACATCATGACACCTCCTGCTCCGATCAAGATGTACACCGCTGCGGGAGAAACAGAGTAGAGTGTAATGTTGAAAGTTAGTGTTAGAAAATCCCAGCGTGCATTTCATTATATGACCAGATGATGGCAGAACATGAATAGAATCATTTAATTTCAACTGTAAAAGTGCTCATATACTCTAATACAGATGGCAGATAAATGTAAATAATGTGGGCCCATGTGTACTTTTAGATGACTGAGAGTGAAAGTCTCTGAGTCAAAATCACCCTTATGTGTTAGGTACTTTCCCACTCAATGTAAACTACAATCCCACACAAAAACACAATTATGGTGTTTTGCATTTCTATGCAGGGAAATGAGAAGTTTGAGAATGTGTGAATTGCGCCTCCTCACGTATCAACAACCAAAGTCAAAGGCCTCGGCTCAACAGAAACCGTCTTTGTGTGAACAACACACAAGCTCAACCGTTGCCCTGAGTTTTTAATCGTATTTCCCGGCATGATTTTATTTTTCCCAAAACAGCTAAGCCCAAACCTTACCCTGCAGCCGTTTTCATTGGTCAGCTCGATCACACACACAGATATATATATATATATATATATATATATATATATATATATATATATATATATATATATATATATATATATACTGAACAAAATTATAAACACTTTGTTTTTGCCCCCATTTTTCATGAGCTGAACTCAAAGATCTAAGACTTTTTCATGTACACAAAAAGCCATACACGCTGTCTGCCATCTGCCCTGTACAGTGAAAACCGGGATTCATCCGTGAAGAGAACACCTCTCCAAAGTGCCGGACGCCATTGAATGTGAGCATTTGCCCACTCAAGTTGGTTACGACGACGAATTGCAGTCAAGTCGAGACCCCGATGAGGACGAGGAGCATGCAGATGAGCTTCCCAAGACAGTTTCTGACAGTTTGGGCAGAAATTCTACAGTTATTCAACCCGATTGTTGCAGCAGCTGTCCGGGTGGCTGGTCTCAGACGATCTTGGAGGTGAAGATGCTGGATGTGGAGGTCCTGGGCTGGTGTGGTTACACATGTTCTGTGGTTGTGAGGCCAGTTGGATGTACTGCCAAATTCTCTGAAACGCCTTTGGAGACAGCTTATGGTAGAGAAATGAACATTCAATTCACAGGCAACAGCTCTGAGGGACATTCCTGCAGTCAGCATGCCAATTGCACGCTCCCTCAAAACTTGCAAAATCTGTGGCATTGTGCTGTGTGATAAAACTGCACATTTTAGAGTGGCCTTTTATTGTGGCCAGCCTAAGGCACACCTGTGCAATAATAATGCTGTCTAATCAGCATCTTGATATGCCACACCTGTGAGGTGGATGGATTATCTCGGCAAAGGAGAAGTGCTCACTAACACAGATTTAGACAGATCTGTGAAAAATATTTGAGAGAAATAGGTCTTTTGTGTACATGAAAAAGTCTTAGATCTTTGAGTTTAGCTCATGAAAAATGGGGGCAAAAACAAAAGTGCTGCGTTTATAATTTTGTTCAGTGTATATATATATATATATATATATATATATATATATATATATATATATATATATATATCTATATATATATATGCAATCAAAAAAAAAATTATACTACAAGGCCGTTGAATGCTTGAATCTGATTGGTTGACGAACGTTCTAAGGTGTGCAATTATTTTCAGGGAAACACACAGCTGAAGTAGTTCCAGGCAGGTCTTGACCACATTAGTTCAATATGACTTGAAATGGCCATATTTTCATATATAAAGTATAAACTGATAAACCACCTAAAACACCCTAGCAAAGCACAACAGTTGCACATTGTGGCAGCAGGTTTAGCATGCGCAAACAGCACTCTAATTTTCTTTAGAAAATGTTAAACTGTACTTAAAGACATAACATTTCAGGTCTATTTTGGACATTCATGATTACGGGATCTTCATGATCTTGTTGTCATTCTCCTCTTCTTGCCAATTATCTCACCATAGCAACAATTCAGACGCTGACCGTCTGCTGTGCCACACTCACTTGAGACTGCCGTTGCTAGGATGGCACAGTGTCCCTCGCGAACAACTGCTTTCCCTTTCCACTTTAGACAAGCTAGAGCCATACTAATTAATGGAAAAAGATAAACTAGAGCCAAATCTGAGGGCCTGGTGAAGCTAAACGCAGCTAAATATGCTACAATCCCTGTTGTTTAACACCAGACTATTAATGAAAAGCCAACTGTACATAGCCTTGTGCAAAGGTTTACATTTCAGATATGACTCCACTGACATTTCCATCCTCGAAGGAGTCAAGAAGGCCAAAAGGCTTGCCAGAAAGCACAGAGCTGAAGCTTTGCCGAGGTTTTATTAAGGCAAAAGGAAGACAAGCATCACAACCCACAATAATTGATCCCCAAGGGAGAAAATAATGTTGTTTTCCGAGGACAGAACAAAGGAGATTTGACACGAGTCCTCTGTGAGTTCAGCCAGCTAAAAACACCAAGCCTCTCCTACTCTTGACTTCCTAATTGCCAAATGGATGGAAAACAAGCTGACATTTCATATAAACAGCCCTCCTGCTTTTCTTATACTATAAACACTGAACATCTCTAAATGGGCAGAGAGCTCTCTCTTCAACATGCCAGGACTCAGTCAATTCATTACTTGAGAGCACGGAAAATGGGCAATTGTTGTTTACCAATGATGCAAGAACATCAACAGCAAATGGAAAGCCTCGAGTCTTCTGCAAAGATGTTTACCGAAAGATCACATGCTGTCAGTGTCGCCTGGAATTATAAATGCACAATATAGCAACAGCTATGATGCAAAGAAAAAAGCACGCATAGGAACTAACCTTAGCACTAGATAGAGGGTCTAATGTTAGGATTTTAGCTCACTCAAAAAGCCCAATCATCCGTTTACTGATGTATCACAAATCTATTTAAAGGGTTAGTTCATCCAAAAATGAAAAATCTGTCAGTAATTACTCACCCTCGTGTCGTTCCAACCCCGCAAGACCTTCGTTCGTCTATTCGATATTTTTGATTAAATCTGGATGAGAGCTGGATCACTCCTCCATAGGCTTCCAAGGGATTGAAACTTGACAGCCCCGAAAAGTTATTAAAGAAATTGTTAAAAGAGTCCAACTGACTACAGTGGCTAGATGTTAAGTTTATCAAGCAACGAGAATATTTTTTGCGCGCAAAAAAACCCTAAAATAACGACTTTATTCAACCATCTCTTCTCTTCCGTGTCATTCTCCTAAGCTGTTGACGTAGAGTAACAGCGCAGCGCTTCTGTGTTATACGTCACACGTAGGCTCACTATTGGCCGACGCTGGTCATGTGTGTGGTGCGTGTCACGTTCAACCAGAAGCGTTGCGCAATTACACTACGTGAAATCTCCAGGCCCAAAGAGAATACTTGAATAAAGTCGCTATTTTTGTTTGTTTTTTGCGCTCAAAAAATATTCTCGTAGCTCGAAAAACTTAAGATTGAGCCACTGTAGTCACTTGGACTATTTTAACGATTTCTTTAATAACTTTTCGGGGCTGTCAAGTTTCAATCCCTTAGAAGCCTATGGAGGAGTGATCCAGCTCTCAGATTTAATCAAAAATATCTTCATTTGTGTTTTGAAGATGAACGAAGGTCTTACGGGGTTGGAACGACATGAGGGTGAGTAATTACTGACAGAATTTTCATTTTTGGGTGAACTAACCCTTTAAACATGTACTTAGATGCAATTGATTTTTAAACTTTTTCCCACCACTTCTGTGACTAAAATAAGTGGAATTTGCATCTGGTAAATACTGTAGCCTATATATCTGAAATATCTTTAGTTAAGAAGTCTGAGTTAATAAATAAATAAAATATCCGAGTTGTGTTTCATACGGAAATAAAATATCCTAGTGTTACATATATATACTAGGAAACAGAATATAATATGTATTTTTGCAGAATTCTTCATCTTGCTTCCTGTTTTAGTCTCCTGCTGCTTCATAGCACATAGTTGTTTGCCAAGTGATATTCTTCTGTTACTGGGTAGAAACTGTTTGTCGCAAGCATAACCATATTGCCAGGAAATGCTTGTTATCTTATGGTGTACCAGAGATGAATCCACAGAGCATCTCTCACTTCTTCTTTTTTTATTATTATCGCTCTGTCGCCGAGACATCATTGAAACGTTTCTGCCTTAGGTAATACCAGTGTTGATCAGCTTCAGTGTCTGGGTATCTCAGCATATGATGTCAAGACCCAGTATTACAATTTGTTTCAAAATCATTGTGTTTAGCACTTGCAAAGTAGTTGTTTGTCCATTATGAGAGCTTAAATGTGGCTCAGGACAGCAGTTAGCAGTCCCATATAGATCGTCTCATTGTTGTCACCAGTGAAAAAACAGCAGGAATCCGGGTTAATAATGTGCAAATAAATGCCCTTAAACACAGTTCTACAACTAGTGACACCTTTCAACACCCTAACCATTATAAATAAACCAATTACTGCACCATTCCTCTGTAAAACCGATGATGTACATGTTGAGACCAGCTTTCCGACCAACGGCAGCTCACCAAACGGCTGCTCTGGGGACTAAACCGGAGCTAGAGGGGAAATTACGCTTTTATAATTAACCGACACCAGCTACACGCCTTCCCCTATGAGAAATCAGGTTAAGCTATTAGCAACAACTATCAGTGTCCCTGCTTATTTATCACAGCTAAAACCAATATCAGATACGCCATTACAGAGGCCATTAGGGCTCCATGATGCAGATGGGAAATTTCAGCTTAAAATTGCTGTTGGAGCCCGGTGCTTTGTTAATAGGGATTGGTGTTGTGCTTATTTATGAAACTGTGAGGTACAGTATGGGTCTCTTTATGACAGTTTCTGTACTTTGTGATTAATAAACAGATAACGTACCATGGTAGAATGAATGCTGCCTTCACGACACATGCAATCAGAATTATCGTAAATATGATTTTCCTAGTTAAAAAATAGGACATGATCGCCCTCTCATGTGGGAGAACGATTGCTGCTGTGACAGGTATGCTTTATTAGTTATTTCACAACAGCTACATAGCCTTGACTTATCATTAAAGGAATGCATATTTACATATATGAATAATCATTTGAAGCGTATTGTATGTTTGTATACGCAGAGAAAAAAAATACCCTGTATTTGACCGAAATTCCAGAATCGTCAGCAAGCTGATTATCTAGACAGCGCTGTGAATGTTTATATAGTTGTCAATAAATGGGGCGCAACATTTTATATTGGCTTTCCAAAGATTTTCCCAATAAATAGGCAAGAATAAACCTAGTGTCCTCCATTATTCCTGTTCTTTCCAACAACAAAGCAATTAAATGCATTGTACTAATAATCATGAAAGTGGGAAATAGGAAATTTCCGCTAGCACATGATGGCAGCGTAATAAATGCCACATTATCATAACAACTCATACTATGTATCCCATGATGTAGTGCATAATGGCATTTGTAGCATGTTGAACAACAAGAAGGGAAGCATTTAATGACTATTCACTGTTTTTTTTTAATCTCGTGAGATCTAATTTGATTGGCTGGCTTTATGCAACAAAAGTCAGGGTGTATTTCAGCCTTTGTCATGTGTACAAACTATTTTGCTCTGTTTTCTTAGTTTTTAGAAGGACAGAAATTTAGATGAAAAAGTCTGCACAAATTTCATAATTACTAAATTGACTAAAATAAAATAAAACTAAATTAAAGCTAAATTAACACTGGCCAACACTGTTGTGCAATTATTTTTCTTGCATGTTTTTTCTTTATTTTGCTCTATCATTTTAGATAAACACACTCATTAATGGTACAGAAAAGAAAGGAAACTGTGATTAGTCATTTTATTCATGGTCCAGTTTCTCCTATTCATATATTTACAGTGTAGTTTCCACTCCTAAAAAACCCCAAGTCTGCTTTCATGACACTATATTTTGGGTTAGGTTTATTAAACCTACAAAACTGTTATGTAAACATATGCAGTGGGCTTCAAAAACTCACCAATGAAGAAGTCTTCAGGGGCATCATTTCCGGCTAAGAGGTTGCCCGTGTCTGGGTCAAACCTCAACCATAATCCCACAGCCAACACCACTGAGCCCGACAGCTGGAAACAAGAGTGAAACAAATCAGAACCATGTGCGGAAAAAATCACTTCACGCTGTTTCTGTGACCTTTGCCGGTCCTTACTCCATGTCTGTGATTTCAAATTCTGCACTGGTCTATTTAGTTACAAACACATGAATGCAGGGTTTGACTTTGAGAACAGGATACTTTGTATTTTTTCCCATCACCACCGTAACTGGAAGGATAACCTTGACAAAAATAGAGCATTGATTGTAATTCTGTAAGATAAAGTGTATTATTGTGATACTGAAAACAACCTTTTGTCCATCTGTAAGGTCATCAGAGAAAGTTTGTTTGCCTTCAAGATACCAAGTCTAAGGGAAACCTACTAGACATTTTAGATTTACAAATTTTAGTAGTGCTGTGGCCAATTCATCTGAAAGATTCACATTTACTGCGTGAGAAATGTCTTATTATTAATCAACTATTACAATTAGAATAATAAGTATATTATTATTAGTATATTATTATAAGCACTATATAGAGCTGTTACTAATCAAATGAAATTACTAACAACAAAATTAATCTTTTCACAGCAGAGGTGGCACAGAAGTTCATCTGAATTGGTACAAATAATGTTGAGATTAATGTTTTTGTTTTAAAAATAACTTTTGTTTATTAAACATTTGTATAAAATCAATATCACTTTTGTGTTCAATTGTGTTCATATTTGTGAAAACAGCCCACTTGCTTTTGATATTGCTTAATAATATCATATTTTATAATATCAATATCAAGATATCAAGTACTTTTCTGCAATCATATCTTGAATTTTGTGGGCATTTGTATTCATTTTGGTGACATTTTTGACACAATTCCTTGTTCATTTCAGACCCAGCAAAACAGATAACAAAATAAATGTAATTAGAAATAAGTTATTGATTGCATTTGAAGGAAGTTTAGCATCCAATTCTATTATGATCATGTTAACAAATAAATCAGAAAATGCAATGGCAATTTAGCTATATCCCCGCTGTTGTGGTCTTGAAATAAAACCCAGAATCCTCTTAGTCTGAGACCGAGAACAAATGCGGTCGAGACCAAGAAAAGATCAAGACCTTCAAAAATGGTCTTAAGACCGGTCTCGAGAACTACAAACTACATTTTTAGAAATTTACCCTTTTCAGTGAAGTTAAATCAGCCTCAATATTCAATTTTTAAATGGTGAAATATTAATAATAATTATGACAAAACTTTTAAAAAAATCAGTTAATATTAATAGTCAAATTATTAATAGATAAAAATATGTTCCTATTATGAGCTTTATACCTCACCATTCTGATTGCTAATATCGACTGACTTTTTAAATTCATAATTTTGAGTTCATGACTTTTTGTCTTTTTTTCCGAAATGGGGTTTCATTGAAATTACTGCATAATCTTTGTGGACCAGGTGATTATTGCAAAGGCAACTCAGAAAAGTACATTTTGACATCATGAATGTAATCTGTGTGCAATTACATGTTTAAGTGTAAATTGAGAATCTACATACTAGTTTTTAAGGCCACTGTGGTCTACTTCGGTGCCCATCTCTATGATCAACAGGCAGGCTGTGCCAGTCTGACAGGCTTGTCCTGCTGGTGTCCACCATCCCCCGGTGCCATCCCCTGCCCCCTCATACCCACCCTACGCAACACCAGGACATAAAACTGCACAGGACAACGACCCACTTCTTTTTTTGCCTGCCCTCTCAAAGACAAAGGCCTTGCTGTCCAGCGCAGTGAAACCACTCTACAGATCACCAATGACTGAAGCCACTGTGCCCTAAATTACATCTTACACTAACCATTTAAGCCAATCTAATGACCATTAGCACAGTGACAAAATCACAGTGTGATGTGAATGGTTCCTATGACATTTGTGTGGCTTTGAGCAACAAAGACTAAAGAACGAAGAGAGGCTTTAAAAGAACTTTGTTTAAACCCTTCATTAAAATAAAACTGAAATCAAAACCCAAACCTTAAAATTCTTCAAATAAAACTGATTTTATTTCAGTTAATTGCATATGCCACATTTCTAATTTTAGTTCAAGTACTAAAATTACTAAAGCTGAAATAAAACTAAATTAAAGCTAAATAGAAAAATAAAAAACTACTAATGCACATAACAAAATTACGAAAACTTAAACTACAATTCAAAATAAAAGCCAATTCAAAATATGAATAAATGCCACAATAGTAAATAATACTTATATAACACTGATCTAATTATACAATCTATTGGCTTATGCATAAGTTTAATTATATATTTATTTAGTCGAAAATTTAAATTTTCTCATCAATTACTTGCATCCATGTAATTCCAACCCCTTATAACAAAACTAGCAACACCAAGGTCATATGCATGATCAGATAAAATATAAACCTTCTAAGTAGCTATGGATAAAAGCGTCTGAAAATGTAAATCATATTTCTTTAGCACAAAAAACTAAATTACAGAGTGTTTGAGGCTGAGCTTCATTTTTACATTCAACAAAACAGGATAGTGATTTATACTAAAATATTTTTTTTTAAAAAGCACCATAAAAGTATAAAAATACTGGTAAAGTATTGTCTACTGAAAACCAATGGCATTTATATCAGCGACATGATGCATCAATTATGGAAGGTACAATTTTTTTTTATTTGAGCATAAGCCCAAATTAAGAAGTGAAGATTATGAGCCAATAACAGCTTTCAGTCCGTTTCTCACAAAAGCTATAGGCCTATGTCACGAAAAAATTGAAGACCGGAAGTGCGTCATACGCCCAGTTATTCCAGAGAAACAAGGTTGGTATAGTATTGGCTTTAAGTCTATTCTGACCACTTTCCTAGACGTAGATGCTCTCCTTTTCAAAATGCAAAGTGCAAACGAAAGTGCTGCCCCGGCGAATATTAAAAGAAGGCCCCTCATCCCTCCTTATTAACCTAACCCAAGACTTGGCTGTCTACGTCCTGATGCAGAGCAACCCAGTACACTACAACAACAGCTGCGGGTCTAGCCATTCGCCAGTAGGGTAAATGTTTCTATGGTAACAGCGAGTTGGACCAATCAGCAGACGTTGCTGCTACGCTTAGGATTGTGAGTAGTGTAGTTTTTTTAAACATGTTTTTCTTAAAACAAGGTTGATTTCATATGAACGTATAGCTTCTACAGGAGCAAAAACCTTCGTTTCACAACATCATAGCTCTTGGTCAGTCTACCTCGGATGGTTTAGACATAATGGCTGATAATCTAAATCCTTATCGAGAAATACTATTGACCGGAAGTGCTGTATCCCTACACCGCATTCCGGAGGCAGGAAGTGTGACATAGGCCTATTGTCTGATTTCCGAAGACTCGGAATATAATGCACTAATCGCATTGACAGAATAACATGAGGTCAGGAAACCGTGGGAGTGTCTGTGATCTATCCCTTTAGGAGTAGTATGCTAGGAAAACCAAAGATATCCTTCATTTAGACGGGGATGAATTTATGCACTTATAGCACTAAGCTGGAATGAACTTTATCAAAGGAATAATAAAACAAAGTGTAAAAAGCATCCAAGACCATAAAATGATCAAATATTAACCTTATCCACTTCACAGGACATGCCGTAAAATTATTATCTGAAGATGTACTGTGGATGTACTCTGCTTTGCATGTGACAACAACTTAATCACCAATGTGGCCTTATCTTTGAAGAAATGACAACACCATTATTATCCAGAAAAAGTTGCTTCAGTTTCAATGCAACCTTCAGAATGCAATGCAGCCCAGTGAATAAAGGGGTGTTGAGTGCAGCACAAGAGGGTTGTACACTTTCAATAACTTTCCTTATAACCCGATCTTTGAGAAGTAGCTTTTAAGGTTTGTCCATCTTAAAAAAGTTTGCACAGCCACAGAGGAATTTCAAAGCCCCTTATGATGGATTATGTATGTTGTTTGCTTCTTACCAAGTATCAAGGTAAAAACTAACCTGTTAGTAAACTTGTCACATTCACATTCTATGATTTAAGGTACATATCACATCGGCAAAAAAGTGTAAAAACAATATGCTTTCTTAATAAAACTATTGGTTTATTTCTATATCAGTGTAACTCGTCAGCTAGATGCCAATATCACCATTTTGATATTACAAATAACAAGATGTTTTCTCTGGTAAGTTACCAGCAAACTATGCCACTACATAGGCTACACTTATTAAGTGCTACACTTTAAGTGATTCAAATATTCAATGTTTCTTTGGTGTATTCTGCCATATACACAGTGGTTATTTAACCCTTGTGCTGCATTAGATTTTTGACACCGTTGAGTGCATTAATGGACAAAAATGGCCACATATTAAACATTGCCTAAAATATTATATATTATTATTATTTTCCACTTTTTCCAAGTTAAATCTTTTAACCAGCATCAGTCCTCATCATAACTACCAAATAATTATTTAATTTCAGGATTTTAACCCTTTAAATACCAGTTTTGGTGGCGATACCATCAATTTGTATAAGAGGAAAAAACACAAAAAAGTAATTATTTTCCATACACTAAATGCAAAGAGAAAACTTTAGCTTTGGATTATCACAGTCTTGAATATGTCAAAGATTAGCGGCAACATTATTTCTGGTGCATTTAAAGATTTTGTGTTATGTCAGATTTTTTAAAAAAATCCCTCTTAGCGCGTTAAGGGACAAAAATGGCCACATATTAAACACATGCCTAAAATATTATATATTATTATTATTTTCCACTTTTTCCAAGTTAAATCTTTTAACCAGCATCAGTCCTCATCATAACTACCAAATCATTATTTAATTTCAGGATTTTAACCCTTTAAATACCAGTTTTGGTGGCGATACCATCAATTTGTATAAGAGGAAAAAACACAAAAATGTAATTATTTTCCATACACTAAATGCAAAGAGAAAACTTTAGCTTTGGATTATCACAGTCTTGAATATGTCAAAGATTAGCGGCAACATTATTTCTGGTGCATTTAAAGATTTTGTGTTATGTCAGATTTTAAAAAAAAATCCCTCTTAGCGCGTTAAGGGACAAAAATGGCCACATATTAAACACATGCCTAAAATATTATATATTATTATTATTTTCCAATTTTTCCAAGTTAAATCTTTTAACCAGCATCAGTCCTCATCATAACTACCAAATAATTATTTAATTTCAGGATTTTAACCCTTTAAATACCAGTTTTGGTGGCGATACCATCAATTTGTATAAGAGGAAAAAACACAAAAATGTAATTATTTTCCATACACTAAATGCAAAGAGAAAACTTTAGCTTTGGATTATCACAGTCTTGAATATGTCAAAGATTAGCGGCAACATTATTTCTGGTGCATTTAAAGATTTTGTGTTATGTCAGATTTTAAAAAAAAATCCCTCTTAGCGCGTTAAGGGACAAAAATGGCCACATATTAAACACATGCCTAAAATATTATATATTATTATTATTTTCCACATTTTCCAAGTTAAATCTTTTAACCAGCATCAGTCCTCATCATAACGACCAAATAATTATTTAATTTCAGGATTTTAACCCTTTAAATACCAGTTTGGGTGGCGATACCATCAATTTGTATAAGAGGAAAAAACACAAAAATTTAATTATTTTCCATACACTAAATGCAAAGAGAAAACTTTAGCTTTGGATTATCACAGTCTTGAATATGTCAAAGATTAGCGGCAACATTATTTCTGGTGCATTTAAAGATTTTGTGTTATGTCAGATATTTTTTTTTAAAAATCCCTCTTAGCGCATTAAGGGACAAAAATGGCCACATATTAAACACTGCCTAAATTATTATATATTATTATTATTTTCCACTTTTACCAAGTTAAATCTTTTAACCAGCATCAGTCCTCATCATAACTACCAAATATTTTTTTTATTTCAGGATTTTAACCCTTTAAATACCAGTTTTGGTGGCGATACCATCAATTTGTATAAGAGGAAAAAACACAAAAATTTAATTATTTTCCATATAATAAATGCAAAGTGAAACCCTTGGCTTTGGAGTATCACAGTCTTGAATATGCCAAAGATTAGCAGCAACATTATTTTTTGTGCATTTTTATTTTTTTTGCTATGGCAGATTTTTTTTTAAATCGCACATGGCGCAAGGACAAATTTGGTCCTATTTGAACCCATTAAAATATCCATTTTTGAACCCACTGTCATAATATCATAAAATCATCATTTCTATTCAAATACCCTGTCATTACCAAGCCTTGGGGTAAAATATTTACTTTTTACTGTTTTCCACCAGTTGGTACCATTTTTTATATAATTGACATACTGCAAACATCTGTAGTACTGCATACATTTTCCTGATTTCTACTAGGTGATTATAACCTGTGTCTGTCTCACTACACATATAATTTGCTAAAGCAAAACTACAAGATCACCATGAACATGAATTTTTATTTTTCTATAAACAATTTAAATGTATAAACATATAAAACATATCAAAACTTCAAAACAAAATGGGGTCATTCTTCAGCTCATTTGGAGGAGCTGCAGAATTGCAATGCATGCTCCTTACCGATGTAAATGCCACATTTTGAGCAGGCGGTAGAGATTTTTCTTTTTTTGTTAGGGCATGAACTGCACCCCCTCCTGCTCTTGTCATGGGTGTCTGCAGACCCACTAGCTTTTCTTCATCTTGTCCAGTTTAAAATTGCCGCACCCAAGATGTGCACAGCTTTATAACTTCTGCATCAACCACACATGTATGAAAGGCAGACTTTGTTTTAGATCCCTCGCAGCTACATCTTTGTGTTGCCGCAAGATGAAAGGTGTTATTATTGTCTAAGGAATGACTGCATGGCTGTGTTTGTGCCTCTACAATTATCAATTAACTTTGAAACATAGACTGCTAAAAAAAAAAAACGAAGCTGTGTCAAAGATGCATAAAATTCAAAAGATTCATGTTTGTGCGTAAAATACCGAAAGAAAACAATGCAGTGAGAAGCGGGTTCTCTTGCTAAATGCACACACACACACACACACACACACACACACACACACACACACACACACACACACACACACACACACACACACACATAGAGTGAGAGAGTAGACAGAAAGGGTAAAATATGACCTTTAGGATATTGTGATTTGTCACTCGCCTAAACACCATGTATTATATTTAGGCCCTACACACACACACTTTTGTCAACACACACACACTTTTGTCAACACAGACACACATTACTCTCAGACATCCACACATACTCAGACACATCATTTTAGATCATTGAGCCATTAAAATACTTCATAAAACACTCCATAGTGCCCCTAGTGGAAACCAGGAAAATAACGTGCATTTCCACCCATAGGGAATACATATGTAGTGACGTCATCTGGTGGAATACACTATATAATGCAAATATAATGCTTTTGCTTCAAAATGAAAGGATGTTTCAACATAAATCATGATTTGTGTATTAATGACGGCCCCGGCTTTAAACAAGGTTTTAATGGGTTTCAATGGGACATTTTTGTCCATTATGGTGCTGAGTGTTACTATTTGTTCTACACAAAGTGTGTTATACATATTTTGCAAAATGGGATCATTTTTTTTACATTTATCCCAAAAGTCACAATTTTGCCAAATTACATATCATTTGCATTAAAACAGCCAAAATGGTCAAAGAAATTAAACTGCAAAAGACCAAAAATGTCCCTAATGCAGCATAAGGGTTAAAGACTTTTTTATGTTTTGCAGATATTTCTGTAAAATTCTCAGCATGTTCACTAAAGACAAGAATATTTTGTAATCAGAAATCTTCCTTAAAGATCATTTTGATAGTTTTAAGAGATGTTTAGCAAAACTCCAGTCCGTGGAGATGTAAACTATACCCTGAAAGAATATCAGAAGTAGCATTCTAGTTATTTAAAACGTTAAAAACAATTTTTTTTTAAAAACAGTCAGAACATAGTTGTCTATGCAGTAACATAGTAGCACAAGAAACATAGTTGACTGGACACATTGTTACAATGACATCAAGATCTCTTATGTTTCACTTGCAAATAAGCAATATAGTTAATTTAGTCAAATATCCCTTAATCCTTCTCATCTTGATTCAGCAGACTCATGCACATACACACCCAGTCTCCTCTGAGACATATAGGGTTATATTATGATTAAAAACTAATCCATGACAAATAATTCATTATCATCAGAGGACACAGTCAGTCACAAGTAGGACCATAACTATTTCATTCAAGAGTTGGCTCTACAGGGTAACTTATTTGACAGGTAACATGGTTGACAATTTCACAATTTTCACTCATAATTTCAAGGACAGGCCTTGTCTGGCCAACCAAGCGTTATGTTTTATTACTTGATCAGGTTAACATCAAACCTCAAAATATCTGCCGCAGAAGAAAAAGTCCACATGATGCTGGTCATACGGTTTTTGGATAAAGCATTTTTTATTAACATTAACATATAGTTATTAACATATAGTTGATATAATTTTTAAAAAGTTAAACATTTTCTTATTTGAAAGAAAATTGCATTTAAACTCAATGTATTTTTCTAAGGTTTTTAGATTTTAGAAATAAATTTAGAGCAAGTACTTTAACGGACATAAAAGCAGTTTCAAGCAAACTAAAAAACAGGGTGGACAAAATATTTGTGAGAGATTATAGTATGCATTCTATTTAAAATATGATATTTCTAAAAAACATTGTTAGAAAAAATTTAATCATCATCAATGTACCCTAAATTATAGAATGACCCATATTCAGCTTTAGATATGCTTTCCATTATGCTTTTTTTATGGCTCCACACAGTACTTTCTAAGACTTGACCGAAGGCAATCACATCACAACCTCAAATGATCCTAAACAAATAAGACCAATTCTGTTTATCTTTCTATTCATGAGTTTTGTTGAAAATGTCACAACAAACTGACAGCCTGTTAAACATTTGTCACTCTCAGCTGGTGGGGTGTACTAGAACATGACTCTAGGAGCCAAATAAAACATTGAGACACTGTCCACAATGCAAGTGGATGGATAGGGAGTCAAAAAAATAATAAGCAACCGTTTTTCCTATGGTATGGCATAGTTAAAGTTAGGGATGGGCAACGATTAATCGCGATTAATCGCATTCAAAATAAAAGTTTGTGTTTACATAATATATGTGTGTAGTCTGTATAATTATGTTGTATACATACATGATACACACATATGCATGTATATATTTAAGAAATATTTGCATGTATATACATACAGTATATTTATACATAATTTATATTAAATATAAATATTTTATATATTAATAAAAAAATTCTAAATATAAACATGCATGTGTGTGTATTTATATATACAAAATAATTATACACACTACAAACATATTATGTAAACACAAACTTTTATTTTGAATGCGATTAATCACGATTAATCGTGATTAATCGTTGCCCATCCCTAGTTAAAGTTAACTGTTATATATAGAGTGAGACTTATTCTCTAGAAGTGTGGTTTTTGTATGTTGGTTTCAAACACCTAGTTAAAACTAAAACTGGAATAATTTTGTAAAATATATGCTCCTAATTACACTGCAAAACCAAACAATAAAACCGCAGAAATTATTCAATCAATAGTCAACTAATGAAGGTTTTACTATTTGCATTTAGCTTAAAAGCCAATAAATACATTAATAATTTAATAAATATATTACATTGAATTAATAAATACATATATATGGTAAATGGCTTTTCAAAAAAGGGTACTATTTTAAAAGCAGTGTCAATAAACAATAAGTTCCCATTGAGACATGCTGACACAAATCCACGCTAAAAATATTCACTGGAGAAAAAAAAGTGTGCAACTTGCCCGTTCTTCCTTATAATAGAGCATACATGGATACTATGAACAACAATTTAGCCCTTCCCTATAATACATAGGCACATTGTGGCTGTGTTTCAAAATCTACTGTCTACAGCAGACAGCATTTTTTGGGGTGCATCATAGGCGACTTTAATGCACAAATGATGCTCAAAATGTCTGCACGTGCCTATGAGGCTCAAAAGTGTTGTCCAGATAGTCGGCTCACTAGGTATTGAGACAGAGCCGACATCTGTCACCTGTTTGTAGTTTAAAAAACATCGGTATCCTAAATGTGTTGTTGTTGTTGCTAGTAGAGACCATAGAAACCTGCATCATGCGAAAAAATAATCATAATAATTGTGCCGAGACAGAAAAATCATCCTACAGATGTTGAGCAACTCCTAGAAAACAAGGCGACAGCAAATGCACGTACACTTGTGTCAGTGCATTTCATTATAGATCATCAAAGCATGTATGTGTGACATCATCGTCACGCAGATATCATCAGCACTGTTCGCACTTACCCAGAATATGAAGTTGAAGACGAACAGCAGGTATTTGACACATTTCATGCCGCCCTGTACTTTGCTCATCCTGCCTGCCGTTTCGTTTCGCGCGCTCGCCGTTTCGACCAAAATGTTTGCGCAAATGTGCAGGCCTGTCTCAGAGATTTAGGTCAGTAATATTATTCAAGCAGAATCCACTCACGGACCGTCAACACCAGCGCTGCTCGCGTGTGTGTGCACAGTGTGTGAGAGCGCGCGCGCGCGGATCAGCACCGCCCATTGGTCCAGCAGGACACGGGGGCGAGGGCAATGCTTCTTTCCCGCGTTTTCCTGATAGATAGATAGATAGATAGATAGATAGATAGATAGATAGATAGATAGATAGATAGATAGATAGATAGATAGATAGATAGATAGATAGATAGATAGATAGATAGATAGATAGATAGATAGATAGATAGATAGATAGATAGATAGATAGATAGATAGATAGATAGATAGATAGATAGATGATGGATGGATGGATGGATGGATGGATGGATGGATGGATGGATGGATGGATGGATGATGGATGAATGGATGGATGGATGGATGGATGGATGGATAGAACACACGGGCATACAAAATACATTCATTATTCATTATTGAGTATCTTTCATAAGGTTTGTTTCACACAATGAATCTGTCACAATCACTGTCATCTCAACCACATTGTCTGCTGGTGTGAGGTCAAACTCAGGACACACGGATGATCTTGAGATCATCTTTCCCACATTTTCACTAGAGACTGTAGTTATCCAAACCTGTGGGAGTTTGAGTATATACCGTATACATAGCAATGTAAAACAAATCAGGCTTTATATTATATATATACATTATATACTTAACTTACTCATATTTAGTTGTAGGCTTTCTATGGGGTATTTAACCTACCCTGTTTTGGGTATTAACTTTAAAATGCTTTAATACAATGATGCCAAAACACAAGTGGTGCCAACAAAGAAGAGATGCACAATGATGAGCTTGAGTTTATAAAACATTATTAAGCTTGAGCTTATAGGCTTTAACCATTATCTGAGTTCATCATACAGCAAGCTAAATATCAATAATGTCTTCACATAACAGTTCTAGGACACAAACGGACATGAACCAAAGAAGAAGAAGACATATCTTTAAAATTCACCCAGACATAGTGGTAATAGCATTGAGTTATGGTCTGAGGACAAATGGTTTTATGGGTAATAATGAGTGATAATTATAAAACCATTATTTAATAAAGTAATATGAAAAGTAATAAAAAAAATATTGATTTCAAAGTGGAAATGCTGCTATTTAAAATATTCCTAATTATCTCAAGACCATGGTTTCCCCAGCCTATAGAGCTTCAATAAAATCATGTCATGGGGTATATGAGCAATAAATAATGTTACATTAATTTAACACCAATTTCAGAGATAAAATGTGTTCTGTAAGAGCAGTGCTCCCTCTTGTGATCAAATACTAGGCTGTAGTTCAAACATGTTCAGTATTATTGTACAACAATAGAAAGTATAATTGAAGTAACTGAAAGTAAAATTTCAGAAAGGAATATAATTTCTGCATAAACTTCGTTCTCACTCATATTACAGAGGAAAATGCAAACAGTCATCATCCTGGAAAGCGTGAATGAGCGAATGAACCACTAGGGGGCGACAGTTGTTTGTTTTTGAATCCCTCCATCCAGCGCTGTTTACTGTTGGACACCTTATCTATCACTTTACATAGCCTACCATAATATACACAATCATACATAGATTAAGACTTTTATGTCAATGTAATTGGGGAATCTTTAATCTTTCTAAAGAAAATAAATCCTACATTGTAGTAGGCTACGCATGTTGAGGGGTGGTCGTAGGCGTAGCCTTGTTTGAAATCTCCACAGTGTGTCAGTAGCCTACCATCCAGATCATTAATCTCATTAATATTCTTTGTGAATTAAACAAAAGGGCTTTTCTTGGATTTGTCACAGCAGACTCTCCATAGGGAGCTGTCCTACAAACAATTAGAGACAGGCATGTTTGTTCCATTTACATGAGCGTGAGGAAAATTCACTCTCATTATTCTTCATCCGAGTCCACAGAACTGTTTGAAATAGCCGATGACCACAAAACATCATCTAATGAGAGCAAATGAGTGTGTGAACGTGATTTTGTTTGAAATGACGACCTCTTTTGACCCGCACTATATCGCTAAACAAACACGTGCTGATGAAGGACTCGCTTGTGTGTGATGTGATATATAAACCTAACAATCCTGTTGAATATTCCACCCGAACTTTGACGCCTGACCTCGCAGACTTAAGCCTGTGGCTTTCAGGCTTCCAGACATGACCTCATCATTTGGCCATGCACCTGACCTTTGGCATGTGGTCTCCCTCTGTTTACGCAATCAAACCTGAGGTGGGTATCACAGACCACGGCCCATCTGTTTTTTAAGACTTTCACATGCTGCCTAAACAAATGTATTCTGAGTCTGATTGGAGTGACACACCTGTTTGTGGTTGTTAGAATTGCTTTTTAATGATTTTCCCTCTCAAGGCCAGTTGCATCATGTGGAAGCCTCTGGAAGGAGAACATCTAATGCATTCCAGCGTAGGTCCGTTTCCATGTGTGAGAAGCACATCTGTTGTGACTTGAGGTCGACCCCACCAACACATTCAACAAACTTTCCAGCTTACTAAAAGCTTCTGACAAAATTTGCCCTAACCGTTTAGCTTTTCTGCCACATGGTTGAAGGTCATGTCTGATCCACAGTTTTTTTTTACACCAAAACCAGAAGAAAAAACGAAACTCCTGAAAGCTTAAACTGAGGTCGTTAATGAGAGTTCAATGGCTTTTTGTGTGTGTGTGTGTGTGTGTGCTTCAAGCACACTGGAAAATGTTAAATGGAATATGCTAGATTAAATGCAGTTTAGGCTCTGTCAACAGCTTGGCATGCGCCCGATGACCACAGAAAACAATCTGGACATTCCTTAAAGGATAGTTCCGGTATTTAGCACTTTGAGTCTATTTTCTAGTTTGTTTTGGATGAACTAGAGTGGTGGACTTAGAAATTTTGACAATGGTCCCTGTCTCGACTTTTTGACTCTTTTAGAATCGCCTTATGAGCGCTTCAGAGTGGCTGTCTATGCGCATGCACAAACATGTCCTTAAAACAACCCTTAACGTTAGTTTTCAAAACTGTGCAACTCACAGAGTGGTTAGTGGTGTTTGTTGATGATTAAAAACAAATATATCGGCGCAATGTATGCTTTCAATCCGTGTTATTTACTATAGTAGAACTATATTTTCAGATACCTCTCAACCGCCTATAAATTTCCGCTCGATATTTGAGTCTGAAGCATTAGCACACTCCCGACCACTTGATGGCGCGACAACCACTTTACCGCATTTGCTCTGCTCACGCTAGCCTTCTGAGAGACGGAGAACCGAGCGAATAGACTACAACCAAATGTAAACAGACCCCTTTCGGTATCCGGTATATAGCGCAGTAATATCAGTGAGAACTGAGTCCTTCAACAGACATCAATGGAATTTTAAAAAATGGCAAATAAAACACGACAGAAACTGTATTTCGCTACGCTACTTGTTTTGGAACATCAACGAACACCACTAACCACTCGGTGAGTTGCACAGTTTTGAAAACGAACTTTATGGGTTGTTTTAAGAACACGTTTGTGCATGCCCATAGACAGCCACTCTGAAGCGGTCAGAGGCGATTCTAAAAGAGTCAAAAAGTCGAGACAGGACCCATCGTCAAAATTTCTAAGTCCACCACTCTAGTTCATCCAAAACAAACTAGAAAATAGACTCAAAGTGCTAAATACCGGAATTATCCTTTAATGTTCAAATAATAATATCAAATATTTATAGTAAAGCAATTTCAATTGAAGTGTAGTGGGCCAACATTTAAAAGCAAAAAGATGAATGTCATTTACGTTACAGTAACTAGCATGAAGTCAATTTATGAGGTTTTGAGGTGGAACTAATTTTCTTAGATAAAGTTCTGGTTATACACTACCACCAACATAATCACTGGTTTCCTTCCATGTCCATTACTGGTATTCTTGCACAAATACCAAATGCAGGTTTAACTCGGTTTAACTTTGGTAACACTTCATTTTAAGGTGACATGTTACTACATGTATTTACTATAGTAACAGTGAATTACGCATAATTACAAGTAACTACTCTAAACCTAAACCAAACCCTAACTATAACCATAACTCTATTTATAGTAATTAATATTACTAAGTCAGGACTTATTTGATGTAACTACATTATCTTAAAATAAAGGGTTACACTTTATTTGAAGGTGTCATTGTTACAGTGTAATTATATATTTAAGCACTGAGTAATAATAATTAACAACATGTACTTACTATAGGGTTAGGGTTGGATTAGGGTTTGGTTGAGGTTCAATTTAATGTAATTAAATGTATCAATTTAATTATAAAATATGGTATATGCTAAAAAAAAAAGTGTTACCAAATAAAGAGTAACCTCAACTTTTTTTAGCTGGGTGATAAGCAAATTTATCAAACCAGTGTCATGCTAACATGTAATGTTTGAGTGTTATGATTATACAACCTATAATTGTGCAGAATGTTCGCTAAAGAGTAAATTAAATTTCGGTGTTTTTCACCAAACCCTATCATATGCCTTCAGAACATTTGGAAAATATGACATTAGTCATATGGGGTTTTAAAAATAAAAGTCATATGGCATTATAACACCAACAGGCTGAATAAATAATGACTGAATTCCCATTTTTTGCGTGAACTGTCTCTTTAAGCATGCTTATCTAGCTTATCTACTAGGCTTCAGTAAGTGTTTCGAAAGAACTTAAGCTTATTTTTTTTACCATTTCCAAACTCATTTTTAATTTGATAAAGTGCGAATTTTAGAGTCAAGATATTCAACAAAAACTAAATGTAGGCCAGCAGTTTGTTGCAAGAAAATCCCTTAAATTAAGAAAACCTTGACAATGCACTTCTTAAAACTGGACCCATGACTTTTTGAACTATTGGAAATTGACTGGCAAGTTGTCTGTGAAAATATGTTGACAAGTTGGAGGGGCCAAAAATGAAAGTCATTCAGTCATTTTTTTCTCTTTGGAAAAATGTGCTCCAATCTATGATAAAAGGAACATGTATTAGGAAGACATTTAGTTCACTTTTGTAAACAAGAAGTTCATCCCAAAATAAAATTCTGTCATCATTTACTCGCTCTCATGTCGTTCCAAACCTGTATGGCTTTTTTCTCCACAGAACAAAAACAGGACAAAATGTCAATGCAATTACAATGAACGTACTGAAGTTTTCAAGTAAGAGTAAATCATGACAATTTTAATTTTAAGTTGAATTTAACCCAGAATGTTTCTTTAAAAATGTCCTGATATGCACACTAAGGACCCACAATAAACTTGACAATAATGCTGCAGTTTAATAAATAACAATTACCACACACAACAATGTATGTACATGTTCAGGTAGGCCTACTGCTGCAAAAGAAAACAATTATTTTAAAAAGAGAGAAATGCATAAAAAAGAACTGGAAAAAACCAAACTGAAGTCAACTCATTCCATTGACAATATCCTCCTTAGACGGTATATTTTATGTCACAAGTTATCATTAATGGTTTGCACAAGTAAAATGTCCACCATCCCATGGAGGAATTTGGAATATCAAGTTTGATATCATAAGGCTTTGCTGGTGTATTCAAAAGCAGCCAGTTTGTCATTGTCTCCAAGACTTTCGGCTCAGCACACACACACAAGCTACATTGATCCTTATGAGTCTCCACGCCACCAGGTTCTCGAATGAAGTCAGCGCTCGCACGAACGTGTGCGAATTGGTACAATATGAGTTCCAATGGCGCGCATCGATTCCCAAACACCCAGAACCTCCGGTCCGCCCGCTGCTGCAGGTCGTCTCAAAAAAGTACTGCTTTTTCTTGGAGTTGTTGATGATGACGTCAGGCAAGACGGTGACCTCTTTGCCTGACATGTCTGTGGCTTTGGTTTTGTTCCCCTCCCAAGTGCTGACACTCTCACAGACGAGTAAACGCCGCGGTGTTGAGGCGGTCCTGCTTTCCTCTTCGTCCTGCTCCTCATCCGGTGCCCGGTGGGCTCCGAGTCGGGGGGGTGTTCGCTGAAAAGTACGCGGGGCGAGCGGTACCGTCTCTTGTTGAAGAGTTTGGGATCCACGGTTGGCACAGGGACGGCTGGGACATCTTGTCCGTGGTGGTTGTTTTGTAAGCAGATGTCACCTGGGCGCTGGGCAAACATCTGGCTGCAGGACAACAGCAGCAGGGCAAGCATGGACCACCGCATGGGCTCAACGTGACCTGTGTACAGCACAGACTCATGTTAGGTTTGATCACACAGAATACCAGTGGCATACACACAAATATGATGCCAAATTTCTTCAGATTTTCTTCACAGATGCGTTGGCTTATATAGGTATCCATAATTATATTATGGCAGCTAAAGAATGGTAGAGAAACGATATGATGGCTGATATCTGTAGATCTAAACCGTATTTTTCCACAAACAGCTTCACAATAAAGCTCCAATCTATTTTTACGTACTGAAATATTTGTGAGATTTTTTTTCTTTCATGTTTTTTAGGCGCTTTTTATTTTCAAGTAGTGAAGTTTCAAGAATAACTATTTTTGTTTTATACTGTATAGACAAAAGTGTGCTGTCTAAATCTGAAAAAATATCTACTTTTAATACTGGCCAATTCATATAGGCTATTAAAAAATAATGCACATTTATTAACATGATGGTCATATATTTAAATAATAAAATAACAGTGAAATACTCAAAAAAGTGTTTTAGCTGCATTTGGTTTAATCAGTTTTAAGAATTCATTATCCAATGTAAATAAACCTTTTAATAAAAATAACTAGATATTTTCTAGTTCTAACTGATATTTATAATCATCGGTAATATTACATAAACCACAGAAAATGCATGATACTTCAAAAAATACTTTAGTTTTAACATGGTGCATGTCCAAAAAACATGGTAGTACCATGTTACCATGTCCAAACTACTCCAAAATACTTTTTGGTATTTTTTTTTCATTGAATCTGGGAGCTGAGATATAATTGACATTATATTCAAGCAGTAGAAATGCCTCATGTGTTTCAGCTCAGCCTGAATGAACCATGGCATAGCTTTTGCTTTCTGGATTTTTTTCATTGAAAATATGAGACTTAATGCTCTTTATACAAGTAATCTTGTACTTGGAAAAAAAGAATGTTTACCTGTGAAATGTATCCAGGTGAACTGTTTTCTCCTGTCTGTCTTTAGCGTAGATCTCCTGTGCTCCTCATGGTACATGTATCGACCAGCGTGGCATCTTCTGCTCCCAGCTCCTCTGCAAAGAGGTAGAAAAAAGTAGGAAGTAAGCTATAATTTTATATAATTACCATTTACTGAATACATAATACTCATGCAGATTGGATAGCCTGATTCATTCTAGTGAATCAGTTCATTTGAGCAGATTTACAAAAATGATTCACCAGTTCGACGGATTAAGTCTTTTTCCCGAAGACAAAAATCTAAACTTGCTCTCAATGACGTCTCACTGCTGTCAAGAGATCTCCAATGACTTATTTCTTTCCTACAGGGAGAAACACCTCATCTGTCCAAATACATTCCTTCCACTGGTGAAATTCTGGGAGAAAATGCACATTTCAGACATCATAGGCCAAGCTTCAGTCAATGAAAACATCTTCTGTGAGTGATGTAGTAATCACTGTCAAATTACTGTTCAAGCGTGACACACGCAGACAAACCAAAACCCCAAATGTGACACGCATCAACTAACGCCCCACACCCAAACCATCCGCCTCCCACAACATACACAAACCTCCAGTAAATTGCTTTGGATCGCACAGCCTTTCTGTGTGGCTTGTCTAAGAAATCTTCAGCCACTGACCTCAAACTCATTAGCTGTGATAGAGACAATTTAACACGTTCCGTCTGGCAAAGCCGGTGTTATCACGCTGACACAAAGAGCCGAGCCAGGCGGTACTCTCCTTTCAAAACAGTCTGCTTTCATATGGTAACAGTTCCTGGGTGGCATGAGTTTCAGCGTGTAACGCGAGCCCTTCCCGAGCGCACATACGCACGGCCTTATCTCCAGCCTCCACAGGGCTATGGATTCCAGAGGCTGGAGGGCAAGCTTTCTCTGAGCACTCATGTGTGCCAGAGCTCATGGATGAAGCATGGCTTTGTGCTGTGGACTAGTAGTCCACGCACAGACACCATCCGCTTTAGTGCACACTGAAGACTTGTGCTGATAGGTTCACTAGAAGCTGTCACATAACATTAGATAAAATGAGAATCATCATGGTTTAGGATGAGGTGAAACGGCGGGCATGTTCGGACCATCCTGAAAAAAAAGAAGCTTTAGTCAGATGAAACTTATATTCAATAAAGTATGAAAAATACCCAGATAAAAACATAGGTCCAAATGACAAACAAATTATAACAAAGTAATATGTTGTTTTATTATTGTTTGTCATTTGAACCTATGTTTTTCATCTGGGTATTTATCATACTTTATTGAATATAAGTTTCATCTGACTAGCTTCTTTTTTTGCAAGTGTTTTTATTTATTTTTTACAAACCAAGTAAAATATTTTACCATATTTTACAATAACATATTTAATATTTTTTAAAATAATTTGACAATGTTTTTACAAATGAATAAATAAATATATCAAATTACATCACATTATATATATATATATATATATATATATATATATATATATATATATATATATATACATTCATATATAGCTATATATCACAACTTAAAAAATGTAGAATTAATTTAGAATTAGTTTCATATTTATTTCATATATAGTTACTTATTTTTCATTTTATCAAAAATTATTTGTTCCTATATAACATTACATATATATAGCTAATAAATATAATATATATTTTATTATATTACAACTTTTTTTCCAAAGAAAATTGTAAAATGTTTTTTTATTATTATTCTTAATTATTATTATTTATTTTCTATTTATTAGATAAATACAGCCTTGGAGAGTATTGGAAACTTATTTAAAAAAAAATTTGTTAAATCTTTACATATTCTAAAGAAAAAGGAAGAGAATGCTAGGCGTTTGTGGGTTGTTCCTCAAACAGAACCCTAGTCTCTATTATTTTCTGGTTTCTAGATATAGCTTGGGTCCTCGCTTCTATGTAATTCTAAAAGATGAAAATCTTCCACTTGTTTTAACCCATGCCTGAGGGAAATCATAAATATTATGGCAGTAGTAAAATGAGTTGTAGTTGCAGGGGGAAATATGTTAGGATATAAGGAACATTTATCTAAAGGCAGTTATTGCTTGCACAAAAGTCAGACAGTGAATAAAAATAATGATTTAAGTACAGTATTTCATTGCCAGCATCATTTATCAATGTTTCACTGACAAATTTATGGTTGTTAATAAAACCAACCAAGGACATAATGAACACAAACACACTCTCATGCACACATCCAGATGGCTGGCTTCATGAGCTCTGTTATGAGAGAGTGTAAAAGACTTATTGCTGATGTTATTGACAACAGACAGACGATGATGAATCCAGATGGGGGAATATAATCAGCTCTGGATATAGAACTGGACACTATTGTACCTTCACATACACATGCTGTTAGCAATTATACAAAGATATCATTTCACAAACCATATGACACATGATTTACATGTGAAAAACACGACCAAACCACTAACCCTAGGTATTAAACTATGATGAGTAACACCGATATACTACAGACGTAAAGAATATCATGCAGCTCATTGACGAGAGGTGTGCTTTTATAAAGATCTTGGGAAAGCCCTCAAATATGCAAAAAAAAAAAAATAGTTATTGTTTTCAGGGTGATTGTGTAATATTTAGGTCATCACTGTAATTGACGGTATTCATTTTGGCCATTGAGGCCCATGATGATGAAGTGTGAGATTACTGAAACAGATACAGTTATCATGATGGAAATTCCTCGATGGAGTACATTAGTTATCCACCTAATTATATTTTAGGACAAGTATATTCAAAAAGGATTCAAATAATCTGTCATTTATTTCATTCAGTTAAACAGGCCTGAAGTACACACACACTAATGCATGCAGTGTTCTGGAAAGAGCCACCCAGTAGACCAACATGATCAAGATGAAGCACCTGCTCGTCCTGTGTGGACAGGAGTGGCCAGAGGGGTGTGTGTGTGTGTGTGTGTGTGTGTGTGTGTGTGTGTGTGTGTGTGTGTGTGTGTGTGTGTGTGTGTGTGTGTGTGTGTGTGTGTGTGTGTGTGTGTGTGTGTGTGTGTGTGTGTGTGTGTTACACAGTGTAAGGTTCAGGCTATTGTATCAGACATTTGCTCGAGCATCTCCCGGGTAATCTTTGCAGAAATGAACAGAAATGGCAAAAATCAAGTTTCTACAAGCTTCAGAGAAATAAATCGAGAGAGACGAATCAAAAGAGAGATCAACATTCCTGATGAAATGTTTCTTGAGCAGAAATCAGCGTATTATAATGATTTCTGAAGGATCATGTGAAAATGAAGACTGGAGTAATGATGCTGAAAATTCATCTTGGCAGCACAAGAATAAATTACATTTTAAAATTGTAATTCAACTTAATTAGATAAATACAGCCTTGGTGAACATTAGAAACTTCTTTAAGAATTTTTTAAAAAAATTACAGTAGGATAATCATTAATGAATTCATTATTTAAAAAAAAATATAACACACACCACACACACACCACACACACAACACACACTATAGTTCAAACAATAAATGTCTATTTTTCATTGAATAATAACAAACTATTTAAAAATACAAATAAATGTATAGTTTATTCTATTTATATTATATACTGGAATTTAAATTATATAATGAAAATTAGATTGCAACACTGGCTGTAATGTAACTCCATTAAAACTGTAATTTATAAATGCATTTTTTCTGGAAAATGAGGACATACATTCCAAAACATTACTCATTTGTTTATAACTTTCTATCAATGCTATGATGCTTCCAAGATTATCACAAATCATTTAGACAGAACCTAATCTATGTTAGCCAACTAGATAAGGTTACTGTGGTGACATGTTCATTTGCAACAACACCATAAACTAAATGTTTATGTTTGCATAAAACATTATAAGAAAACTAAATGTAGAAAAACTGAAAAAGTCCAGGTAATTTTCTGCCATGACATTATCAGTTAAGTTTACAGACATTCCCTTGCTTTAACCCAAAAACACAACACAATGTGATGCGTAATTCAAAATAGGGGTAAAAAACCTGTGAATAAGCAATATGGAAAATTAATTAGTTAATGGTGCCCTATTTTTTTACTGACTTTTCTTAGAGTTAGGTTACATCTATCTGAGGTTAAGATAAGAGCAGTTCCACAGAAAATTGCAAAATGTATATAGGCCTACAGTTAAAGTGTAAACAATTTTAAAACAACACAGAACAGATATTCAGTAGCAAATGACATCTATAAAATGTTAGTCACTCATTAATGGCTGTTAAGCTAGCAGACATATCTGTTTTCATTGTGTATAAAAGTAACATGTGGGTGAACAGTAAACATTTCAAATGTATCAGTGGTCACATAATGCGAATCTTTTGATGTTTTCTTGACAAAAACACTGCTGAGACTCAACTTTGTTTCAGACTAAAGAAAACAGGTTGACTTTTCCCACCAGAGAAATAGCCGTGTTGAAATGTGAAGACATCAATGTAAAATATATCTCACAGCTTCCAAGCATAAAGCCAGATCTCTTCTGCACTTCTCTGAACCAGCAGCTGTGTAATTTAACAATCTCAACAAATTCCCTCAATGAGAAACAGAAGTTACATCATTTACTTGGACAACAATAGAAGCACTGGCGTTTGGGACAGTCCTGTGCGGGGGCCCCTCGCTGAGTTATGAGTTATGGCTGCATTGCTGATTTTTACTCTGCATTGAAGCCACATCTAAGCAACAAATTCTGAGTGACTTTTTAATGCAGTACAGAGAGGCAGACTAAATGTATTTACACAACTATGCTCGAATGTTGAATTACATGCACATTCTTGTCAAGTTTGCCAGTATAAAGGCCTGTTCACACCAAGGACAATAACTATAACGATAAATATACAGTTCCAAAAATTGTTGAGTCCACAACAACAGTAAAGTTAAAGGAACACTTCGATTTTTTGGGACTTTAGCTTATTCACTGTATCCCCCAGAGTTAGATAAGTCCATACATACCTTTTTCATCTCCGTGCGTGCTGTAAGTCTGTTTGACGCACCCACCGCTAACCTAGCTTAGCACAAAGACTGGATGTAAATGGCTACAGCTAGCACACTAATCCCAATAAGTGACAAAATAACGCCAACATTTTCCTATTTACATGTTGTGATTTGTGTAGTCACAGAGTGTACAAATAACAAGGTAATATGAGACACAGCCACTTTTTAAACGTTTAAATACTGGGAACTATTTTCTCAGAAGGCGAAGCACTGCTACTTGGGCGGAGTGATAACCGCAGCACCTGAGACACGCTCTCTGCTCCTCACCACGGCGCTTCTCGGGTGCTGCGGTTATCACTCCGCCCAAGTAGCAGTGCTTCGCCTTCTGAGAAAATAGTTCCCAGTATTTAAACGTTTAAAAAGTGGCTTTGTCTCATATTACCTTGTTATTTGTACACTCTGTGACTATACAAATCACAACATGTAAATAGGAAAATGTTGGCGTTATTTTGTCACTTATTGGGATTAGTGTGCTAGCTATATCCATTTACATCCAGTCTTTGTGCTAAGCTAGGCTAGCGGTGGGTGCGTCAACCAGACTTACAGCACGCACGGAGATGAAAAAGGTATGTACTGTATGGACTTATCTAACTCTGGGGGAAAGGTTGAATAAGCTAATGTCCCAAAATGTCGAAGTGTTCCTTTAATGGCACAAGAGGAGAGGAACAATATCGCTGAAATCACATTCAGAAAAAAACGTTAAACATTAAACCTCAAGATGATCGGAATCCATCCTGTTTTAAAGAGTTTGAGCATTAAAAGTCGCAGAATAAACAGAACAACATCGTGCATTGGTGTGGACACTAGTTATCATTAAAGTAATCGTTTTTACTGTGAACACCATGAACGATTTGCACTTTCTAAGTTAAAGATTATCCAAAATCGTTTCACTACACTACATAAAATCATGAGAAGGTATTTTAAAAAAGCTAAATTGCCAAAAATAAAATCACTGACTGTGTTTGGACTGTAAGAGTAATGACTACATAAAGAACTATGTGACTAAAAAATGGGCAAAATTATTTTAGTTTTTTGGATTTCGCCTCACAGTATTGTTTATCTCCATCAGATACTTACCATTGGACAAATTCTGATGTATGATGGTTATATGTATGATGTATGATGGTCATGCTTTGGTCTGGGAATCCATTCAAATACTTCACAAAGGTCTTAAGTTTTATAAATCATGTTGTTTTAGTTCATTTGCTTGCACAAATTGACAGTCAGCTACTTAACCATCAACAATAATTGAGAAAAGGGAAAAAAACAAACAAAAGCTGATCAAAAGAATAAATGCAGTGATGCTCCAGGCCAAGCAAATGCTTGAGTCGGATTGCGTGCTGCCGGCTAGCTCTGGCTTGCTTGGAATCCAGAGGCCGAGATTTTGTCTCGTTTGCCCTCTGGACGTTATTTTGCGGAAGCTGTCTTAAAAAGCATAATAGCAGGCAATTTAGACCAACTGTCAGCTGTCCTATTTTTTCGACACCCTTCCTGTTTCTCTGTGTGGAGGTGTAAGCTCGCCAATTACTGAATTATGGTATTGAGTAACTGTGGGGAAATCGCAGGCATGAAGACAAAGATACCTAAATCTGACCGCTTCTGTCAGGCTGTTTCAATCTAAAACAGATGTGCTGGATCTTTTGACCAGAACCAGGAGGTCTTGCTAGGTTTAGGAATAAGCTGAAATATTTCCCTTAGAATAGCGGATTTAACAACTATTTCGAGGCCTGTGTGAACATATACAGGACCTAATTAAGTTATAATCTATTAGGGAACAATGTTCCTGTTGGTATAATACTGCACATTACAAATTCCAGGCTTTTCCGTCTGTAAAAGCAATGCAAAATGCAGTCATTTAAATCCCTCCACATTAATATTTATTCTTTTATCTGAAGCAACTTTCAAATGAATGCACACATGATTGCATTTTCTGAATCTGAATGCTTTAGCACAAATAGTTCTCATCTTTGAAAACAGCACAGAAGACCTTTGCCAGTACAAAAGACATACAGTATTTACATTGTTTCGAAACTTTTGGCAGGTGAGCAGCGACTTCACAAGCAAGTCTGAATAAGGCTCTGGATGCCAGTAAAAGAGCGAAATGACATCAGAAATAGTTAGGAATGAATTGTTAATGGTCCTGAAATAAACACTTGGACATTCTAACCCTTGCAGTCACGAAAACAGCTCACTCTATGGCTGGAGAACACAGACACGAAAGGTATTTAAAGAAACTGCAGCAGCTCACGGGTTTCACCTGGACAGTCTCATCACTCGCTTTAAACCATGTTTGGTATCTACCGTGACAGAGTACAGACAGACTGCACTTGTGCATGATGTTTCTTTAGAGTAAGAGCAACTCTTTTGGCATGCAGACTTGATACCTTTGGTCTTAGGGATTTGTGAGATTTGTTTACGCTACACTAGTGATATACCAGATACAGACAAAGATACTGGTCATTATCTCTTAGCTGTCAAACTGTGTAAGACCACATTATTTTGGACTATGGTAATGGTTAACAACAATTATTACACGGCTCTGTGGAATACTTGATTTTGATTGGTCAATAGAGCCATCCAGCGGTAAGTTATTCCCAGATAACCATAGACATAATAAATACATAGACACCCTATTGGTTGCTGGAGCGTACGTCAGTGGCGCCGCCATTTCAAGGAGGGCAACTTTCCCATACCTCTCATTATGGGAATTGAGAAAAATGCCTGTTTCGTGCGCTGCGTGGGGCTGTACAAGTCGCCACACAATTGAAAACAGGTCTCGGGGAATTACCTTTCACAAACAAGACTGAAAATTTGGTCATGTTATATAATTAGTAATAGAAACGTACACCACGTACAAACCACTGAAATCGGCTGATAAATGTAAACGCTATTATTGTTTTTATCCAGGAAAACCGCAGCTCACCCATTTACTTGTATTTGTTTACAGCGCAGTCTTGCCCTCCGCAAAATGGCGGACACGTTGACGGATCGCAGCAACGATCCAAAGCGGCCAATAGGGCGTCTATGTATAGCTATATTATGTCTATGCAGATAACAACCGCTCAAAGCAGATAACGCAGGCTCATCCGGGTCACTGAAGTCAGTAGCGCTTTACGCTCGCTAGGAACGTTTTTTCTTCGTGAAAGTTTTGTGTTTGGTGAGCTAATAAAATATTAAAACTCTGTCGAATCAATATTTTTTGTACAGTTATTTAATTATGCCCCCCAGTATCGTGGACTCGCTCTTGTTTCATACAAACGCAGCTGCTGCCATTTTGTGACTATTGTTTTGTACACTGTTGGATTATAAGATTCAAACAGGTACAGTTTTAAAACAGTTTAATCTGAAATCAATATATCTTATCCCCATAATTATTTATGTGACGAAATGCAATGTTATAAGTGATATGAATGACTCTATACCATATCTCTTTAGTTAAGTCCGTTTAGTTTGAACTTGCCGCGCTAGCAACTGCTCTCTCCGTGGAAGCTTTGCGTTTAAAGACCTGATAAAATATTTCAACACAGATCAATATTTTGTGTCTAATTATTTACTTATGTGGCAAGTAGCCGTGTAATAATCGGGATAATGTACATCCAGCCGGTGGTTCTCTAAAAATCAAGACCCCTCCGCGATCCTGTCGGGGGTTATTGGGTTATTTTGAGAGAACATGACGGCTGGATGTACATTATCCCTTACTTATCCAATAGTTGAAAACATTTCATTATGTTTATTGAGGGCTCTTAAAAGTGAGAAATGTTCAATACTAATCCTAATCATAACAATAATACTTAACATCGACTAGTCGCTGATCATGGCCTATAGAGGGCGCAACAGGATAAGAAATATTTTAGGTCCACTTTTACGCTCTGTTTCCAACTGTTAAAATAACTAGTAATGCATAATCCGAGAGTGCTCCACGAAATATGTTTGATTATACCATTTGGATGTTCAAAATTGGGCGAATGCACGTTTTACACAGCTTATTGCACACTTAGGTTAATCGCCGCATGCTGCGTTGTAAAGCACACAACACACAGAACGTAGCTCGCACATCACGTGCAGATCGTGCACACAAAATCATTCAATACTACTGAAATGTATTGCCAACACTGTTCTGTGATTTATCAATAAAATAGATTTGAAACTGAAAAGTTCTAGCATATATTTCTTAGTAACTAAAACCCACAGCTTCACTATTAATAGGGAGATGCTGCCAGGTTTAATTCACACACAATCTCTCTTTCACTAATGCATTCACATAAATGTAATCTTTACTGTGCTATTGTATCTGTATATGATTTAGAACAAATTTGTGAGAAATATAAGCCAAAGACAAAAGAACTGATAAAAACAAGCATTCAAAACTTACAGTCTCTCATTTCCGCAAATATGGATCAATGATTTTGATGACATCACATCACATCAGATTTTCTGTCCCGTCCCGGCCCCAACATTATAAAGACGCTAAAGCTGCATGCGGCTGAAATCAGTCACTTGTTCACACATTTACTATTTTCTTACTACATGGTGAATAGCACAAAGTGCACTATATAGGGGATAGGGAATGATTCAGAGAGTGTGAAATATGCTTTCCATTGCGAATGAAGTCTGGTTTCACGTTAGTGTCACGCGAACCGCCGTAGAGTACACACAGTCTGCTCCGGTCTAGATACACGATAGCACAGAGCGGATCATTTGTGTGAGTCGGCGCAGACCACAAAACTTATCGGGCCCATTTGAAGTCTGCATAGAATGCTATATTTTAAAGCGATATGGAGGAGATTAGGTGGAGAAACGGTAAGAGATTAGGAGGAAACTGCGGCTTTACTGAGCTTAACAGCCCTACTAGTATACCGGTATATATATATAATTACATATTTTACATATTGTATAAATATTGCATATTATATAAAAATTGCATTATATATATATAGCTATATATATATGTATAGGCTATGTGTGTGTGTGTGTGTGTGTGTGTGTGTGTGTGTGTGTGTGTGTGTGTGTGTGTGTGTGTGTGTGGTGTGTGTGTGTGTGTGTGTGTGTGTGTGTGTGTGTGTGTGTAAAAATGTATATTTATAATAACATAGATTTATATGCTGCCTTCAACATCACAGCTCGGAATAGTTTCTTCACATCGGACAGACAGGAAAAAAAGAATGATTATAATTATTATCTTCGAAAAAATGAGGGCAAATTTAGGCATTTCTATATACTGTAAGGGTTCTAATGGCTGCTATGCCGCTGACAAAAGAGTAAATTATATCATCTATCAACAAGTCACAAGCAAAAACTCATTTGGAAACAAATGAAGGGGCAAGGATGTTGAGAATCTGTCACAATCAAACAGCCTGGCTTTGCTTCGCGGTCCACAAACCCTGAGCCTGAGGCTGCGTGGTTAGTGGTCCTATGGCAAATGAATCCCTGCTCTTGTTTTTTTTTTTTTCACATCACATTTCCCACAGATGTTCTGATTTACACTGTGCTTCATGGTGGATGTATACAACTGTCCTCAGCCGCTCTAAATATTGAAATTTGTTCCAATGTTAGGATGGCGAAAATAAATCCTTGTCACATAGGAAAAGATCATTCTTCCACAAGTAAAATAAACAGGGCTTAAAAGGTGCTGTAAGCGATTTCAGCTGTCTTGCTAACTTCCGTCATCTTGCTTCCACCACGTTCCCTCTGTCCACAGACATGTCAGCAAACTGGATGAAAGCTAGCTATTTCTTAGCAATCCCATTCATCTCAATGGCTCAGCTTCAGCATGCACCCCTGGAAGTACAGGATTGAAAATCTGCCATCTTTGCTTTGGGCTAAATGCCATGTGGCTAATCACTCTGGAGGCACAGGAAATGATGTCATGCCAACATTGATTGGTCGATGGCACCACAAAAATGCACACAGACTCTTTTTCATCACAAAGACCAATGTGATTTCTCAGATAATAGGGCCATTTTACACTTAGTGTTCCAAGAAAATGGCTTACAGCACCTTTGATGCAGGAAATGAAAGACCTTTTCATATAAACGGGAAACCCCCCCCCGTGAAACACTTTATAATAGAAGTGTGCAAGAGGTTTTCATGTAATAAACAACATCTTGTTAAGAGCTGGGATAATCGTTAAACCACATAAAAATACTGATTTACAACCATTAAACAGCTACCTGCGAATAAGAGTCTGATCAAAATACTGTATACGCCACTAAATTGACCCTTAAAGTAGAAATGAGGGCTGGGCAGCATGACAGTATACACTTGTGACTGTAAAAATGTTTATACTCCAATACAGTAGGGGTCAAAAGTGCAAAAACAACAATCTTTATTTCATGCACTCGAGCTGCATGCAATCTGAAGTTTATTTCAGTATTATATTATTATACATAAAAAAAAACAAAATTTGACCCTACTGTGAAGCTAGTGTTCAGGACAGCTTTACATTGTTTGCAGGTGAAAGCCACAAAAAAGAAGAAGAAAAAAAAATATTTAAAAAAAAACTGTTAAAATTACTAATGTGTCCTCCAGTACTAGGAGTGACTTGTTTGTCTTCTTCAGATATAATGGAGCAGATATAGTTCTTTCCCTGCAGGTGCATTCTACTGACATCATTGACACCGAGCAAGACATGACAACCCAATTAAAGCAACTACAGTAAGAGCTTGTTATGTCAGGTTTGAAAGCTAAACTGCAGGGGAATTAGAAGTTCAAGTCCTTAAACACACTGCTCCCTGAAGCCAGGTTGAAAAGAGTGAACGAGGCTGGCGGTGATCCAGGCCTGAGAAAAAGGCCTCCGACATGTTCCAATAGTTTACAGAGCACGGCATAAAAGGATGTGTCAGAGAATATTTCACGGGCGAACACCTGTATCTCTGGAAACTATTTGGAGGAGAAATGGTAAATATGCTGGATAGTTTACATAAAAAATTCGATTTAGAACTGTATGGGGACTGACGGCATACATTTAGAGTGCTATTTATTGGAGTGGCTTTGAATTGAAACCACGTGTTAGGACACTTTAAAGCTCAGTCGCTGTTCTTCAAAGGGAAGAAAGACAGAAATTACCCTTGCCTGTTCCACTCCACCATGCTGATAACTCATAAGAACACACATGAGTCCCATTTAGCACATGCTTGAAATTTATTATACGGTAAACAACGTTTTTTTTCCTTTCTGTGCCCCTTCAGTCCTTGTTTCAAACACCTCTTGAAACCATTTTGACCGCAAATCCAGCTGTTCGTTTCTATTTAGTCTGAGCTCTGATTATCACCTCATCTCGATCTCGGGGTATTTGCTTTCACAGTGCTGTATAATTTTTCGCCCCATTTCTCTTGTTATTCTTCAGGTAATCCCCGACTCAAAGGAGGAAGCCCTAGGGTCATCACCAATAACCCCCTCAAGGCTGACACCATAAACCCCTCTGAAAAGCCCCAGACGCTTGTGGGAACGAGGGCAGGTGGACTTAAATCCCAAAGAGAATGGTGTCTTGTGAGGGTAAGACAGCAAGTCAAGTTTTTCCTTTTGTTCAGTTCTTGAATTTCAGGCCAAATGGAAATTTTTTCCTGTTGCAAGAACCTGTTGGCAGATGTTGAAATCTGAAAGTTACAGCCAATTTTAAAGTACCTGACGGTTCCCGATAAACATTTCAAAGCATACGGACAGAAGTTGGGAAGCAGCTTTTGATTTTACAATTTCCACATAGACACTGCAGCTAATTACGGTTGTCACTCCTCTCTGGAGCATTCAATCTCTTTCTGAACTACACAGAGTTCGGCTATTAACAAAACTGAAAAACTCGGTTCTGTAACACCACCATCTTTGTGACAGCTTGTCTGTGGTACAATGCTATGAAAAAATAATCACATGTATATCTTGGCTTATTCAAATTTATGTTAAAAAACAGAAGTTTGTGATCGTTAAGATTTTACGTTTTTAAAAGAAGTCTCTTATGCTCACCAAGGTTGGATTTACAGTAAAAACAGTAATATTGTGAAATATCTTAAAATACAACTGTTTACTGAGATGGTAAAGCTGATTTTTTATGTCTTCAGTGTCACATGTTCCTTCAGAAATCCTTCTAATATGCTAATTTTGTGCTTAAGAAACATTTCTTATCAATGTTGAACCCAGTTGTGTGGCTTAATTTCTTTGTGAAGACTGTGATAAATTGTTTCAGGATTCTTTGGCCCTTTTTGCACCTGGTATTAAGATGTGTTTTGGTCGATCGGATCACAAGTGGACGATGCTAAATGCAGGTGCAAATGGGGTCTAAAACATTTGAACTTGTCCACTTTCGAACACTTCCAGAGGTAGTCAAAAACGCATTCGTAGTGTAAACGCTCATGTGGTCGAATGTGTCCAAGACCCCTTACTCTCCGCCTACTGACTTAATCCGTAAAAATTATGGGAAGCGCGCTAGCCAGACAGGGTTTAAACTTTGTTGCCTGAAGACCCAAGTTTGGTTTGAAGACAAAAAATAGACCCTCCCTTTAATAAATCAGGACAGAAGTGGTTGAAAGTGGACAAAGAGATTTAAACACCAGGTGTAAACGGGAATGTGTCTGCCTCGTCTATTTGAGATCCGATCGACCAAAACGCATCTAATAACTGTGTAAACACGGCCTTTGGTGAATAGAAAGTTCAGAAGAACATTATCTATTTGACAAAGTCTTTGCTGTCACTTTTGATCAATTTAATGCTTTCTTGTTGAATAAAAGTATATTTCTTTTAACGGTAGTCTGTTATTCAGCTAATGTTGCTTCAAAATAGCTCACACCAATTTTAGATGACATCCATGTTCTTGTTTACAACCTTGAGATGCCAAACTGTTTCTATGGTTATCATTAATTCAGCCATCTCATACAAAATGTAACACCTGTATTTTGTACACATACAGAACAATTTACTTTTCAATTATTCCAAAACTTGTGTGTACGTGGCCTATAGTAGCCTTAAAAAGCCTTGAGTATAAGCCAATAGTACAGATCACTTGGCTTTCAGAGGACCAGCTTCTCCTACTCAAACAATGTCCTTTCTAAAAGAGAAATGGCACAAGAAATTGGATCTTCATTAAAGGGCAGAAGACAACCTGTTGTGTTCAAAGTATGAAGCTAAAAGTGTGTCAAGTGTCTGGAGAACATCAGAGTCCATGAACCTGGCTTGCTATGTGGCAATTGACCCGAATAAACATCTGGTTAAACAGCATGAAATGCAAGTTAGTTTAGAGAGGGATAGTTTACATAAAAATGATAATTACTCTAATGCCATTTCCAAACCTGTGGATCAAACTATGCAGAAGACAAAAGGTGAATATTTAACCATGCAGGCCACAATTTTCTATTGTCTATTTTGAATGAAAGTGAGGACAAGGGCTGTCATAAATAAAAAAAAATTAAGTACTATAAAGTGGTCCATACTGCATGACTCGTGCGCAACTAAAAAGTCTTCTGAAGTCATGATAGCTTTCTGTGAGAATGACAAAAATTTCACAGTTTGTGATTCTTTTATGGTGCTTTTCCTTCTTGAAGCTAGAAAACGCCAGTACAATGGCAGAGAGAGCTCAACACGCTGCAACTGTACAAAACACATGCAAACAGAAAAAAGTACACCAACAAATTAAGAAAACATCTTTGTGATGTTTTTTTAATATATATGTTTCTATGTGTTTTTTTCAATTGTTGCGCATGAGCTCTCTTGGCCACCGTACTTCAGTTCCCATTCATTACAAACACATTACAAAGTTACTTTTGCATTCCACAGAAGATAGAAAAGTTATTAAGAGTTTGGAACAATGTGAGGGTTAGTAAATAAAGACAGATTTTCAGTTTTTAAAATTGAATTCTCTCCATGGATTTCTCATCTGCTTTTTAAAATGTCCAAACTCATCTTCTTTTAAAACACCTTTATGATATTACCTGGATGATTTCATGGATTAAGGAATTTTTAAAAGATCGACCTCAGCTTCGTCAATAATATCATGTCTGACGGCTTGGTTTTAAATACTGGTGTACCGCAAGGATGTGTACTGTCTCCAATACTGTTCTCATTAATGAATTACAGTTTGTGATGCTGATAATCTTTCCCTCATAAAGTATGCTGATAAGTATTTCATTGGTTTCCTATCAGAAGGAAATGAACAGCTCCTCATATTTTGAGTATATTGATTATCTTATCTGTTGGTTTGATCGCTTTTTACATCCTTATTTGATCATTATATAGAGGGGAAAAAAACGGCAATGCACTCTGCTTTTGAAATACTCCCATATGGGCACAGACTCAAAATTCTTTTGGCCAGAAGAAATACGTATAAAAAAGCATTTGTCCCAATGGCAGTGATTATTTCTGAGCACATCATTATCTGAAGAGAACGGCATTATACTCATTTTTAAAGTCAGTTTAATGTAATTTAAGTTGAATTGACTTAAACATCCATGTTGAATGTACTTACAAATTTAGTGTACACAATTCCTTTAAAAACATCTTCAAAATAGAAGTACTAAACACTTGATAATTTATAAGTTGCACTGTCCTTACAAAAAGTTAAAGTTTGCTTCACAAGAATGCTGATGTCAATGGCTGTCTTTCATGGCTTCCATGTGTAGCTGCAACGCGTTCTCACCCCAAGGCGTCATCTAACTGACAATTTTGACCATGCTTCAATATTCGACGCTAAAGGCACCCTTTAGCGTCAGTTAGTTGACGCGATCCCAGGGCGTCATCTAACTGACGCGTTACCCTTAGCGTCAGTTAGTTGACGCGATCCCAGGGCGTCATCTAACTGACGCGTTACCTTTAGCGTCAGTTAGATGACGCGGGTAGGTTTAGGTCTGGGTAGAGGGCGTCATCTAACTGACGCTAAGGGTAACGCGTCAGTTAGATGACGCCCTGGGATCGCGTCAACTAACTGACGCTAAAGGGTGCCTTTAGCGTCGAATATTGAAGCATGGTCAAACTGATTCCCAAGGCGTCAGTTAGATGACGCCTTGGGGTGAGAATGGGCTGGTATACTGTACTGCACATATTATGTCTTGTAATGACTGGTTCTCATGAATCAGTAATGAGTGATGTAGGTAACTGAGATGGCTGCCTTACAACACAGAGGAAAAAATTATGGAAAAAAAAAAAAAAAAAAACAGGCAAGCGCTGACAGTTTGTTCAGACTTCCATGATATGAAAAATATGGAAGGTATGTCTGACCTGATGCTACAACCTCACCAGTGTATGACTGAGGTAATATGAGTCATGTGTGAGTAGAGGTTTGGTGCATGTGTGCTGCAGCTGAAAGCGCTGCTATGGCCCGTATCGCAATGGTAACCTGATGATCCTGAAGTTTAAAGGGAGGGAGACCCGTTAAGCCCCCCAAAGAAAGGACAAATGGGACTGTTGGTTACCCCTGAAGACTGTGAACTAAGCTAATCCTATAGGTATTGTCATAAACTCTCCTACATTCAATTACATTCATATACTTTGGCTTTAAAATGTGTGGACTTTTTCAGTATAAAGTACAGAGAAGAATAGTTTAGATAAAAACAAGATAGGATTATGCACAAGAAATTAATTAAATTAATCAGTCCAGGTCAGAGTTTAAGTCTAAAGCTTAAAAGTGGACTAAGGTTGACTAAAAATCAATATTTGTTTTGTTATTTTTATGGGCACTAAAAGGCTTCACAATTTATGGACACAACTTCACTTCTAAAGTATTATATGCATGCATGTGTCAAACTGTCCTACCTCTCTCCTCCTCTTCTTCACTCTCTATCGGTTCAGAAAGTTAATCAGATGATGCCTTGATTATATATTTATGTTTAAATATTCCAATATTAAAGCTCCAATGCTTAATCCTGAATTGGGGAAACAGAATGCTCTTGTCATCCAGTCCGAAGCAGCTCCTGTTGTTGAGAAATTGATTGCTGTGGTAGTTAGAGCCAGAAGTCCCCTGTCTTAGTGCCTCCTCTGTGGAAGGGGAATCCACAGGTCCTAAAACCTGACAGTTTTCAGGTTTACTATGGAAAGAAAGTCATTTTCAATTCTTAAAGGGACGGTTCACCAAAAAAAAAATATATGCAATGCAATTTCCCATTGCCAACCATCCAAGTTGCTAACAGGTTAGCAACGATGGTTTTGGGAAACGCACCCCAGGTTGGTCAAAACCTGCATGATTGTCTTCTGAGGAAATGTTCTGTGTAAAGTCAAATCTGCTCTTTAATTTACACCGCATCACAAAAAAGAACAACAAAAGTAGTTAAACCAACTCTATTACAAGTCTTCTAAATATGATGTACCATGGTAGACACTAGAGGAAAGGATTGAAATTCTGAATGTTATGAAAAAAAAAATGTTAACGAATGATCCCTTGAAAAGCCGCCTCTAGCCATTAAATGTGCAATGATCCTAATATTAGAGTAATAATAATGTTGAGTGCAACACAATATTCAAGGAGACAAAAAATAGAGGGGTTTTATCCATTTGCATTTGTGAAAAGTGTCCATTAGATCCTAGAAATTGAATAATAAAAAAATATACGAGCTCTTGATGTCAACCAAAAATGAATGTTGTATCAGAGGACAAGGAATGCATCATTATAGAGTGGTGCAAACAAGTATCAGTATTAAACATTATGTTGATGATACTCAGACGATACTTGTGTTCGTTCTTTCGTTGGCCAGAGAAGAACTGGCCCCCCGACTGATCCTGGTTTCTCCCAAGATTTTTTTCTCCATTCTGTCACCTGGTATTTGTCTCCCTGATGGAGTTTGGGCTCCTTGCCACTGTTGCCTCTAGTTTTCTTAGTTGGGGAACCTTAATATTCAACATTATCATTGATCTGACTGTAGCTACTAACGCTGTTGTATGAGAACATTTTTTGCAAACCTGCTTTGAAACAAACTAATTTAATAACAACGGAACTGAATCAACACTGAACTGACTTCAGCTGAACAACAGACGAAATGCATCATTTTCCTATTATCACTGAAAAAGCTGATTTGAAACAACCGATATTGTATAAATCGCTATATAAATAAAGGTGACTTGACTAGGCTAATTCGCCACTGGTTCCCTCAAGATTTTTCTATGAGTTTTTATAATGAGGTTTTTATGAGTAAAATAAGGTCTGTGGTAAACATAACTTGGCAAAAGTTTGATGTTTTGTTCTACAACATAAAGTACACACACACTCACACCCCAAACATTCTTATCTAGTTCCTTATTAGAAACATATTTAAATAAACATAACAGCCCTTCATGTTTTCAATATTGGTGTGTGCATTTTATTTTGTAGAACAATTGGCAAGTATTGTTAACATATGTTTACCACAGACCTTATTTAACTCATCAATTAAAAAATCCATTATAAAACCCCATTGGAATCTCATAGCACAAAGCAGCCAAATTAGCTAATAGCTAGTGACTAAGGTTTAAAACTTCTATACTTAACCCGTCTCACTGTTTGAAGCGTAGAAATTAAATTCTTCCCAGCTGGACCTTCTGCATATGGTTGAGTTAAATGTGACTCAACTAGTTGAAACCCTGTGATTTGTGTTTGTTGATGAAGGATCGTAAAGAGCGCATATGCTAACCTCTTAAAATAGCAAGCTGAAGACCAAAACAACATGAAGAGACAATCACTGGAATTTCACACGTGACACCATCAGTCACATATCTAGCGTCGTTGCCGTAGATAGACCGCATGGCATACATCACCTGAACATCACTATTAGCAGTGTAAAACAAAGAGAAACAGAACTGTTGTATAAATGCAACTCATACAATATTGCGTGACATGACACACAGATTCACAGAGGTACTCACACAGGATTTCCAAAGTCTTCGCTACATCCTGAGGTAATTCCAAAAATAAAACATATTTATAATGCGGTTTCTTTAACAAATGCACATTAACCGAAACATTACAATGCAAGTCAGTCCATGTTAGTTCTATGACATTTTGCAATGTCCAGATTCGTCAAGGCTCATTTGCACAGTGATGAAGCTGCCCAGCAACACATGTTTGTTTACATTTTGGGGCCAATCAAAGACTCATAAAATGTGTTTTTCCATCTAAAAACTGAATTGCAACACTCTCTAAAACACTGCATTTCAAGGCAAAAGGAATGAAGATAGAAAATATTTTGTCAATTAAAAGAAATCCATAAAACGTAACAACATATTTAACTATTATTCATCAGAAATAATAATGATGATCGTCTTGGCACGCACCACTAATAAAAATAACTTCTGGACTGTACTGCAGATATCCAACTCAGTTCCTCAATGTTCAAGCCACACAGTCCATTTTTTATTAGCCAAATTCGGTTTGCGGATATCATGACATTGGAAGATGGAGGTCACTGTCAGCTTACAGTTTGTGTTTGTCAAACAAATACATGACACATTATCTCAGTTTTTCCTTCAGGGTGTTATACGGTCTTGCCTTTCACTGGTGGAGACGGAGTGATAGATTCTCACAACTGCACATGTTGTATGAGGTGATGCATAATGTCAAAATCAAAGCTCGTCACAATCTATAAAACTCCCTCAAAGGTTGATGATGTTGCTTGCTGCATGAAAAGGATTTAAGGGAATATGTGATAGGAATTTGCCATGCTCAGACAGACAATCAAGTAAAAGTCTTCAGACCATGTGTAACTGTGTAAATGTAATTTTAAGGTTTGCAGCCCGTGACATTCAGCCCATTCTCACCCCAAGGCGTCATCTAACTGACGCCTTGGAATCAGTTTGACCATGCTTCAATATTCAACGTTAAAGGTACCCTTTAGCGTCAGTTAGTTGACGCGATCCCAGGGCGTCATCTAACTGACGCGTTACCCTTAGCGTCAGTTAGATGACGCCCTGGGATCGCGTCAACTAACTGACGCTAAAGGGTACCTTTAGCGTCGAATATTGAAGCATGGTCAAAATTGTCAGTTAGATGACGCCTTGGGGTGAGAATGCGTTGTGACATTCCAAACAGTATTGTTTGTTGTTGATGTTGGCATGGGGCACAGTACTCTTGTTTCTCTGCTGTTTCCAACAAAAAACAGCAGGGAAAAACAAGCTATTGAGTGATCTGCATAGTTTTAATAAGCATGCAAACAGACAGTGGAACAAAAACGTGCTGACTAATATGAAGTGACCACAAGGAAATTGTGTTGAGGTTTTTTTTATCTAACGATATTACTCCTGAGCTGGTCGTTTAGATAAAATCGGATGCCGGGTAAACACTGCACGATTTTCAAAGTCGCCAGATCGCTGTTTTTCTCACTCTACATGTAGGTGTAATATGTATTTGCTGTTGTGTGCACATTACATGACGGATCGGCGACAGGGGGTTACACAGTACACAACATTTCAATAGGAAGAATTGCAGGCAATGTTTCACAGCCAAACATACGTGAAAATTGATACAGGAAATAACATAAGATCACACAATACACAAGAGTTCTCGCACAAGATTTGTTAAAATGATGCGCGCGATCCAAATTGCCTGTAGCTGATTTGCAGCAAAAAAGAACAAAAAAAAGAAGAATAAGGAGAGTATGGTTGCTTGCAGAAGCCATGCTTGCTGATGTTCTGTTGCAGGTCTATGACTCCTCTCCTTGAACTTGAAACGCGATGCATCAGCGCTTCTCTCAGATCTCATCTTTGATAATACACACTACGCGATTGATACTCACGTGAATAAGCACCGATTTGCCTCTGATTTCAGACATTTGTTGCCGATTTCCACAAAATGAGAGAAAATCTGGACTAAAATGGTACAGTGTGCACCTGGCAATAACAGCTTATTCTGGCCAAGAACCATCCATATCAGAAGGACATGTAAAACAACAAACCAAAGCAAAAAAGCGAATGGATCAGCCCGGCCAAGAAAGCAAACCAAAACACACTCTCATGTAATTCATACTGTACCTGTATGACTTTTTCTTTCTTTCTACAAAACATTTGAAAAAGGTGTTTTGGTGTTTTTTTTGTCCACACAATGAAAGCCAATACACTTTTAAAAATAAAGGTCCTTTATTGGCATTGATGGTTCCACAAATAACCTATTAATATCCATGGAACCTTTGCATTGTACAAATGTTCTTTATTGTGTAAAAAAGTTCACTGAAAGGCGCTTTGGGGAACCCAGAATGGTTATTATTCCATGGCATTGTTGGAACCTTTATTTTAAAGTTTTCGGATCCCATTGACTTATACCGTATATGGACAAAAGATTCTTCCAAATTTCACATTTTGTGTTATGCAGAAAAAGAAGAAAAAAAACCTGTTTGGAACAGAATTAATGTCAGCAAACAATGGCAGAATTTTCATTTTTAGGTGAACTATCCCGTTAAAATGTTTATTTTACAGCAGGGATGTTCAAACATGTCAAACCTGAATCTAATTCCTGACAGGTTTTCTCAACCATTGTACAAGGTGCTTTCATTTTTTATAATATCCTATTCAGCAAAAAAAAAAAAAATCTTCATAATTAAATGGAACTATAAAAAACAACAACAATTGGTTGCAGGTTCCTCTTCATTCTAATCAAGAATCAACACTAATCCTGAACTTGTATGCTCTTTTGTGTACAACAATTTTTTTTGTATCAGACCAATCTATAAGCTCCAGTCATTTGTCATCAGATGTCTTTGGAGGTGTGTGAAAAAAGTAACTGGATAGGAACATACTGAACATACTGCATCTCTAACAAAGGCAAATTGCTTTGCGTCACATATACGGATCTCAATAGCCACATCTCTTTTTTTGTAGGAAGCAGCTCAGCTTTCACAGTTTTCAAGAATAAGTGCAAACAGACCTTTTGGATGGACGAAATCTGTTCGCATTTACCGTCCACCTCGCAGTCAGATGAAAAGAATTACAAGATCATTTCCTATTAATTTCCCCCTCAAAAAACACCCAGAATGGATGAAAAATAAATTCCTTGGTTGTTTGAAATTCTTTCATGAATATAATCAGTGAAGATTTTGAATCAAGCATGAAAGAAGGATTAATATCTTCAAAAACTTCAAAGGGTGTACAGTAGCGCGTGAGGCAAAGAAAAAGGGAGAAGGAGTAAAAAAATAATGTAAAACCGCAGGCCAGAACACAATGGAAACGGCAACGTAGATGAGAGAACTACTAAAGACTTTAATTCTAGTCTTGACAAATATAGTCGACAGTTCGGTTTCAGAAAATTCAGGTAAAGCTAGGATTGATTAAACGCTGAGGAAACATGCCACTGTGCGAAAAATCAGGGACTTTCAGACCTGGAAATGGTGTTTTTTCAGCTACAAATACTTTAATTACTTAATAATTTTCTATATAAATATTATTTATTAATAATACATAAATAACATTATTGTTATTAAGAATATATTGTACAATATTGTACTACTAACCTAACTAACTAACCCTGTCCATAAACCTGATCAACATTACCCTGATCTTGCTTTGCATGTAAACACACTTTCTGTCAGCTTATTCAAAGTCTAAGTTTTGACGTCAAAACTGGAGATAAAAATACAATGATTTCAAAGTCTCATGTAAATGCCTTTCTTGTGGCTATCAGCTTTCTTTTATACATGCAAATGCACTGTGTGACAACACAGAAACAGGATCCATAGTAGGAAAATGACACAGACGTTCTGCAGCAGCATATTGATCTCAAAAATACTATTTATGTAACTCAAACATACAGCAGTGTGAACAATAATGACCCCCCCCCCCCCCCACTTGAGATGAAGAGTGGCTAGAAAAAGTCATTTCCTCTTGACGCGAGTATGAGCCAACTGTTGTTCATAAGAAGAGAGGAAAGTCTCATCAGCTCTGCAGCTTCTCAAGACTCTGCCATACAGTCAGAGTGAAGGAATTCAGACTCTGAAGACCGAGAATCTGCTGCCAAATGACCCTTTGACCTTCTCCTTGAGCCATCAGGACGGACATCATTTCGCTTCTCCTGACACATGGAAAGACAGTATCTGTGTTGTGTCAGATGTAAAGGTCGATTTCAATGCTGGATTTCAGTTCCCTGAAAACAACATGGATAGCTATGAGGAATTCGCAAAATCCCGCCATTTTATGTTCTTTGGAACAGACAACAGCCTCTTTGAAAATATTGACTTTGAATGTGTTCGGTTGATTACGTCAATGAGAAACTGCCAAAACCAGGCTTTAGTGCTGGGATTGGAAATCTATGTGAACTACTTGGTAGAAAGAAAACTCTTCACATTGAGATATATAATTGACAGACCACAAAACAGAGCACCCTTATTTTCGACCATATGATTGTTTTTTTGTCCGAATGCTTTTGACCTTTTTACCTTAAACACTATTTATAGCCTGCACATAGAATATTTTTAAAAACCATAATCCTCTGGAGAATGTTGAAGAATTAGTGTTTAGCCATTAAGCCAAAAGAGTTTTGCAATTCATCTCAGCATATGACAAATAAAGCTGAAGTCTGTCTATTTGTTTTTTTGTTTGAGCCCGATGAACCTATTTTGGGCTGTTAGTTGAACAATGGAAGACAGAGGGATGTTTGTTGTGTTTACACGCTTCAAATTTAAATGGATAGTTCACTCAAATGAAAATTCTGTGAAACACAGAAGAAAATATTTTGAAGACTGTGGACATATTACACTATTTAAATACTGTAGATGCAATTAACAAAGCTTTTAGAGATTTTAGGGATGTTCTCTGCCTTCTCTGTTCTCTGGATGAAAAATACATCACATTTTTATCACATTAAGTGCTCAATGACCTTTAATATGAATAGTGCCTTTAATATGAACAAAACCGGCAGCTATACTGTTGCTCTATATGAATATGTAGCATAGTTTGAACAGAATTTGCATTTTTATCCTGAGGGGGAATAGTTTTTTTATGCCACAATAATAGAATTTTGAATTGACAGTCTGAACATGGCATCCTTTGTTCGTTTTTCTTCAATGAAGGCATTATTTCCTGTCGAGTTCAGTGCTTCTCAGACAGAAATGTCTTTCTCTTTTACGGCTTACAAATCCTTGAGAGGTTTTAAAAGATATAAAATATAAGTGTTTCAGTTTTGGTGTTACACTAGTTATATGGGTCATGCTGTATCCTTTATTATATGAGAATCTGAAAGACGTTTTAGTGTTGATGATTGTTTTATCTGTCTTTTGTCCCATTTTTTAACTAGTCTAAAATGAGAATGAGGGTTATCATCACTCAACTGTTTTCTGAAGCTGTTGTTCCTGTTTATTTAAAGGGAAGGTCATACCATATGGAGAGTTGACATGAGCATATATTAAAAGCAATTACACAGAACATAGTTTTGAGTTTTGCATGAGACACAGGGCAATAAATAAAAAAGAATGTTTTGAGAATTTGCAAAAGACGCAAGACACGTGCAACGGTCAAACACATCCATCTAGCCCACATAGAAAAACAATGGAAAAACACGGCAGTGAAATACAAAAAGGACATTCTGTGTGAATGGTGAATTCATTTGGACAGACCCTCGACCCCTGGATTTTGACAGAGGGAGCGTGTCTACTCAATGGCTTCAACCGAAAGCACATACTTCCTTACTATATAGAGGCAAAAAACAGTACGTGCAGTAGAATGTCCGAATTCACTGTACAAAGAGCCGTTAAAAAGTACCCGGATGAGCTACTTTTTCCGACGAGCTTCTGAAGTGTGAATGCGTTGGACACTTAACTATCCCATGAGGACATTTGTGAATGGCAGTGAAACGACGCAACTGACTGACGCTGGTAGGAAACATGACAATAACAACATGGCGAATGTAGTACGTCAGAAATACATTCACACTACACACATTCATATTATTTAGAACATACTTTTTAAATGGTCACCCATCGTCAACATTTCTGTGTCCACCACTCTAGTTCATCCAAAACAAACTAGAAAATAGACTCAAAGTGCGAAATACCGGAATTTAAGTAATTCAAAATAAGCACCTACTCAAGAGAGATTGCGATTTCGCACAATGCCAATACACTTCAGGCAGATCCATAGATTGAGCAATTGTATTGTTATCATTTTCGGGGTTCCGCCAGTAATGGGGCAGTCGTGCAACGTAAGACGGAGAGAAGTTAGCGAGGGAAGGGCATAAAAATTGGACTTAAATGCAGCCCAAGTTGAACTCACTCACACTTGATTCTTTCTCTTCATTTCGCGAGTCAGCTGAATGATTCGATGAATCAATCATACAGTACCTCCTGTATACCCACAAAGACGGACATTTTTCACCAATAAATTAAAGGAATGGTAACACAGTTCCCTTCTGGATGCTTTTATAAAGGAATATCTCCTCTCAAAAAATTGAACTAAAGTGGTAAAAAAAAACTAAAAAACTCTTTATGGGAGATGTTTCTAGAGAATAGAAAGACAATCCCAACACCTGTTTCATCGGTTCATATAATTATTTATTTTTTTCCAGATGTTCTAGATATTTCCGGTGACATATATTACTGCCACGTTACAAACATCTGCCCACACACATCATCGGCATGTCCAGGAAACACTTTGAAGAGGCCTGTCTGCACGCATCACGGCTTATAGCGCTCAGTACTTAAGAGTTGTCAACACAATGTGATAAGTGAAACATGATGGAAGACCATAAAACAAATTTGATTTGAACAGCAGTGAACAGTCCTCTCTGTCAGCCTGTTGCAATAAAGTAAGTTTTAAGAAGTAAAAAAAAAGGAACAGTAAACATTTGTGTACAATTTCCCCAATATAGGCAAATTTAAAAAATAAAAATAAATAATGCTACCTGTACATATTTGGCTATGAACTTTAACAAAAACATTATCCAACAAATAGGCCTGGTTTCATAGACAGGGCTTAGATTGAGCCAGGATCTATGCTCAATTAGGACATTTGAGTAGCTTTTATAAACATGCCTTAGAAAAAAAAACATTACCTGGTGTGCATCTTGAGACAAAACAATGGCACTGACATATTTTAAGATCAAACTTGCATTTTAGTCTGGGACTAGTCTTAAGCCTTGTCTGTGAAACCTGGGGGTTAAAGTCTGGTTTACTTTAGGATTTAAACTAGAGTAATAGGATCTAGAGGATCTAGAAACTAAACAAGACTCCAGGTATTCGTTCATGATATGAACTGTAATTGATTTGACCTCAATGCTGAGATCAAGTGAAAAATTAATCTGACTTATTGGATAAACACTAATTCTTCAACATTCTCTGTAAGATATGTTTCTGTGTACAGGTTATAAATAGTGTTTAAGGTAAAAAGGTCAGGGACATTCGGACAAAAGAAATTTGCTAAAACATTTGAATCCATAATATATTCTCAGAAATGCAAGTCCCTCAGGGAAGATTAATAGGAATGTTCAAGCCTCACACATAACAGTGCTCATAATGATCTCTTCAATCAGACTGACTAATAAGCAATGTCAACTAATGTTCTAGAATTCTCTGGCAAATTAAAAACACACCAATTTGTCTAAAGCTTATCACTTGGAAACCAACTGGAAGTCCAGCTAGGAAGATGAATTACCAATTAGGGGATTAGGTTTGCCAAGCAACTATTCCCACCCACACTATATGTGCACGCACACAAATACTATACTGACATTATTATAGAAGAGCTCCTAAGCTATTGCATGTCATGAAGCCCCTCCTAACAAGCGCCAGCAGATCAAGTGACCCCTCTCACCTTTGAAATCTAAGAAGAGATCCAAAAAGCTACCATCTCTCAAAGAGTTAGCACAAAGACCCTCTCCATATGAATGTGCATGGGTCTCGAAGAGTTAAACGACCCTCAGGCACTGCCTCAATTTATTCAGCTAATAATATACTGACTAAAAATATGATGCAGTCTAGTTTCTATAACAGTTTTATGACAATTATAGTGCACAAATAATAATAAAAATACTACTTTGAGAACTAGACAATAGGAAATCCATCAGGTTTCTTTCGCACATGTGCTGAACCATGTCATCTCTTGAGTTTACCTCCCACTGTCATTTACACTCCTCTCCAAACTGTCCATCCAACCTTTATTCAACTGTTCATTGTTCTCCTCTGTCACTGGGGGAAAAGGAGGGGGAAATTCCATTGTAATTAATCTTACAACACAAGCCAGGGATTTTGGAATAAAATTAGATTGCTTGGCTGGATAAATGTGGCAATAGGTTTTGTCTTTTGCTCTAATACTCTCTCCTAATCATAATATGATAAAAATAATTTCTAGATTATAAGACTTAAGCGTTGTTAGTCTTGGCATTTGATTTTTTACCTATAAGTCTGATGTTGGAATACGTTTATTGACGGAGTAGATTAAAAATGTGCAAATATGATTTTAGTGTCATGGTTGTATAGTTAAGCAAAAAATAAAACCTTGAAAAAAAGTTTGTTTCTTGAGAAATAAAATAAATGTTAAATAAACTGAAATAATATATATATAAACCACACATTTGGTTTAACATTTGGTTGAGCTAAAATAACTGAAATAAAAATAAAAACAGAAAATATAAAAACTAATACTAATTCAAAATATTAAAGCAGCACTATGTAGTTTTTCAACCTTCATAATATATTTCCAAGACCCTTGAGATGGTACATCGACTTACAATAGGTTGAATGACACGTCTGCCATAGCCTGACAGTGTCCGTATCGCTTTTACTGGTACTACATAACTTTAGTACTTTGGGTTCGGGTAGTAACCGGTCTTTTTCGGTCCTATTTGAATGTAGAGATGGGCATAAATACAAATGTAGTTAAAATACAAATACAAATATACAAAAATACAAAATACTGTGTGGGAAAATGTATTTAATTACAAATACAAAATACTGTTTGAAAAAATGTAGTGAATAAAGGTAAAGCAAAAACATGTTTTGGAAGAATGATTTATAATGTGTTGTCTCAGTATTTATTTATTTGTTAAAATTTTGAACAAAAAAAGTTACATAGCGTATACCTTTAGTTTAATAAACTCTGATATCATTAAGCCATTAGAACTTTAGATTTTGATTTTCTTAAACGTAAGCATGTTAATTGCACTTAACTAATGAAATTTGATTGTATGTGGTTGCCAAGGTGTTGGAATGCTATTGCTAAGGTGTTCTGAAAGCTTGTTCACATGTTGCTATGGCATTGCTAGGTGGCTACTGGATGGTTTGTTCAAATCCCAAACATAAAGCCTGAGTGTAAAAAAAGAAAAGTAACCGAGAGATAAGTGATTCGCGCTTTAGCAAACACTACTAAAATATAACTATAACCAAGACAGAAAACACTGATGGATGGCAAACTCAATGGTTATATATATTTGCTGCCTCCTTGTGGTGTCCATCAAACATATATTCATTGTTGTTTGCAAGTCTGCAACAAATGTACTTGTAGAAATACATTACTGGGTGGAGTGAAGAGCTTTATACAAGAACAACTGTTATCTCTGAACTGCCCAGCTGGAGTGTTTCACAATAAATAAAAGTCAAAAACATTTTTTCCCAATCTAATAGTTGTGTTGCAGCCAATCCTCCCCAAACATTTATCTTCATCGCAGGCTCCATGTTTAACCACAAGAGGGCATTGATAACTTTTTGGACACCGACTGACTGCCCCCATTTCAGTGTTTACCAGGGCAGCAACACATACATAAATATTAACACAACCAGCCTGATGAACATTTCATTTTAACAGATGACTGTATTTCTAAAAATATTTTGCAAATATGCATGTATTATGTTTTTGAAGTCCTCACTGTAAAATCTAACATTTGTTCTTACTAAGACTTTTTTAGTTAACTTTACTTAATTTCCAATAATTTGTTGTACTTACTTAAAACTATTTAGTGATCTGTACTGTTTGCATGCTATGCATTTGTTACTCAGTCTAGTCAAGTAATGTTTACTTGGGTTTTCTAACTAACACTTTTTAGTAAACTTTACTTAATGTCTTAACTTAATTATAAAAATCTAATAATATGTATTATGCTTTGTTTACCCAGGAAACCCAAGTAAAGATTAATTGATTGGTTTGAGTGTGGTTTTTGTGGCGGGAAAAATCTTAATGGACTTTTTTTACTAATTTCCTCCACTTCTGCAGTTATTTCTCTCATTCACTAATTTCCCAAAGTCATCTTGAATGTTGAATTGTCAATTTTGAGAGAACATCACATAAGCTGACTTGTTGATTTTCCTAAAATATTTTTACTCACCATTATGGCGATTAATGTTCCCTTTGGTTGGTCACTTGGAACTTCATGTATATTATTATTGTTCTCTTCCGATTGATGCAGAGATGCAACAAGAAATCAGTTATATGATTTCATAGGCAGAGAAGTAATATATGAATAAATATGTATATATGTTTAAATATATATATTAACAACATTATCATACACATTATTACATATATATGTATATACAAACATATATGTTTGTGTATATATATATATATATATATATATATATATATATATACACATATACACAAACATATATGTTTGTATATACATATATAAGTATAAATGTGTATGATTGATGTATAACTGTATTTCATGTCAATTAATTATTTATTTATTAATTATCAATTATGTCCTAAACACCGTGTGAAACTTTTAATTGAGTTTATATAATCCCATATAAAAGTTAAATATAAAAGTGACAATCTTATACTATACTAATACTAGTATAATCTCAACTATACTAACTAAGCATTTGTCAGTTCAACATACTATTCCTATTTCACTTTACTTGAAGAAAATGTGGAAACCGATTGCACATATTTTTTTAAGTCTCCATAGCTTAAAATGGCAGATTAAAACCATGTTGAGAATAATAGTATTTAAGATGTTTGCAGAACACATTATAACACTGTTAGGTAAATGGAATAACTCAAGTAATTTTACTATTAAATCTTAAGTAAGATTAGTAAATATTATTTAGTATGTTAACTAGAATTGTCATTAAACTAACTTGATATTTATACTTAATTTACTTGGGAAGATGTAGCTTTCTTTACTTTTAGCCGATTATTAACTTAACTTCAGTTTTCCTTTTAAGTTTGCTTTGCAAAAATAAGGCAATCGGTTTCCAAACTTTTTTTAAGTAAACTGAACTTGTTAGAATTTACAGTGTAAAGGGAGCGTATTTGACCCACCAAAGGCTTGTTAGCAGAGAGAGTAAATTAATTCTCACCGGAGACTGCAACAGATGCTGCAAACCAACAGCTGGAAGTTTCAATTCATTAGTTAATTAAGCTTGGCTTTCACTTCCACATCTACAGGTCAGTGTATAATGTAATATGGTAAACCCATGTCCACTTATACCTACATACTAAGACAGTCAGTTATATGAGAGAAAGCAAGATTTCATAAAGATGTTGCTGTAGATTTATAATATCTAAAGCAAAGAGGAGATCGAATTTGAGTGAAATTACTGTGAAAGCTGCAAAGGCAGAAATATTTATAATTAATCGTTCCAAAACCTATCGGGCTACCAAGCTTGAAAACATGAATTTAAGGCATTTTAGTCAAGTCAAGTGAAAGTTTAACTGCACATTTAACTGCATTTGATCCTAAGGGTTTTAAACTAAAATATATACAGTAGCAAACTGGAACAAACATAACACAAATAAAAATAAATTGATATATATAGATATAGATACACACACACACACACACACACACACACACACACACACACACACACACACACAGTACCGTTTTTTAAAAGAAGCAGCCTATCTTATGCACATCAAGCCTACATTTGTTTGAACAAAAATACAGAAAAAAACTGTAATATTATGAAATATTATTACAATTTAAAATAACGATTTTCTATTTTAAAATATAGGCCATATATACTTTAAAATATAATTTATTTCTGTGATGCAAAGCTGAATTTTCAGCATCATTATTCCAGTCTTCAGTGTCACATGATCCTTCAGAAATCATTCTAACACTGGATATATAATTGTAATTGTCTGGAAGGTGCGCAATAAAACCGTTTAATATACAGCTATGTGCTGATCAGAGATCTTAACTTCACTTCTGAATCGCTACATTATATCACACAGAAAAAAGGTTTAACTCTTCGCTCTTTTTGAAGTAATTAAACTCACAGCTTTATTGCTAGTAGAAGGACACTGCACAGACAGGTATTCACACACATCTAGTATCTCTCTCTCTCTCTCTCTCTCTCTCTCTATCGATAGACTAATTCATTCAAATAAATGTTATAATTTAGTCAAATAAATGTAACATTACTGCATTTCATCTCTGTATCTGATTTAAATGGGCAGAATGCTAGATCCATAGAATGGTTGCTAACAAAAATAACCATAATTTCAACCCTTAGCATTGCAAACATCAGTGACAGCTTTAACTCGTCAATGCTGGTAAATGAGCATGGTATAAGCGGGATAATCGTGTGCATTAAACAATTTAGCTGCAATCTGCAGCGTCGGGCGGTTCTTTACCTTCATGTCGCGCATTAAAATAATTTAATGCACAGTGGATTATCCCTTATATGTATTTATAAATAAGGCTTGATCTTGTTCATCGGGGATTGATTGGATTGTTTGTTATAATTGCTGCAATCTCATGTGAGTGACAGGTTACTAGAAAGAAGGGATTATTGTCCCACTCTTGTGGACAATCAGATGTCGTTGCGAAGGGAATATGAAGTAAATGTTTTTGATTAAAGATTATGAGGGATCATGAATTTAAAAAATGATGTGCATGGATAAATCATACATAATAAGCACTGCAATATTTCGTAAAGGAATAAGAACGGTCAATTGTGATTTCATGGTGACTTTAAACTCATTTAGAAGGGTTTATGAAGAGTGTTCCACTTATCTGCCCTATTTTTTTAATTGATGGTCTGTAAACATGCAGTAGAAGTGTCTTGTTAAAAATAGTTCACCTTTTGACATGGATCAGTGTCATTTGTAAAACAATTAACTAATCTGGAGGTGAGATAGCCATATTTAATAACGTTAAAATGCCTATGTTATAGACAGCAAACCAGCTCACTAGGTTTTAAAATACAAAGATGATTTAGATTTAAATCGGTAATTAATTGCACGCAAAGGATTTCAAAGGACATGCATGTTGTTTATATTGATTTTTTATAACATGAACTTTTCATACACAATGAAAAAGCACTGTGATGTTCTTTTCAATTAGAAATCATCAAACAGAATCACTAACAAAGACTCAATTCGCACTACAAAGAGCCAGCTGTGCTTTCAACTAGCGCTTTTCTTTCAGAAAATAATCCCAGTGTCAATATTCTAACAGTGAAGGTGACAATAACAACACCCAGGTTATGCTAGAGAATAGTGCACAGGTGTGACCACGAGCGGTTCCACGTAATTTGCTTTCCTTGTCCCTGTAGCAAGCAACCACGTCTGTTCTTACGAGTTAATGGCACTAGAAGACATAGCGTCTATTACGGAGGGACCTCGGGGGCAGCTAAATACGTCCCTGCTCGTGATCAGGAATATTTATACCTCTTTCGAACCTCTCAGTCCCATCTGCACAGAGATTTTTCCTCCTTTTCATAAATCACTGGCTTGAGGAAATTGCACACTGGAATAGGATTTTACTGCTGGGAGGGGGGTCGTATGGGGGGATGGAGCGGAAATGGGGACACTCATTTGTTTCTCAAATCTTAACATGCTGGGAAATTTAGGCTTTGACACATTTAGCCATGTGCATTTAAAAACAACCCAGATTTAAAGCGCTCGGCTGTTTCGTCTCACAACTACCGGAATGTTCTGCAGATTTGGTTTACTGAGTACTGAACAGAATACATTTTTAAAGACAGTAATTTATGCCGCCATTGTTATGTCTCCTTCAGTAATTTGGATAACTGCATCTAGCACGCTGTGAGCTCCTTCCTACTTGTATGTAAAGAATCATTTGTCAGAGTCGTTTAGATGAGATTTGTGGGCAATTTTTTCTCTGTTTTGGAGATGAACTCTGATGGCGTACTGTGATGTCAGACTCTTAAACATGTCTGTGTCACAATCAATAAAGTCATTAGGATTCCCTGACTGGGCTTTCCTACCTTCCTCTCCTCCATTCATCACTCTACCCCTTTGAGATTAATCACGCAATTCCAGACCCTCAAATCTAGCAGATCAACCGTTCCTTAAACCAGCACCTGAAAAACAGAAGAAGCAGCAAAGTATCAGAAGCAAATATCTTATTAGGCCATTGAGGAAATGCTTATCAGCTTTTGAAAGCCTTACCTTAAAATGTTTTGATGCCATAAATGTAAAGCTAGGCATCAAATGAATTGCAATCATACAAATTAATTGCATGAATCATTATTTTATAAAAGTTTTATAAATGTATTTTCTAATGCAAAAATGTTTATTTATTTACTCATTCATTCATTGAAATATAAATATGATTTTCTTGGAGTACCATTTAGTACGGAAGCCCTGAACCGCAAAAAAAAAATCCGTAAAAGAAAAAGGCTGTATGTTTCTACTTTAATCTCGAAATGTTTCGATTTTAATCTCGAAATGTTTCAACTTTAATCTCGAAATGTTTTGGTTTTAATCTCGAAATGTTTCGGTTTTAATCTCGAAATGTTTCGACTTTAATCTCGAAATGTTTCGATTTTAATCTCGAAATGTTTCGACTTTAATCTCGAAATGTTTCGACTTTAATCTCGAAATGTTTCGACTTTAATCTCGAAATGTAATCTCGAAATGTTTCGACTTTAATCTCGAAATGTTTCGACTTTAATCTCGAAATGTTTCGACTTTAATCTCGAAATGTTTCTACTTTAATCTCGAAATGTTTCGATTTTAATCTTGAAATGTTTCGATTTTAATCTCGTTTCAACGAGTTGAAACTAATTAGTTGAATTTCATTAGTTGAAACTAATGTTTCAATTTTAATCTCGAAATGTTTCGATTTTAATCTTGAAATGTTTCGATTTTAATCTCGAAATGTTTCGATTTTAATCTCGAAATGTTTCGACTTTAATCTCGAAATGTTTCGACTTTAATCTCGAAATGTTTCGACTTTAATCTCGAAATGTTTCTACTTTAATCTCGAAATGTTTCGACTTTAATCTCGAAATGTTTCGATTTTAATCTCGAAATGTTTCAACTTTAATCTCAAAATGTTTCGATTTTAATCTCGAAATGTTTCGACTTTAATCTCGAAATGTTTAAACTTTAATCTCGAAATGTTTAGACTTTAATCTCGAAATGTTTAGACTTTAATCTCGAAATGTAATCTCGAAATGTTTCGACTTTAATCTCGAAATGTTTCGACTTTAATCTCGAAATGTTTCGATTTTAATCTCGAAATGTTTCGACTTTAATCTCAAAATGTTTCTACTTTAATCTCGAAATGTTTCGACTTTAATCTCGAAATGTTTCAATTTTAATCTTGAAATGTTTCGACTTTAATCTCGAAATGTTTCGACTTTAATCTCGAAATGTTTCGACTTTAATCTCGAAATGTTTCGAATTAAATCTCGAAATGTTTCGACTTTAATCTCGAAATGTTTTGACTTTAATTTCAAAATGTAATCTCGAAATGTTTCGACGTTAATCTCGAAATGTTTCGACTTTAATCTCGAAATGTTTCGACTTTAATCTCGAAATGTTTCGACTTTAATCTCGAAATGTAATCTCGAAATGTTTCGACTTTAATCTCGAAATGTTTCGACTTTAATCTCGAAATGTTTCGACTTTAATCTCGAAATGTTTAGACTTTAATCTCGAAATGTTTCGATTTTAATCTCGAAATGTTTTGACTTTAATCTCGAAATGTTTCGACTTTAATCTTGAAATGTTTCGACTTTAATCTCGAAATGTTTCGACTTTAATCTCGAAATGTTTCGACTTTAATCTCGAAATGTTTCGACTTTAATCTCGAAATGTTTTGACTTTAATTTCAAAATGTAATCTCGAAATGTTTCGACGTTAATCTCGAAATGTTTCGACTTTAATCTCGAAATGTTTCGACTTTAATCTCGAAATGTTTCGACTTTAATCTCGAAATGTAATCTCGAAATGTTTCGACTTTAATCTCGAAATGTTTCGACTTTAATCTCGAAATGTTTCGACTTTAATCTCAAAATGTTTCTACTTTAATCTCGAAATGTTTCGACTTTAATCTCGAAATGTTTAGACTTTAATCTCGAAATGTTTAGACTTTAATCTCGAAATGTAATCTCGAAATGTTTCGACTTTAATCTCGAAATGTTTCGACTTTAATCTCGAAATGTTTCAATTTTAATCTCGAAATGTTTCAACTTTAATCTCGAAATGTTTCTACTTTAATCTCGAAATGTTTCGACTTTAATCTTGAAATGTTTCGATTTTAATCTCGAAATGTTTCGACTTTAATCTCGAAATGTTTCGATTTTAATCTCGAAATGTTTCGACTTTAATCTCGAAATGTTTCTACTTTAATCTCGAAATGTTTCGATTTTAATCTTGAAATGTTTCGATTTTAATCTCATTTCAACGAGTTGAAACTAATTAGTTGAATTTCATTAGTTGAAACTAATGTTTCAATTTTAATCTCGAAATGTTTCGTTTTTAATCTTGAAATGTTTCGATTTTAATCTCGAAATGTTTCGATTTTAATCTCGAAATGTTTCGACTTTAATCTCGAAATGTTTCGACTTTAATCTCGAAATGTTTCGACTTTAATCTCGAAATGTAATCTCGAAATGTTTCGACTTTAATCTCGAAATGTTTCGACTTTAATCTCGAAATGTTTCGACTTTAATCTCGAAATGTTTCTACTTTAATCTCGAAATGTTTCGATTTTAATCTTGAAATGTTTCGATTTTAATCTCGTTTCAACGAGTTGAAACTAATTAGTTGAATTTCATTAGTTGAAACTAATGTTTCAATTTTAATCTCGAAATGTTTCGATTTTAATCTTGAAATGTTTCGATTTTAATCTCGAAATGTTTCGATTTTAATCTCGAAATGTTTCGACTTTAATCTCGAAATGTTTCGACTTTAATCTCGAAATGTTTCGACTTTAATCTCGAAATGTTTCTACTTTAATCTCGAAATGTTTCGACTTTAATCTCGAAATGTTTCGATTTTAATCTCGAAATGTTTCAACTTTAATCTCAAAATGTTTCGATTTTAATCTCGAAATGTTTCGACTTTAATCTCGAAATGTTTAAACTTTAATCTCGAAATGTTTAGACTTTAATCTCGAAATGTTTAGACTTTAATCTCGAAATGTAATCTCGAAATGTTTCGACTTTAATCTCGAAATGTTTCGACTTTAATCTCGAAATGTTTCGATTTTAATCTCGAAATGTTTCGACTTTAATCTCAAAATGTTTCTACTTTAATCTCGAAATGTTTCGACTTTAATCTCGAAATGTTTCAATTTTAATCTTGAAATGTTTCGACTTTAATCTCGAAATGTTTCGATTTTAATCTCGAAATGTTTCGACTTTAATCTCGAAATGTTTCGACTTTAATCTCGAAATGTTTCGATTTTAATCTTGAAATGTTTCGATTTTAATCTCGTTTCAACGAGTTAAAACTAATAAGTTGAATTTCATTAGTTGAAACTAATGTTTCAACTTTAATCTCAAAATGTTTCGATTTTAATCTCGAAATGTTTCGATTTTAATCTCGAAATGTTTCGATTTTAATCTCGAAATGTTTCGATTTTAATCTCGAAATGTTTCGACTTTAATCTCGAAATGTTTCGACTTCTCGAAATGTTTCGACTTTAATTTCAAAATACTATAATTCTTTTCTTTTTTTTACGGATTTTTTATTTTTTTTACGTTGCAGTTCAGGGCTTCCTTAACTTTGTATTCTCAAGAAATAATTAAATATTTTACCAAATAAATTAAGAATTTTTATTTCAACCTTTTAATGAGATGTTTATCTTCATTACGTTAAAATTTATAAAAAGAAATAATATCATAATGAATTTTAATATCAAAATTTAAGATTTGTTCATTTATAGAAGACGTGCATTAATTTTATTTATTTTTTGTCATGTTTTTTATAAATCAGAAGATTCATACACAAAAAACTAAGATCACTTTATTGACTGCCAGCTACATTTATTTACTTTGCATTGGATGTCAAAGAGAGAATGATGTAGACTAGAGGAAGAGGGAGTTATATTTCCATCCAAAGAACAGACTTTTAAAATGGTTTTATGTTTTCTTGAGGGTTCTGAACTGTCCATTCTGAATGGCATTCTAGATCCCGTTCAGTTACTTCCTGTCCATTTTTATGTTAATGACATTTCCGTGGCATTTAACAGACGGAGCGAACTGACCTTTCTGTGCATGATGACTCCAGGGGTCAGATGATGGCTCTACTCTAACATTTAACAAATCCTCCTATGCTGCCTAATGGGTGCAGCAACAGAATAGTATATGGAACACAGCCCAAAAATCAAGCGTTCTCATCCAACCCAAAGCCCACTGGCCTCTAGTTAGTTTGTTCACCCTTTAGCTGTAACTCAAGCATGGGCGGAAAGTGAGACGACTGCAATAATTACCAGGCGGCCTTTGGCTTCTGTGACTCGAATGGAGAATCTGAGAATCTCGAAAAGTTGGAAATACAACTTTTCCCAAACAAAACCATGTTCACTTCAATGTTTCGGGTTTACGGTAACATGCACTGACCTTAAAAGCACCAAACCAAGCATTTGTGTCACTGTGCCCTAGCTGTCAGTTATTGTTATTCAATTTTTCACTTCCTTTCTGCTTTGAATTTCTGTTTAATCTTCAGATGCAATTGCTGTGTTTGTTTGGTGTTTTAAAGTAATCTGACTGTTCCACGGTAATTAATGTTGACACTGTTAAGAAATTAAACATGTTTATATAAAAATTTTAAGGTGTTTATATCTTTAGAATCAAAAAGACAGAGCATGTCTACTGATATTACTTTCTACTTAAGTTATATTTTGATGACACGCATGCATTGGTAATGTACTTCAAAGTCTGCATAATAATGTGACACACATCCTTGTAGTGCTGTGAGTTCTAAAAACCATTGTTGCAAACTATTTATAATGCACCTCACAATGGAGGGAATGCTTAATTCTTTATAGATTTTATGCTGCTATGCCTTGAGTCTGGGTCTCAGTGTGCATGACAACATTTCTTGATGCATTATACACATTTCCATTGTACATAAAATAACAAAGCTGGAATTATTTAAATTGCGTGCAGCTTCAAATGCTTCATGTCGGTTTCATTATTTTTAGTGTAGAACTTCATTAAATCACGGTTTTATTTTCACGGGAAGATAAACATCTCGCAAGACTCACGTGCGAGAAAAAGATCCATGTTGCTTCTAGAACACCGAGTCGACTCTTGAGATCTAACCCACTTTTCCCTCCACTTGAGAGAGATCCCGATGTGAACCAAATTAAAATCATTAAGATGGAATCAAAATCATTTGTGGTGCTTGTATTCATTGTGCCTTTATTACAAGGATTTGTATTCCTTTTTTTGTGTGTGTGTGTGGAGGATTATACATTTCACTATACAGTCAATTCAAATAATTATAAGGGCTTTTATGGGTTGGACAATGACACAATAATCTCTCATATCATTCTAATTGTCTCATTCTTCATGCCCTTAAACCACCAAATCCAAAAAGCCTCCTTTATAGATGATGTTAAATCAAGCAGTTTCTGTAGTAGCCTATGCTGTGGTGTGACATGCAAGAATTCACTAAAGCTGTTCTTAAAAATATATTTCTTCTATAATTAATATATATGGAGCTTTTATGACCTTATACTAATTGAGGTTACTGGAAATAGTCACATGGTCACACCACAGAACCACTTAAAATTAACTAGAGAAGAAACAAAGGCGAATACACACATACTGTAGCTTACTATTCAAAGGTTGGTAACATTTTGCAATGTTTTTGAAAGAAGTTTCTTTCTCACCAAGTCTAAGTCTACGTTTAACCCACAACGATGTACTAAAAACAGCATTTTTTGTGTCCAGACGACACTGTCAAAATGATCTCCGTTCACACGGATCAGTGTAAACGACTAAAAAATTTTGTATTATGCTGCCAAGCCAGTAGTTGGCGATGTCACTTTGTAAAAAAAACACTATACTGAACACATACTGTACATGCGTTTTTGTAGTTTACACGGGATAATGTCATGGGGTAGCCTATTGTTGCAAAAACCTTTGAAACTCGTTTCTACTCCAAATGTTTAAATGGTAGTGTATTTATATAAGAGGAATACATAATTTAAGAAAATATAATTATATTTTTTTTCTCTAATAATTAGAGAAAAAACAGAAAGATTTGACAGTTTCACAGCATCTACTGTAGATTACAGGTCTCCCACAAGTGGCTTTTAATGCATTTAATCAGGGGCCGGTTGCATAAACTGCTCAGAATATTCTTACAAGTTAGTCATCATATTTTTTTAACACAGTCTCATCCCAAGAAGTCATATATTGACGTCTTGGGACGTCTTTTGACCATACGTCAATATCCGCCTTTTTAGGGTACCCCTAAACGCGGTAAATGACGATCCTGGGGCGTCATACAACTGACGCTTTACCTTTAACGTCAGTAGGTGACGGGGTAGGTTTAGGGGTAGGTTTAGGTCTGGGGTAGAGTTAGGATCCGATAACGTCATCTAACCACGTTTAAGGGTACCCTAAAAAGGCGGATATTGACGTATGGTCAAAAGACGTCCCAAGACGTCAGTATATGACTTCTTGGGATGAGACTGCGCTGATTTTTTTCATTATACTGTTCATAACTTTTTGAAGTCAGTTACATAAAAATGTAGATTGGTCTAATTTGATACCAAAAAGTAAGACTGATTACCCCTTACTAAGGCCACATTTACACTGAAGGTCCAGATGCCAAATTCCAATACTTGAATATCCCTTTTTTTTACTTTTTTCTTGTTTTTAGAAAAACAGCTTACTTCTTTTTTTGTTAAAGTGACCCATATCCTATATCTGCATTTACATTTGGCGAAACAACCCAAGGTAGACGCACTTACCCGGAAAAGCTTAGGCTGAAAAGGAAGTAAGAACGGCGCCATTTGAAATGGACGCAGACAAAATGATAATTCAAGCTTTTGCTTTCTGCACAATCTTTAACGGTCAGCAAGACATTGGTCTCTTAAGGCAGAGAAAAAAAAGGAGAGCCCTTGTTGAAGCCTGTGAATGTAGCAGTGTTGCTCTGTCCACTTCCAACGCGTCCACTAACATGGCATACACAAATGCATGTTTCACATTCGTGGGTCATATCAGATCTGTGCAACATGGGAGGAAAAAAATCGGAATTGGGTCGAGTAATGTAAATGCAGCTTGACTGCTTTGGTCATACTAGTTCTTAGCTAAGTCTTAAGATAGTCTTAACATAATGGCTTTTTGCAACTGGCTCCAGAAAACACCACAGCATAGATACATGTCACCCACAGACACAAACAGGTGAACATTTGATGTCATGCCTGACCTAGTTAGGATATGAAAGCTTGGATCATTTAAATGGCAATCCTTACCTTTCTTTTTAGTGGCAATTTGGTTCCTCCCACTGCTATTAATATCACATACTGATTGACTTCAGTGTGATCTGAAACACATCCAATAAAATCAGGTGTTTAACCTGAGCCAGTGATAACAGCATGCTAGTTTAAAGCTCTCTCTTAAACATCACATTGAAATTCATATACACACAGACGGAGATGCAAAAATACATTTATATATAATATCAATATACAGTAGACACGACTGTTATGAGCATGCAGTAGAAGTCAATGCAGCTCAATATGCTACAGTTATAATGCACAGATCAATCCAAGTTGCACAACATATCTCAAGTGCGTCATTATATTAACCAGAAACCTGAAGAGTGATTTGAGATTGTTTTTTAAGTGTGTTAGTTCAGGAACTCCGGTGGGAGTCCTGATGTCTTCCTCGCAATCAGTTCTTTATGGAGAAAGTCCATTCTGATAATATTTCACACAGCTCACCTCAATTACCAATATTAACACAAAACCTGATGCCAGCTGTGAGCACTCTGGTTTCATTAGTGCAGGGTATTGCTAAAGACCCACGCAGACACACTTTTAGCTTACATTTTAGGTGCAATCACGCCATGTCATGTATATCATAAGGAACTGCAAATAAATTTAAAAAAAAATAATAAAAGCCCTGGCAACCACCCACAGCAGCCTAGCATCCTGGTGCTGACTTTTGTATGTGCAAACCTGCTTTGTATAAGGATATTTCACTCTCTTTCTTTTTAGGTCTCCTCAGCTAACCAATTAGCTTCCTTTATGATAAACCAGCCCTGCTCTATTTGCATAATTCACTGTGCTATACCGTAATTGTTGTACATGTGTTCTTTTTATGCTATTCCCTACGTTATGTAACCCAGTAATATTGATGTAGGGCTGCAAATGGAGGATTTTTCCGGAAATTGTTTATTGTCAATAACCTCACCCATCCGCATATAAACACAGGGCATGTATTTGTTATGTTATGGAAGCCTGTAGAGCGTGTCCAGGGTAATCTCGCTCTACATAATGAATATGCTCTGTGAGGTGCTCAGCTGCCAGTGTTTCCCAGCTCCGAGGTGCAGGAAGGAAGAGGTAAGAGGAAGAGGGGGCTGGGAACGCGTGAGCTCTTTAATTCTGCACCAGGGGAAAACCCTTCTCAATTTCTGTGTGGGTGGATTATGGGTTATAAGTGTGCGAGCGTGCGCGCATGTATTATGCAGGAGCGTGCGTGCGTTTGTGTGTGTGCATGGCTTTTTTTTTTTTTTTTGCACATAAATAGATGTTGTAGTATGTATGTCAATTTCAAACCACCATGAGTGTTTGTTTTTCCATTAGTTTGCAGTGTATGGAGGGCAAGATGTCTACCTGTGTGTCTATGCGTGTGTGTGTGTTTATTGGACTGTTGTGATAAATGAGACACAGGGGTAGGGAAACCTTTTTCCCCCTCTATAGAGCAGATTGCATGTGTGTCTAGGCTTGCCTGTCTGAAGCATCAGGAGTATTGGGGGAGGGGTGCAGCGATCCAGTTGTTTTGAAGCACTTTGCACATTTATTAAAGTGTTTTAGGTGTTTTACACCAGAGAACACGCTTGCTTGTTGGCTTTTATACTTTATTTGGCTGTTTATATCATATAATACAGTTGTAAAGGGATAACTTATTCAAAAATGGAAATTCTGTCATCATTTACTCACCCTCGTGTCGTTCCAAACATGCATGATTTTCTTTCTTCGGTGGAACATAGAAGATATTTTACAGAATGTCTAGAGTGCTCTGTAAGGATACAAAATAATACGTCATAAATACAACCTGTGCACTATATTGCAAGCATTCTGAAGCCATTGGATAGCATTTTCTCTAAAAATGCTACTTTCCGCATTAGGTTTGATGTCAATGGCAACACACACAAGTACACTGACTTTTAAGGTATCTTCACATGTCTTTTACTCACTTTCATAATGGACATTTTTGATAGCCTCACTATGCTTCAAAAGTTTGGGATTAATACAATTTTGTTGTTGTTGTTGAAAGAAATTAAAATGTTATTCAGTAAAGACATAAAATTGTTCAAAAGTTAACATTAAATATTTTGATTTTAGTTTCTTTTGTAGTTTCTAAAGCACATAAAGGTTTCCATAAAAATATTAAGCAGCACAACTGTTTTCAACATTAGTAATAATAAATTAATTAATATTTCTTGAGCAGCAAATCTGCATATTAGAATGATTTCTGAAGACTGAGTAAGAGTAATAATGCTGAAAATTCTGTTTTTTAATCACAAGAATTAATGAATTAATTAAAGAGTACATTTTTAAATGTACATTTTTACTGTATTAAAATATTTATTGTATCAAATAAATACACATTTGTTAAGCATATAAGAAAAACCATACCAACCCCAAACTTTTGAATGGTAGTGTATGAGTGAACAAATCTTAAATGAATTGTAAGCTACAGTGAATAAAAGCATCTGTAAAATCTTCTATAAAAACAATACATATATATATATAAGATATTGATACTTTCAATATTTCATTGGCTGAACGAACAACACCCAGGGACACAACACTATAACACGTTATGAAAAGAGTCATTGCAACATATTTGTTTATTATGCCAAAACATGGAAAGCGGTTATTTGGTTCTGCTGTAGGAAATAAATATATGTAAAAATATATAAAGAACTGATAGCACTTAATTGGCATGTTTATCACACAGCAGTCAAAATATTACTCAACTGAATCTTTGGTTTATTGTTGGGAGTGAATATAAGTGTCAGTCATGATGAGTCACCACAAAACATCTCTCAGGAAAATAGCAGCGAAATGAATATTTCTTTCAGCCACAGAATAAAAGAAATGTCATCCTTCTGTTTGTTTTCATACTACTAACCGCAGAATGATTTTCATTGACATGCCTAATGCCAAACGTTCAAATGAATCTCATCCGCTGGCTCGCTTGCTCAGTATATGTTGACGGATGTGAACTCCACATCAAGCGTTCTTCAGACATCTGCAACAGTCGATGTCCTCTGGCAACAGAAGCATGTAGAGGACTCTCGCTGATGTTGTGGAAGAATGGATGAAAAGAAACATGCAGACAATCTGTGGAGTGTGTCTCAAGCAGACCGGCTGTCAGGATAACGTTACGGGAGGTGCATTCACACATGGCCCCCCCAAGGGCATGTTGAGATATAACCTAATAGCCAGGAGGAAGATTAACCAGTCTATTTATTACACTGACAGAACCCTAAAGAGGAGAGGTGTTGAGAGAAATAAAGAGAGACGAGTTACGGCCACTGATCTCCACCGCTTCTCCTTCCCTTTGACCTTCAGCCTTCACATCTCTCTTATATTCATGTTTCTGAAAGAAGTCTTTTATGCTCACCCAGGCTGCATTTATTTGATCAAAAATACAGTAAAAACAGTAATATTGTGAAATATTCAAATAATTTAAAATGTTATTTATTCCTGAGATTGCAAAGCTGACTTTTCATTAGTAATTACTCAGTATCACATTATTATTATCAATGTTGAAAACAGTTTGTGCTGCTTAATATGTGAAAACTGTGATGATTTTTTTTCCAGGATGAACAGGAAGTTCAAAACACAATTTATTTGGAACCGAAATCCTTGGTAACATTTTAAATGTCTTCACTGTCACGTTTGATTTATTTAATGCATCATTTTTAATAAAAGTATGAACTTTTTTCAAAAAGAAAATTCTTACTGACCACAGGGTAGTGTATTGTATATATAAGACCACTTGTAATGAAAAAGAAAATGAATGACCATTGTCCGTCCTCTCTCTCTAAGCCTGTTCGTGTTTTGTTTAAGAAATATAAGGAAGGCAAGTTGTCACATATCTCTTAAATGGTTATGATTATAATTGCTGTAGGGCAAAATTTTACATTTTATCAAAATGTTCATGATCCTATTGTGACAACTTACCCCACAATTGGCCATGCACACTCAAGTGCAAGTGGATTAGAAGTGCTTATGCAAATCAAAACAGACTGGAGATGTACAGTATAAAATTATTTGTTTTGCTTTTCTCATTTAACAAGAATAACAAATGCCATACTTACAAAGAACAATGTGCATCATTTTGCTTGCTCGTTCTTTTCTAATTGCAATTTTTCTGCATGAGATGTTACATTGTTTTCAAAGCAACTGTAAGTTTGTGTGTGCATGTACTTATATGGGAGCATACCTGTGTGTATGTTGTATTTCCCCATGGTTAAAATGGTTGGCAGAGTTGAGGAGATGTCAGCGATCACTCCCATGGAAATAGGTGTCGCAAGTCGTTGATGTGTGTTTGTTTTTCTAATTACCATGGCAGCAGATGTTCTGATTGGTAGCACTGCCTAATTAGCAGTGGTGAGAAAAGAAGATGCACCCAAAACATGAGACTGTATTCTATATAAAAAGAGAAGATGAGTTTGAAATGAAATAATTAAGATAATTAAGACTTTTTTATTGGCATTGTGACATATTTTCATTAAATCTAACTCCCAATCTTAACACTGTAATTTAAATAAAACATAATATATTATTTAAAGCGTATCAAATATCATATTGTTCTGCCATTCAATTAATTAATTTAAATTTAAGAAATCATTGTATTGCAAAAAAATATTTTTTTCATTAGAATCTTCACTGAGAGTAATTACAGTCATGAGAATTTGGGGGGAAATGTGTTTAAATGCCATTTAAATATGGTCTCTATGCAAAAATAATATTAATGACCCTAAAATAGGCTTCATTTTCTTTCTTCTGCAAAATATAATTTCTTAGATTGTTTCTTTTGATTTTGGGGTAAAATATGACCTTGTTGTTTTGTGAGACTCATCAATATAAATGCAGTTTTTTGGTGGTCTACAAACATTACTTAACCAAAAGGCAAGTCTTTGACCAAAAAATAATACATAAAAAACAATCATTCAAGACAATATATGCCGTTCTTTTTTCAATTCCCATACCGTACAACACTCTTAAAAATAAAGGTCCTTTATTGGCACCAATGGTTCCATAAAGATCCTTAAACATCCATGGAACCTTTCCATTACACAAAAAGTTCTTTATAGTGAAAAATTGGTTCTTTAGATCATTAAAATGTTCTTCACAGACAGAAAATTGGTTCTTTTAAGAACTGCTCACTGAAAGGTTAAATTGTGGAACCCACAATTTTTCTTCCATGGCATTGCTGCGAAAACCCACTTTTGGAACCTTTATTTTTAATAGTGTAGATGATGAATGACCAGCCATTGAGCCGTAATAGTTTAAAAATATATACATTCAACAGATATCCACACAGATCTTTTGCCATTCTTTTGTCATTAGGCCTGTCTCTGACTGCTAACAGTCCAGAACATATTTCTATATCCCGCTCTGACCTTGACCAATGTGAACATGTAATGATCTCCAGCTTAGCTTCCTGATCAGTGACCCCAAACCCCCATCGATTTCTGCTTTTCCTCGCCAGCGAGTTGCAAGTTAGAGGCACAGAGGCCTTACATTTCACCAAGCTAATATTTGCTGGACAGTCTAGACACAATGTCTCATAGTACTTAATCTGTGTTTTATTTCCCTCCACCGTTGTATTTTCTGCTGCACTTGCTGTGCAAGAATTAATCTCTAAAGCCATCCGACCAGTCATTTAAAGAATAGTTTCACTTTAAATTCTGATTATTAATGCATTGCTATTTGCAGGGCTCATACAAAGGGCAAAACCAAAAATGCTCATGAATATTTAATTACTCTGAGCTCTTTTTTTTACAAAGATGAATCACCCCTGTGCTCTCTTGATGGCTCATGCTGTGCAAATAACCTGTTTAATCAATGGCTAGCCAATCCCTGCTTGTGCAATCATGACAGACACCAGCTACCGATCACAGTGGAGAACGGATTCCATTATCAGAAATGGGGATTGCTTAACATGAGCTCAGGAACGAGGACACACAGACAGAAACAAAATCACGGAAACAAGTTCCCTCTTGAGTTGAGGACCAGTATGTGCTTGAATGAGATGAAGAGAGAGGGTGGACAGAGCTGCCATCTTAACAGCTCTGTGATGATGACGATGACGATGGTGAAGGCTGAATATGAAGAGAGTATCTGTACTACTCACCCTCTCCTCCCTGCGTGTCAAAGCGCTCATTGAAGATAAGATTGAGTGCAAGGGACACATCAAGGCTCACATCATCATTCTTCACAAATCTGAAGAAAAAGCAAATTCAATGCTGTTAGGAGGATTTATCTGTCCTTGCAAAAAGATTTTTCTGTTTTCTTTTATTGACGTTGCAGTGGTGAAGGTTGTTCTACTGAACACTACAATAAGCATAATAAGCAGAAATAAAGAGCCTTTGTGAGAAAGTTTTTCTCTCTCTAATGTTGTTGTCCCCGTGAGGAAAATAGCTTATAAAACAGACTACGTTATGTTTTTAGGGTACAGAATATAGATATATAGGCATAGAATATAGAATATACAGTATAAAATGTATATAGAATGTCCCCATTAAACATGAAAACACAATGTGTGGTGGTGTGGTTGTTGTGTGTGTGTGTGTGTGTGTGTGTGTGTGTGTGTGTGTGTGTGTGTGTGTGTGTGTGTGTGTGTGTGTGTGTGTGTGTGTGTGTGTGTGTGTGTGTGTGTGTGTGTGTGTGTTGTGTGTGTGTGTGTGTGTGTGTGTGTGTGTTTACACTTTATTTTGAGGTGTCCTTGTTACAGTGTAATTATACATTTAAGTAGGCTACTAAGTAATAGTAATTAACTACATGTACTTCCTATATAATTACTGTAGGGTTGGGGTTAAGGCTCGGTTTGCTTGCATGTAACTATGCATAATTGATTGTTATTACTATAGTAACTACATGTAAAATGTGTAAGGGTCACTGTAAAATAAAGTGTTACCAACTACCCAACTACCAAAAATTACCAGCCTCTTTTCGCCTTGATAATTTGACAAAACATCGTGATATAAACGTCTAATTGCGAAGATGTGATTTTCTTCAGCAGATACAGGTCAGTCTCTACATGTTTTCCTCCCTCGCGTGCTCGTTGAAGCGCGCGCACATCTTCAGCACCATGGAGAGCTCCGTTGTCTTCATTGGAACGTTCAGCCACAAGACAATAATTCATGCGTTAAGACTCATAACCATCATAATGTATAAAAACGGAAGTAATTGATTACGCTAAGCTATTTTTGCAAAAATTATAAAACAAGAACACTTGCGTCGTTTAAGCAAACAGCCTATTCTGACATCGTTTGACATCATTTCGACACGCTCTTTATTTTGTAAACAATACATCAAATGGCATTTTATCGTGACAACGTTTGTTTTAAACCAATTTGAGATTCTGAGACACAATTAGTTTCTAGATTTTTTACGTTTTTATTTATTGCTTTTGTCATTTGCAAGGGATAATGACAGATTTGACGGTCTGCACTCTTATAAGAAGATAAAACTATCATATCAAACTAAATAAACTCGGAAATCGCGCTCGCCTGAGGGTACATTGCAACAGTTATGTTTAGTATCGAATGGGAAAACGTTATAGTCTAGTTTTGTAAAGCGTTTTTAAGATAGGTGACTGTTATAGTTACATGTCGTAAAGGCTTAAAATATTTTGGTTGCAAGAAAAGAAAAGAGCATACATTGCTTTAAAAAGTCTTTGTATAATTCACACACTGTGTGGGAGAGCACGTCTTTGGCATTGTGTCAATTATTTAAACTTGAGTCGTGTTTTGTATACTTTATGTGAATGGCTTGCGTAATGCGCGCAAGGCAAAACACATATGGCGCGCGCGAGAATCGACTATCTTTTCTTGTTGCGCTCCGATTGGGCGAGTGTTGGAAATGTGTCAGGCATATGTTTGCCGTGGGCGGGAGTAGACATGTCTTTATAAAGCTCCGTGGGGCGGCGACAGTGTGTTAAGAAGCAAAAGAGAGCGCGCGGCAGAGAAACCCTCAATTCACCCGATGTTAGGTAGGGGAGGCGGGTCGCCCTCTGCCGCTCCGTCTCCTCACCTGTATGGATGACCACTACAACCTCATTGACTCACCCTCAGCCAGCCACAGAGGGAACAACGCCGACAACCACGGGTACGCGGAGACGGAGAAGGACATCATGACAGTGGTCGCGTGCGATAACATGCTGGAGGAAAGCGCGGCGCTGCCCAGTCACCTGTCGCTGGATCGATACGAGCCCGACCACGAGTGCTGCGAGCGAGTGGTCATCAACATCTCGGGACTGCGCTTCGAGACCCAGCTGAAAACTTTCAACCAGTTCCCGGACACGTTGCTCGGGGACCCGAAAAAGAGGATGCGCTACTTTGACCCGCTCAGAAACGAGTATTTCTTTGACAGGAACCGACCGAGCTTCGATGCCATCCTGTACTACTATCAATCAGGGGGGCGTATTCGGAGACCCGTGAATGTCCCCATTGACATCTTCTCGGAGGAAATTCGCTTTTATCAACTTGGCGAGGAAGCCATGGAGAAATTTCGCGAGGACGAGGGATTTATCAAAGAAGAAGAGCGACCTTTGCCAGACCACGAATTCCAGAGACAGGTTTGGCTTTTGTTTGAGTACCCAGAGAGCTCTGGTCCTGCGAGGGGAATTGCTATTGTGTCTGTTTTGGTCATTTTGATTTCCATTGTTATTTTCTGTTTGGAGACCCTGCCCGAGTTTAGGGATGACAAGGAGCCAACTCCTGTCTCGCCTATTGTAAATGGCACTGGTCCTTTTGTGTCCAGCACTTTCACAGACCCTTTCTTTGTGATCGAGACCCTTTGCATCATCTGGTTCTCTTTCGAACTGCTCGTGCGATTCTTTGCGTGTCCCAGCAAGGCTACTTTTTCCAAAAACATCATGAATATTATTGATATCGTGGCTATTATTCCTTACTTCATCACTTTGGGGACGGAGTTAGCCGAGAGCCAGGCCAACGGTCAGCAAGCCATGTCTCTCGCCATCCTCCGCGTGATCCGTCTGGTGAGGGTCTTTCGCATCTTCAAGCTCTCGCGCCACTCCAAAGGCCTCCAAATTCTCGGCCAGACCCTGAAAGCCAGCATGAGGGAGCTGGGACTCCTCATCTTCTTTCTCTTCATCGGGGTCATCTTGTTTTCCAGCGCCGTCTACTTCGCGGAGGCTGACGACCCTTCCTCGAGTTTCAGCAGCATCCCTGATGCTTTTTGGTGGGCTGTGGTTACCATGACCACTGTCGGCTATGGAGACATGCATCCTGTAACCATAGGAGGCAAAATTGTGGGTTCTTTGTGCGCCATCGCTGGCGTATTGACCATTGCGCTGCCCGTCCCTGTCATTGTGTCCAATTTTCAATTACTTTTATCATCGGGAAACCGACGGGGAAGAGCATGCACAATACCTCCACGTCGGCAGCTGTCAGCATCTCAACTCCACAGAAGATCTGAAACGGACACAGAGCACGTCCTCACTCAGTAAATCGGAATATATGGTCGTAGAGGAAGGAATAAATAGTGCTTTCAAACAGACAAACTACTCCAACCAGAACAATCAAAACTGTGTGAATATTAAAAAGATTTTCACAGATGTGTAAATCATGTGCAGTGCCAGACAGTCTTACAACAATCATCATGATGGCATCACAGAAAATGTAGGGCGCCGCGTTATTAGGGTACGACGGGGCTAAAAGCCCCCCTTTTTTTGTTCTGGTCCCAAAGTATATGACAGTTGAAAAGATTTTTATTTAGTTTTTTTTTTATAAATATTGGAGAAACTTTATTTGAATAAAGTAAATGCAACAATTAGTATATTTTGATTTAAAAGGAAACAAGTGGGAAGAATTTGTCACCATATGCAAATACTTTTGATATAGCAAGAGATTTTTAGAGTAGTCCTGCCAAATCGATTAATCGCGATTAATCGCATCTGAACATAAAAGCATCAAACTTTTATGTTAGATGCAATTAATCAAGATTAATTGATTTGACAGCATTATTTGTTCAAAATGATCACTTCAGCGAACCATGTAGCTAATTTTAGTTTATTTACTAATTTTTTCTCTGCTTTACTCATTAAGCACAGTCATATTTCACATTGTGACTGAAGCAGTTGCAGTAATATTAGCCCTCTTTTCACAAAATTAAAACTATTACCTCCCAATTACAGTTAGTTGGACTACAGGTAGCATCATCAACCTTCTGTAACTGAGTTTTTGGTTAAGTTATTCAACGGGTACTGAAAAACTATAGATTAAATCAGCTTCAACAGGTGTTTAGGAAAGTACTGTGGTAGTTTTTGTTGCTTTTCAGAGTTTTGAAGTAAATCAAAGGGCCTTTTACCCCCGATGGCCTTTAGATCCGTTGTACCCTACATGTTTTAGACAAGCCAGCATATTAGATTGAAGTAAATCAGGGCGCTTTATTTGGTAGAAAGGTGCCAAACTCCAATTCACGTGTTGCATTTGTCTACAGCACAAAGGATAAGGTTCAGGTCAGGGAGTAAATGAAGCACCAATCACACTGCATATATTGTGCTCGTAAGTCTGCGTTTGTTCTCAGTGTTAACATATAATCATCATAATACATTAGTATTCGCAATATCTTACGTTTTGTGGCAAAGTGAAACAACCGAATATGTGTCGCTATTAATGTGAACAAACTGAAGATAATGCTGTGTTGATCATATGTATTTTGTTGAATATATGGGTGATTCAATTAGGGGAACTTTTCTGTCATTTAGGATGATTTTAAAGAAAAACGCTTTTATAAAAATCAACTAACCAAAAATCCTATCCTTGTTTTAAAGAATAGATTAAAATAGATTTGAATGCGTCTCTTTAATAGGGTGAAACAGTTGGGTTCCAGAGATAAAAACCCCATTAATTTTCTCCATAGGGAAATTTATTTTGAACAAGAAACTGACCTACTGTGAGCTACGAGGTTGTTAATCCATAGTACTTGCTTCTGCTGAAACTGCCAGCCCACATTATTTCAGCTTGTTTTTAAAATAATCGTGTTTAATGGCGGAATTCCTGGTGAAAACTACATTACCCATAATGCTGTACAGAAAATGACAGCAATCAGTGAGTTGAAAAAAGTAACATGAACCAAACCTTATTTACAATAAACTTGCAATATACTATATATACTGTAGGCTATATATACTGTATATTAACATTTGTAAAAGTGTAGTTTTACATTTTTCCATTGTTTTTAATTCAATTATGCTGTCCGCAATGCTTCATGGGATTGTAGTTTCTTTAAGCCGTTAATTACACAGTCTTGATCTTCTGTATTTTTGAAAAAAACTTTGTACTTCAAATGAAAGTTTGTAATGTTGTGATTCACCTCGTAGCTAATTGGCTTGTTTCATGGCTTATAATGCTTTAACAAAGACTCTAACAAATTCCTATGGGAAAAATGAATGGAAAAAATACTTCCGGAACCAGCACTGCGGAAAACGGAGGCAGGCACTGTTGATCTTCTCATTTAAATTTTGCCAGAATTGTCTCCTACCATGATTGTTTAAACTCTTCTACCATAAACTATATGAAATGTAACTTAAAATATTTTATTCATTTGCTATTTATGTGTAAAATTTCATTTTTTTATAACAAAGAATTGCTCCCATATACTGTGTGTCCCATATAATGGTTATGATAATATGTGACAGAATATTATACATTTTTAGAATTAAGAAGAAATTATGACCTTAGAGTGGATTTCTATTAGGTGTACTCTATATTGTTTTATTTCTGAAACAATCCATTTATTATGTATTTTTAAATTAGGTTAATTGGCTCATAACTGACTAACTTTTCTCAAGGTTATCAAGGCCATCTGATCTTTATTCCATGATAAACAGCATAGATTGACATAGATTAAAAAGTTTCAAAAAGTTCCCCTAATTGTAGATTAACCCAGTGCAGACTCAATGAATGTGAAAAAAAAAACAATACGTTTTATTAATAATGTACTCAAAGCTACTTGTGTCTATTGAATTTGACTTGCCTGTACCAAATGAAATTGGTTTACTGAATGAAAGGAAATAGATCTTTATTTTGTAATCAAGTTATTCGGTGTGCGAAGATATAGTAATCTCCAATTATGTAAAACTCAAATCACATCTAGCCTAAAAATAGTGTGTTCACGCTTTCCCCTGAAAGTGAGACGTCACAGTGGTTTTGAATTATGAAAAAAAAAGAAGCAGCTGAAAAGATGGCTTGGATGGTTGGTGAAAAAAAAGCTGTTGGACTCAATGGAACGGCAGACTACCAGAATGGAGACTGAAAGACTGAGAGAGATCACGCCTTGAGTCCGCCTTGTGATGCAGTCTCCATGGTGACTACGGTTTCCTGGGTAACCCCCGTTAATGTTACCATGACATCCTCCCCCGTTGTCAGAGCAACGCTCCAGATGGTTCACAAAGCCTGACTGGCAAAATAGACGGCGAGAATTGTGATCAGAAAAGGATCTATCTGAATCCTGTATACAATAATGTAAAACAGATTCTGCAAATAATTGGGTTTGCAAACCATCGAGAGCTGATGCACTCCAACATTTTCCATCTTTCACAAATGACTGAATGTGTTGCATGTGGAAAACGATTGATATTGGCGAAACGGACCGACAGACAGATGAAAAGCATGAAATGTTGTGCATGCAATTTCCCTGCATGACTCCAGAACGCGAAGTAGTTTGTTGTGGATTGTTGTTACGCCCGTGGCTCGGTGCTTTTCCTCTGTAGCTGTCAAAGCGTGATTCTGTTCAGGCTGTGGGCTCACTCAGGCGTTCCCTATTTCGTTCTCCTGTGGAGAAAACAGGACGCAAGGTGCAGCGTGAGCTGATTACCGGAGATTTCACGCTGACACTCCGGGTGACGGGTGTAAGAGGACGCACGGCACGCGTTCCAAACGCTCAGTCACAGAGAATCACATAGACCTGAGCTCTTCTGTCACAGTCCTCTGCGCTGTCAGAAACAGAAGACAAGCATGACTCTTATTAAATTCATTCATAAAGAAAACAACTAGTTTATTGCTGAAATTTAGTCTCTTTTAATCTAATAATTTTTACAGATTCTTAAAGAGTTAGTTCACCCAAAAAGCCATCAAGCCATCCTAGGGGTGTATGACTTTCTTCTTTCAGCCAAACGCAATCTGAGTTATGTTACAAAAATATATCCCATTCTCACCCCAAGGCGTCATCTAACTGACGCCTTGGGAATCAGTTTGACCATGCTTCAATATTCGACGTTAAAGGTACCCTTTAGCGTCAGTTAGTTGACGCGATCCCAGGGCGTCATCTAACTGACGCGTTACCCTTAGCGTCAGTTAGATGACGCCCTTCTACCCAGACCTAAACCTACCCGCGTCATCTAACTGACGCGTTACCCTTAGCGTCAGTTAGATGACGCCCTGGGATCGCGTCAACTAACTGACGCTAAAGGGTACCTTTAGCGTCGAATATTGAAGCATGGTCAAAATTGTCAGTTAGATGACGCCTTGGGGTGAGAATGCGTTGCAGCATAATGGGAGTGAATGGTACCTTAGATTTTGAAGCCCAAAAAAGTGCATCCATCCATCATAAAAGTAATCCATACGACTCCAGGGTGTTAATGGCCTTCTGAAGCCAAGCGATGCGTTTTTGTTCGAAAAATATGAATATTTATAACTTTAAATACTAATAACGGCTGTACACAAGTCGAGTTCCGGCAGAAGAGTGACCTCTGACCCGACATATGGCGTATTGACGAACGCAAGCTAAACAAAACACCCGTCACGAATTAGAAGTCTAAAACGAGAATTTTTAAAGAGAAATGTTGGAGTTTGTTGCCGATTTGTTTGAACCGTGAGAAGCGTCTACTCTCATTTTAGCTTACGCTACTCCTACATCCTACGTCACGCCAGAACTCGACTTGTGTACAGCCGTTACCCGATAGTTTAGAAAATTATAAATATAGATATTTTTCTTACAAAACCGCATCGCTTCACTTCAGAAGGCCTTTATTAACCCCCTGGAGCCGTATGTATTTCTTTTATGATGGATGGATGCACTTTTTTGGGCTTCAAAATCTAAGGTACCATTCACTCCCATTATAAAGTTGGAAGAGCCAGGAGATTTTTTAATATAACTCCAATTGTGTTTGGCTGAAAGAAGAAAGTCATATACACCTAGGCTTGAGGGTGAGAAAATTATGGGATAATTTTAATTTTGGGGGGACCTAACCCTTTAACACCAGATGTTTGTTTTTTTTTACTGGTATGAATCAAATAGGTCCTTGCTGACTTGTTGCTCAGTGCTGCCATCAAGTGACGTGTCCATGCAACAGAACAAACCACTGCTCGGTTGACAAAGTATTCCTGTGCAAACCTTCAAAAACTAGCTAGCTAGACCATGGACATAAATTAAAAACATACATGAATTTAACATAAAATTAAATATATGGCAACAATGCTTTTTGGAATGCAACTTTTTGGTTTGTTTTCCTCACCACACGCTTTTATCTGTCAAGCATGTGGACAAAATGACAAAAGTAAATCCTGTCAGATTTAATGTTCTCTCCATACTCTTCTGTCTCATCATCCCTGTGTCTAGGAAGGGCTTGTCTATGATGATTTCTTATAATAGAGTATGTGTGTTAGTTTAGTGCCTGTTATATACTCGAGGCGTTAACATGGAAGCTTGCGTCTGAGGTGTTGTGGCTTGCATTACACCTCTCAAAACTCATGCTGACATCCTAAGACTTTAAGTACATTAACTCTTTCCTAAAAGGTGCTGATAACAATGTTTAATCCTTCTTCGATAAAGTTAACTTCCTTCTTGTGTGTGTGTGGTGTGTGTGTGTGTGTGTGTGTGTGGTGTGTGTTGTTGGTGTGTGGTGTGTGTGTGTGTGTGTGTGTGTGTGTGTGTGTGTGTGTTGTGTGTGTGTGTGTGTGTGTGTGTGTGTGTGTGTGTGTGTGTGTGTGTGTGTGTGTGTGTGTGTGTGTGTGTGTGTGTGTGTGTGTGTGTGTGTGTTTTTCACAAGGAATCAACATGGAAGTTTGCCCACTGGAATTCTAGTGTTTGCCGATGACGGATATTAGGCTAATAAGACAAAGCGTGGAAGACTCTTGTGACGTACTCCAAAACAATGAATGCAACAGGATTCAGAAGGTAAAGCGACTGCATTTTTTTTCTGGTATTTTTTGCTGTCCAATATTCTTGGGGGTGTTAAATGGTTTATTAACAAAGTTCAGGAGGAGCAAGTTCAGATCTAATTTGCATGAAAGGAGGCCTTTATACATATAGTCGACGTACATCTATCCTACGACAGTTTTTCAGCATCACTCCTCCACCACCCCAACTCTTTCCTCTCGACTGTTCCTATCCCACCCAGGGATATGGCTGGAGTACTCTGGGTTCGGGCTAAATTCTGAGCTCAGAGCCCTCTCTCTCTCTCTCGGACAGCATGCCAAATATGCATATTCATTACTCTGTCTAGTTTAACTCGTCAAAATAACCCTAATTGTCCACATATGCGGTTAAAAAAAGAAACTGCAGAATTGAATGCATCTGTATCACATCACTTAATGTTTACTACTGTTCAAGAGTTTGGGGTCAGATTTTTTCAAGTTTTTAACCTCTTAACCGTTGCCAGAGCGTGGGCGCACTGAGCGTTTTTTTTTTAAATAGTACAAAGTTACTATCAGATTTAATGTTATTACCTTGACAAACTATACATCATTAAAAAGATATAAGACTCAATGTTTAGTATTTGACCACTATTGTATTCTGAGAAACTTATAGTGACAGTTATGTCTTAATTTGTGTCTGGAGTTAAGTTGTCTCTTCATTATTTATATTCAAATAACATTTTGAATGTCTTTACTGTCACTTTTGATCAATTCAATGCATCCTTACTGAAAAAAAGTATTAGTTTCTCTATGATTACAGAAGTAATACTGCACATGCCAACTGATTTTAAATATAGGGTTAAATATGATTTTTGTTCTGGAAGACATTAAATATTTGGCATGAGATTGTTTTGTGGTGAATGTACTATTTGATTTGCAGATGAAATGCCCTTTTCTTTGCAAAGCAAAATAAATGAAGTTAATTTATTGAAGTTAGGTTAATATACGGTTATTGAAATTAAGAATGAAACCAAGCAAAAAACAAAAACAAAAAAAAAAACAGAAGTAATTATATCAGGACTGGCATTATACTTCTGACTGGCAATAACTATTGACTATATGTCAAAACTATGGACGATGTCAGTCTCATCTTCTGTAGTCAAGCATAATGGAAAGCACTTATATGATATACACTACCGTTAAAAAGTATTAAATTATTCAAAGGTGACAGTAAAGACATTTATAATATTATAAGATTTCTATTTGAAAAAAATATGCTGTTCTTTTCTATTGATCACAAATGCTGGAGTAATGATGCTGAAAATTCAGCTTTGCCATGTCCAAAAAATATATATATTTTAATATTCATACAGAAAAGTTATTTTAAATGTAATAATTTTTACAATACTACTGTTTTTACTGTATTTTTGCTTTCCTTGGTGAGCATAAGAGACTTCTTTCAAAAACCGACCCTAAATGTTTGAATGTCAGTGTGCTACATAAATAAGTTATATTGCTGTGAGGTAGTTACTGGATGTTGCGATGCACATACTCATCTTTAGTTTAGGTTGAGCATGGCAGGTGCATTGAAATAACACAATGATGGCTTCAATATCTTGCATTAGAGTAAATTAATGTGTTAATAAGTTCATTTTGCTAGCAATTAAAAGTAAACACACTCCAGTGGCGAGTCGTGTCGCATCAAACTCAGCCTGCAAGCGTGTGTGCTTGTACATAATTAACAAATTATATGTAATTATTGCAAGTTATTGCCAGCAAACATTATTATTTAAAGCTTTCATGAATCATGAGTCATAGCATAAATGGCTTTGTGAGGAATTCACCTGATTAAGTGGAGGATCAAATTGCGGAGATGCTTGATCCATATCCGACCTGTTCCGGCACATGTTGTGGCCTTCGGGTGTATGATTTCAAGACATTTTTCCTGTTATAATATTAAAACAAATATAAATTGATACCCTTTTACAGATAATTATGAGTACAAAAAACCTTAAAGGTTCTATTAAATAGAGCAGATTCTTTTCACTAATGCTATTCTGCCTCGATTCTTAAAGCTTTTGGCGTTGTTGGGTTACTGGAGCAATTTGTCACTGTATTCATTCATGTTCGCGCTCACAATGTGTAAATAATCTCCTCTAGTCATCTCGCATTTACTCTTGAGTGATAGAACTGTTCTATGATTGTCGCGTCTGCTTCAGTTCATTAATTTGCCAGAGACAGGGTTGACTAAAAGAGAGAGTGAGAGAATCCTGATAGAGAGACATTAGAATACAGAGCTGTGCTCAAGTAGGCGGTATAATAAAAGTCTCTCAGCCTGAAAGATGTGTTTCCCTCTCACTTGAGCGTGTGAATAAACTGCCTCATTTCATCTGTCACATTCCAGCAGCGTTACACGTTTGTGTGTGTAATACGTTGCGTGTTGTTTCTGCAGGCTTCGGGGGAGATCCACGCAGTGCCTAGGACCGATGACCAATAGAAACGGAGGCCGTTGACCTTTCTGCTACCAAAACAGCAGTGGACTCACCTTCAGACAACACAGAAGATGCTCGCATATCTCTACTGCCACTTTCCATTTACATCTGGCTGGATCACAGTGAGCCGCAACTCTAGAAGTAGCATTTTTGGGGGTACATTCTGCAGGTTCCCATTTAATAAGGAGAAAGCAAAATGAAGAGAACTGAACTGTTGAATTGTTGGACATGAGCTGATAATCTATGAAACTACTGCCCTCTGTTATCTGGCAGATATTAATCAAGCTGTTTTATGGTGTCCATCATGTATTTACAGTTTAGCTGTTGTTGTGCCAGATGTGAGAACTGTGAAAACTAAATCTTTCTTGCTCTTTGACCATATAAATAGTCAGACTGAATTATTTATTTTCTTGTCATATATTGCCTATGCTACACTGTAAAAACTAAAGGTGCCTCAAATATCTTGTTGGATACTCAAGGAACTTAAAAATGTAATTTAAGTGCCTCAAAGCTATAGTAGGGTTACTGGAGGAGCACTGACAATCTTTGCGGTTCTTGCTGGAACTTATGGGATCCTTTAAGCACTTTGTATTCAGTTCAGAGGTTCTGGAGTCACCTTTTCACTACCACGAGACCTCGAAGTGCTTTGGGGGAAATTAGAGGAACTTGAATGCTATAAAAGGGTTATTGTAAGATCTTTTAACATTTAAGTGGTTCCTGGAAGATCTCTTATGTTAAAGCCAGCATCTGGAGGAACCCAATGGTTCTGTGAGGCCAGAATAAGATTCTTATTTAGGCTATCCTATTATTATTATTACACTTGAGTTCAACAAAAAAAATCATAAATATATTTCATAAATTATACTTATGATTCAGTATACATATAGGCTTACGTTTATTTAGTAGTAGGTATATAGGCCTATTTTATTGAATAATTGAAACCTTAAACAACAACAATGAAGAAGAAGAAGAAGAAGAAGAAGCAGGAGGATAAAAGTTTTGTTCTGTCTATTCCTCTGCTGTCATCGCTTCAGTGAACCTCGAGTCGCGCTACGCGGACGCGCGCAACAAAGATCAGCTGATCATCATCATCGGATTTGAAAGTAACGGCTCCTCTCATCAAAGCTTCAGCTGTTTGTTCGGCTCTTCTTTACAAGGTTTGTAAACTCGCCAAAGAAATATAAATACAGAGTCTACTCACTATATTTTTAAACACATACATATAAACTAAATTAATTTTTATTTATTTATTGTTTTTACAGTGTTTACCACTCGTTTATTGTACCCTATGTGGTATGAAGGTTTTAGCCGCGATGCTAACTAATCTAACTAAATTAACAAAATCATTGACTTATTGTCTTAGATTGTTTTAATTCAATTCAATGTATTCTTTACAACTGTGTCTTCAATTTGCTGATACAACTAATTAATAGCTGATTCCTGCTGTCGTCAATGGCGTTTGTTATGAATAACACAAGTGGATATAACGTTAACGTTAGTTTGGTCTATTTTTGTTTAGCTATTTACTACATGTGCCCTGATTCTTAAATACCATTTTAAAGCCCTTTACTGGCCTATACATGTTGTGAATGGATATAATCAGCTTTGTTCTTTTGTTTCCCCAGAACAACCACTGCATTTCTAAAATCATCTGAACATTTCAGAAGCAACATTGAATTACAGTAAGTTAACGTTACCTGCACCACATGCAAGTACTTTATTACTATGAACTTTTCTGTGTGAAATTGTATTGTTTGATTGTGTAATCTCATTCATGTTTCTCAGAAAAATTATAATTACAGGTTAGGCACCAATAATGCTATGCATTTTTTCTTATACCTTAATTATTTGCATTTGAATATAAGACATTTGAACTCTGAATTATTGTTTCAGAGTTATAATTCAAGTTTCAGAGATATAATTCAAGTTTAGTCTTTTTTGACAAAAAAGCTATTATATGGCTTCAGAAGACTTACAACACAACTCATAACACATGAGTTGTGGACTACATTGCTTTTTAATTTTTTATATTTTTAGGATCTTTTCTGGGACATTTTTGGAGCTTAACAGAATATCAATTTTTACATAAATTGTTGCATTGAATTGAACTAGACAAGTGTACATAAGAATGATTTCATGAATGATGCTTGTGTTTCATGCAGTGAAAGCGAACGGTGACTGCGGTTGCATTATGCCCGAGATCCGCTTGGGTTCCACAGAGAGAAAGTCAAACAGGTTTGTAATGTCACAAGGCTGAGGAAATTATTTTAAGTTCACAACTATCACTTTAATAACATTACTAACAGTAATTTTTGTTCTTTGCAGAGACCTCGGTAAGCTGAAATACAAGTTTGAACAAGAATAAAAATCCTCCTGTAGACCTGAAAATCATTGAAGTGCCTGGACCATCCACCAGAAAAGAGGAAAAACAAATGAAAAAATGAAGCTTTTCACTTTTCTATCTTATTAAATACCTCACATGTCCACATGTGAAGATTTTATTATTGATTGCATTTTATGTTGCACCGAGTAAAGGCCTCGCTGTAACAAAACACATTTGTGAATTTCACAGGCAAAAAAGTCCATTGACCATTGTCATCAGTGTAGCGACGAGCACAGCTCACACAGGAGTCACTTCCAAGCAGCTTTCTGTTGGTCAAATCCAGCGAATTTCACTGACCAACTTGGTCCCATAGTGAAATTTTTGACCACACGCGAATTGTTGATCGTGTGGATTCTAATTGAAATGGCTGAAAATTCACAGAACAACAGAAATTTTTTCCGTACCTTAACTATCTATCTTGTTTCTAGTGAGAATACTCAACCATTTATGAGCACTGTTGATTCAAGTCACACATTTAAGCTTTTCAAAAGCCATAGTGTACATTACAGTCTCCAGTCTCACGGCATCCCAGGCTTCAATATTTTGAATATTAATGATTCAAAGCTGAATAACTAACCATCTGAGATTTCGGTATAGAGATAAAAGTTAGGATCATAATTTTCAGGAATATTACAGCACAATGAGATTTGGATACAGATCAGACTCATCAAGCTTTACACAACTTTAGTGAAGATGTACTTTTTTTTTTTTTTTACATTGATTTATTACATTGAACATATGTGTTTCCATACATTTTGTTGAGATGTCTTTTCTTGTATAGCCTATTGTATATACATGGTTGATTATTCATGTTGATTATGTATTATACTATTTGTTTGTGTATTCTATTCATTGATATTAATCTATTACTAGCTTCTTTTCCCAAGTGCATGAAGTGTATGTATTAAATATGTATGTAATACCGGTATGTATAAATAAATATGTAATAAACAATTCTTAGTTTTGTATTTGGTTCAGTTTGTTTATTATAATAGAAGTTAATGGTAACCATAGTAACAACATGAAATAATAATAAATAAATAAAAATTGGTTCCTGGAGGCACCCAAAGCGGTTCCACGCAGTGCCTTATATAAGAGTTCCTCAGGAAACCTGGGTGGTTCCTCAGAGAACCGCCACCTTTTTAAAGGGTTCCTAGAGGATCTACAGACGGTTCCGCCGGTGTGGCAAAGTGAAGAACCCCAAAAGGTTCCTCCAGGCACCTTTTCTTTTTACAGTGTATGATGAATGTATCATGCTGAAGTACTTCCATATACAGTGCTTTAGAAAAGCCACACTTAAAAATATGTGAAGGTCACTGCATTAGATGACAAAATATCAAACCGTGCAGACTTTATGCAAAACATTTAACAAAAAAAAAGATGTTTAGTAGGTTTTAAATGATAAAATACTGATATACAAATGAATTTTTCAAAAAGACAAAGGGCCAGATTTACTAACAGCTCTTTTGGCATTAAAAATGAAATATGCATTTGTAGGAGTTTCCTTTTCAGACGCAACATTTATAGGAATGAGAGGATTTAAATGAATCATAGAAGGTGGTTTACTAAGGTTTGCACTAGTCAATTTACTTTTTGTTGCGAAATTTACAGCACAAAAAAAGCATGTCTTAATCCAGACTATAATTTTCCCTGCACTTGACAAAGTCTAGACAGTTTCTGGTAATCAAAGTTAGTGTATTACAATGGTCACCGTTGATCCTTGAACAGCATTTCTTTTACCCCGAAAAATGTCCTATCCCTAACCATAAGTTATCCCTAAAATCAGAGGGAAATGACAGGTGAATGACACTGATGTAGAAGTATCTAACACTGGTTGTATATAAGCCTAAACTTGGCATACTGTAAACTTGTCCCTTAAATATGATTGGTTGATAGGAATGTTGTTCCAGGATTAACAAAGACTTTGATCCAGGAACATGTTGTACTTGGTGAAATCATGTTCACCTTATGTTAGCTGGCCTAAATGTGATGATCTACACCTGTGGTTACTCTGCTAGGACACCCGTGTGAACTTTAGGAGAATTGATTTCACAGATCCACTAAAAATGACCAAAACAACAGTTGATTAAAAGACACTGATCGAAAATGGTTCCAAAAAGTGAAGATAATTCTGCATTTTAGTGCAGATGACTCTAGGTTAGAGCTTTATTATATACATTTCACAAATAAAATATTTGTATATTAATCACAAACCTGAAGTTATAATTGATCAGGGCATAGGTGGGGTAGGCAAATACTTACAGCAAAGCTGAACTTTAAAAGCCTCTTCCATTACAGACAGCAAACCAAGCAATCTTTCCACATCCCTCTTAAACAATATTTGAACAACTGAGCTCAAAAAGAAGAATTAGACATGTGGAACCCTAAATACTTCTTTTCTCAAATACTAGAGTGCAACAGAGTAGTGTTTGAAGAGTCACTGAGTTAGTCTGCTAGTTTCAGACCTACAGCGGTCCCATATGGTTGGGATTTGGCCAGAACAACCCGCAGAGCCACAGAGCTGTGTGATCTCTATGGATTTTACATGAAAGCACATATTTTTGTACACAACATTACTATTTCACATCACTTTGCAGCATCATGTAAATCATCCTAGTTGTACTTGATAAAGTAAAAAAAAAAAAAAACATAGCAACACCACCCAGAGCATGCTAGCAACCACATACTGTACCATAGCAAACACCTAACACCCTATTGTGACCTCCCAAAAACGCCCTGGCAATCACATACCAAAGCAACACCTTAAAGGTCCTGATAAACTTTAAGCGAAATCAAAAAACAAACTGGTGTGATGTCATTCAGAACAAAATCAGGCCAAAACTCCGCCTTTTTCAGTCCGTCGAGGTCGGATGTCTACGAGTAAAAATACAAGGATACACTTGAGAGCTGGTTTATAGTAGAAAATAAAGCTGAAATTCTAACCAAAAGCGACACTGACACTTTTTGATGTTTGGTGCTGTAAAGCTGCTGCTTTAAAGCAATCTGATGTATTGCCATATAAATAAACGTGACGACTTTAGAGGAGTGCCGAATTGCAGAGCTCACGCAAACATCCATGTGGCTATGATCAGATGCTTTCTTAACTACTGTTTTCTCACTGTCATATTTGTTGTGCGGTTACTTGGATATTGAGAGGAAAGCGCGAAACACATATTTACATATTCATCTTAACGCCGCTCTCAGCAGCTTCAGGATGTTCGCTAACAGTATAGAGCAACAGTGCCCGCCCACTTTTCAGAGCACAGTTTTTTTCCATTCATTTTCCCATAGGGATTTTTAAAAAGGCTTTATTAAAGAGTTATAAGCCGTGAATAACGCCAATCAGCTATTAGGGTGCATAACAACATTATAAACTTTGATTTGAAGTAAAAAAAAAAATAAAAAAAAACGTTTTTTAAAATCTGACAAAATGACAAAGGTGTGAGTAGGCTACTTAGGTGACTGAGTACTTAATGGCTTTAGTGATGGAATAACAATGGACAAATATAAACCTTCTCATCTACAAATGTTGATTATATAAAAACTATACATTTTTTCACAAGGAATTCTGTGTTAAATACAATTATTTTAAAAAATAAGCTGAAATCATACGGGCTGGCGGCTTCATACTATCAATTTATAACCTCGTAGCTCACAGTAGGTAAAGTTATCGTTCAAAATCAATTTCCCTATGGTGAAAATGAATTCAGTTTTATGGTGTTGTACTTTATACCGCTGGTCACATATTTCAAAATTCTTTCTACCCCTAAGCAAAGAATGAAAAAGAACTTCACCGCACGTATATTGGGGGCTTAAACAACCACCTAGCAACACCCTAATGACCACCCAAAACATACCAACACCTTAGTGTTCACCCAGAACACCTTAGCAAACACCAGTGACCACCCAGAAGCTAGCAACCACTTAGCAACAACGTAGCATTAGCAATACCCTATAGTAAAAATAGCTTTAGGGAAACAGAAAGTATTTCTGTGCATCTATTAAACCTTTTCTTAATGTACAGAAATAGGTATCCTCTAACATTAAATGACATGAGGATCTTGATGAGTGTACAGAGGCCTCAGCCTGTGTGTATGTGTGTGTGTGATAATAAGATACTCATTCACTGCTGGAACGAAACAGCTGAGCCACTGCACATCTCACCGGGGGGGCCAGCTGAGGCATGTTATGTGTGTGTTTGTTCACACAAGCATACGTGTCCTCCTAAAGCTCTCCTGCAAAGGCTGGGGTCTTCCCCCTCTCTCTCTATCCCGCTCTGCCACACACAGTCCCAGAAGTGTGTCATTCTAGCTCTGCGGTAACTCCCTCTGACAGGCTATTAAACCAGTGGAGATTGGAATGTACGATAACCACTTTAAGTGTAAAAGCTTGGAGATGTTAAACCCCCTCAACTTTATAAAAAAGTTGTATGCTTATCACATTTGGTCTAAAGAGCAATCTGATCTGTTATCTAATTTCATTATACTTTGTTATCTTCATGCTATGGTTCATAAGTGTAGCAGCATACAGTGGTGTTTAATCTCCCTCCAATGTTAGTGAGTCCCTTCACATTTCACCACATTATTAAAGACATTTAACATTACAAATATTTCAAGGATCATTAAAGTATATCATGACAAAAAAGGACTTTTTCCACCCAATTACTCTTGTTGTTTTTTTTTGTTTTTCCCATTATTTTTAAAGGTGATTCACAAAAGATTCGCACAATGATTTTATCATTATAAATCTAAGGCAGTGCAACACATTCTCTTCAATTTTAGACAAAATTTAATTATGAATTTCTTATATATATATTTTTTTTGCATTACAGTAATGAGAATTTGGGTGAAAAATGTGCCTAATCATAATGCAAAAATAATGTCATAATGAAACCACAAAAAAACTTAATTCTCCTTATAGTCCTATTGATTCTATTAATTTTTGGATGAAATATGAACCGGCTTGAAATGATTTACTCTACTAATCTTGGTCTGGCGATTGGACTTTCAGTTGCAAATTAAAGGGTACCTATCATGGAATTTTGAAAATTACCTTTCATGTAGTGTGTAACATAGATCTAAGTGAACAAAAACATCCTGCAAAGTTTTAAATATGAAAGTTCACCGTATACAAAGTTATTGTCTCTCAAAAGTAAGAGTCGACTGAGTCGCTGATATGAATCGATAGACAAACGATGCATTTTCTCTAACTTTCGTACGTCACTTGTACAAGTTATTTGAATTCGACAAACTTTTTTTTTCACTGCGCAGGGACGAGCATGTGAAGACTCAGTGGCTAGAGTTTATATTTACAACTATACCACACAAGTATAGCCACCTTGAGCTGTGTTCGCGTTATTTTAATGACGATCGCTTCACAAACACAAATGCTTTCAAGTGTGGATTCGCGAGTCGGCTGATATAGGAAGGTTCAATACCAAGTTTATTTGGATCAGCTTCCTCCTCTGAATCACAACCTATAAGTACTATTAATAATTGTTGCTTTTATGTGTGTGTGTGTGTGTGTGTGTGTGTGTGTGTGTGTGTGTGTGTGTGTGTGTGTGTGTGTGTGTGTGTGTGTGTGTGTGTGTGTGTGTGTGTGTGTGTGTGTGTGTGTGTGTGTGTGTGTGTGTGTGTGTGTGTGTGTGTGTGTGAGAGAGTGAGAGTTACGCTCAGCAGCTTCTAGGTCTCCAATGTCATTTTTTTTGTTTTTTGAAATATGTGAAATTATGTGAAGCGTATTGTAGTACTGCAGTGCTTTATCAATATGTTTAAGCTTTGGGCTAACGCAAAATATAACTGACTGGGTCATCTGACCAATCACCGCCGATTAGCGTCACGCAAAGGATGGGTTTGGACAAATGAGTCGTCAAACGAATCATTAGGGAGTCGGTGAGCAAATCAGGTAAAAATAAATGCATATTATAAGACAACAAAAGTGTTTTTTGTCATTGCATGCATGTAAAACTGTTGTTGGGGACTCCCAGAACATTATTAGGAACATTTTAAATGCCATAATAGGTACCCTTTAATATTAACTTTAGGTGCAGTTCCTTTATATTCATCAAAAATAAAATACATCAAGGCAAAATAAAATAAAAATTGTTAACATGGAATTGGATGTGTCCTACCAGTGTCACAGACAGTGGTATTTATGGCTGTGGGCTGAACAGGAAATGGAGTGTGAAATTAAAGGGAGACTCCGGGAGCACATTTGAGGTCTGCCTTTGATAACACTTAAGAGAACAGAGCAAAGACTTTATAATCCATGAGGTCCGAAGTTAAAAGAAGAAAAAAAAACTTGACTTGAAATAAAGGTTTGTGGTCCTATAATGTATCACAGGAACAGAAGGTCAATACTGACCTATACAATAACAGATAAAGAGGGAAATAGCTTATAAGTTGAGAAAAGTGAAGGTTAAGGAAGCTCTTCAAATGGTTTAATAGGAAGCCATTACTTGCTCCTGCATGTCTTTTAGAAGTGAACAATTGTGTGGTTCAGTTCTCTCATTGGGTTCACTTTTGAGTTGGGCAGTTGCTTACTGGCCCAAGATAAAATAACCCACCTCCAGGTCTCTGATGTCATGGTCCGTAGATGCGGCTCGGATCCCTTCAATTGTTTTATTATCTGGCAAGCAAAAATAAGGTAAATTGGATGATTTGAGGTATTATTCACATCCATAGCAAAAAAAGATTACATGCCAATGCTTAACACTTAGATTTAGAAGTTTGTTCAAATCACTAAGCATAATAATGAGAAAATAGAGTAAATATTGTTTATTAAATGGATAGTTCACCCAAAAATGAAAATTCTCCTTTATTAATTACTCACCCTCATGTCGTCCCAAACCCGTAAGACTTTCGTTCAACTTCAGAACACAAATGAAGATCTTTTTGATGAAATCTGAGAGTTTTCTGTCCCTCCATTGACGGTTACGCAACTACTTGGTTTAGTCCAAATCTTCTGAAGAGACTCGATGGCTTTTATTCACATATACACATTCATCAACTCACTCATCAGTTGTGGTAAACAGAAGCTCAAGCATGTTCGCTTGACGTGCGAGAACCAATGAGGTTCATTCTCGTGTATCAAGCAGGTTCGGTTGAGCTTCTATTTATTTTCGCTGATCAATGTTTAAATGTAAATAAAAGTCTAAATTAAAACTGTTCATCATATAAAGCTATCGAGTCTCTTCAGAAAATTTTAACTAAACCACTCAATTCATATGGATTGTTACGATCTACTTTTTAAAGCGTCAAAGTGGTAGTTGCGTAGCTGTCAATGGAGGGACAGAAAGCTCTTAGATTTCATCAAAAAGATTTGATGAACAAAAGTCTTACGGGGTTTGGAACAACATGCGGGTGAGTAATTAATAACAGAAAATTCATTTCTGGGTGAACTATCCCTTTAAATTCAATCATCTTACTTCATGAGGATGTCCATTAAATACTGAGTCATGGCTCTTTCTTTCCGCCTCAGTTGTGGACCACTTAGAAAACCCTGCAAGCGTGATATCACATCTGTGGCCCAAAGCCAGTGATTCCTCAGTCGGTGTGATGTCATCACCGCTCTCATCCCCTCCAATCTGTCTGTGGAGGGGCTCTAGGTGCCTGTCGCTATAGTAACAAGAGGACCACCATCCAATGATGGTAGAATTGGCTTTCATAATCTAGTTTTAGTCACAAAATTGTGTCTTGATAATATAAATGTGATTTTAAGGTGACTGCACTCATGTTTGTAATATGGGATCAAGACAAATAACTATTCATTATGTAAGATGCGTTTCTTTTCTCCATTGCACGCAGTTAAACAAGTTGTAATGTCATTGTCCATATCTGTTTGGGGGGGTGTCGCTGCAGGTTGGGATAGATCTGCTGCAGTGAGAAAGTGACCTTGAGCTGATTCTGGGTCCTGGATTCCTGCCACTATCTGCAACCTCCTGGCTCAAACTCAAGCAGTGCTGAAAAACAATGGAGAATCACTCAGACTCTTAAGATTTATGAAATTATCCATTATAAAACACAACAAACACAAAGAAACCTGCTGTGTCACCCTAGTGACTCGAGTCTCCATTTACCAAAAGATTGTTCACTGATTCAGTGACCATTTCTACAGTATAAAGATCTTTACGTTAGCAGGTAGTCTTTCATTTGTTGTCCGAGTTTACATAATACAGTACTTGTCATTGAATTGATTCATTAAAAAAACACACTGTACAAATCCACTTAAAGTGATAGTTCACCAAAAAATGAAAATTCTGTCATTTACTCAGCCTCAAGTTGTTTCAAACCTGTAGGTATTTATTTTCTTCTGCTGAACACAAAAAAAAGATATTTAGAAGAATATGGTTAACCAAACAGGTTATGGACCCCATTGACTTCCATAGAAAAAAAAATACTATGGAAGTCAATGGGATCCATCACGTCTTTGGTTACCAACCTTCTTCAAAATATCTTTTTCTGTGTTCAGCAGAAGACATAAACATACAGGTTTTGAACAACTTGAGTAAAAGATGAGCGAATTTTCAGTTTTGGGTAAAATATCCCTTTAAGCAGATATTTAAGTAAAGTGTTTAAGCATCTTCCAAAAAATGTACAACAAAGTGGATATTTTATTGTTGTGTGAACAGACAAGACACATGACTTAGTAGTTCACTCAGATGTTATTAGGCTGTTATTACTGTTATCACATTCAAATCAGAGTATATTTGATTTTACATAATCTAATCTTTTAAAGTTCCCCTGTGGTGAAAATAAAGTTTTTAATGTTGTTTATATGTCTACGTGGTGTTTTTAGACAAACCAAATTCATAAGTCAACAATTGCAGAGTGTTTTCTCCTTAAAACTGCAGTGAACCAAAGACAGTCTCAAAAACGCGGTTTGAAATCGCTGATGTTTCTAACGTCACAAACTACCCAGCCCGATCTCACGACCAATTCGTACGAATTTGTACGAGTGGCTAATTCGTAACAATTCATACGACCTCACTCGTACGAATTTGTACGAATTTGTAGGATTTTTGCTAAATCGTACATATTTTACGAATTCCAAATTCGTATGAATTTATACGAATGACCTACTCCTGACCCCGCCCCTAAACCTACCCATCACGTGGGTTTAGACAAATCGTACGAATCCGTACGAGTGAGGTCGTATGAATTCGTACGAATTAGCCACCTTTTAATCATTCGTACAAATTCGTACGAATTGGTCGTGAGATAGCGTTGAACTACCTTGTAACCAATTACGTCAACGCGTGATCGTCAACGAGTGAATCTCTGAGCTGGTGCATGTGAGTGGAGGCGGGGCTAATTTGCATATTCATAAATCCACGTATACTAAATGAGGCAATGGTGTAGAGTTACATTCAAGCTTTTTTAAGGCATGAAGATTTTTTTTTTTCAAGGAAAAACATATAAATATGTAATTTTTGTGATCAAAGATGAGTTTTAAGGGATATAATTATTGACCACATGTGGACTTTAAGCAAATTAAACTTAATAGTATTTTCTTGTAAACATACATTTATTTACAACTTTTTCCAAAGTGTACCTTAAAATATTTGTTTAATTGCAAGTTGAAAAGCTTTTTGTTGTTGTTGTTGTTAGAAAGCCTTATAGGCCCATATAACATATGCACTGGCAAAATCTGTTTTTCTCTGCATCACTCCACTAAAGATAAAGTGAATATAAAATAATGGGAAATTTGATAAACGCAGCAAATCTATCTTCACTCCTGGTCCTGTTCCTCAGCTCAAAGCACCACATGCAGACAGGAAGGAGCATTTTTTTAATAGCCTTAAAAGCTTTTCCTTACCACCACTCTTAACTCAACTACTATAGAGTAGATCGACTGCATTGTCCCTTGTGACTGAACTTGTATATTTGTGTGACCGTGAGAGGGCTTCTAGATTGAACCAGGATCAATGGGGCTTCGCTCACGCTTGCTTCTCCAATCTTTGGCCTGTCTTAAACACATCTCACCCAAGCACAGAATTACACGAACCTCTCAGTTTTAATTAAAACATGTGAGCTAATGCAAGGCGAAGTGCATGGACACTCCTTTATATTGGTTCTCTCATGAATAATGGCTCAGCCGTCAAGAGAGATTTCCTGAACATGTGTATGATTGACATGCAGGCTCTGGCTATAAAACAAACAGCGATGAGCCTGTCACAAACCCCTCAGCACAATTTGTATGCAAAATCATCCCTTGAAAGCATGAGAATTCAACCAATGTGGTAAAGGACATTAAACTGATATCAAATAACAAATCATTAATTTGCAATGCAATCTATAGGTTAATCATTTCTAAATCAAATGTGAAATGCAACAAATTTAAATTAATTAATCAAATTTCACAGTGAAATGAATCCAGTTTTGCTGCATGAGCTATAAACACTCTAGGGAAGAAAAAGGTCCCTTACTGATTTACCACTGCAGCAAATGGCCAAATGTGTTCCTTTTATAGACAATTTGTATGTATTGTTTTCTGTCAGTGGTTTCCATGCCTCAACTTTCATATCTGTGTAAAAATGCCTCTGCTTCATGGATAGACAGAAAGGTCAAAAATTTTACTCTACAGCTGTTCGGAATACTATTTCATAAAGTATGCATATTGTGCACATAGCCTATAAAGATTTACAACATTTATGGAATACACAGATAGCTCACAGTATCACATCTGTGCATAATTGCATGTACTGTAAACAACTCCACAATTGGGCAGGTATTGTGCAGTATGCAGTAAACAGTGCACTATTACATATTTAACTGACATCAAAAAATGCTACATAGAACGGAGGCTATATACACACATATAGGCAACAATTGGACGTCCTACTTATATGATGCACTGCATGAAATACACAAATGGAGGCAAAGGTGTTTTAATTTTTAAAAAGCATCATATTTGGTCACTAGCCATGAGAGACAATAACAAAACAAAGAGCACGTATTGTCTTATAGAATATATCACTAAAAAATGAATAGCATTTTGACGATGCGGGTCGTGGAAACACCAAGCGTGACGCGTCCCCTTTAAACTGCCCACTCTGCGGATAAAGTGAGGAGTGGTAGCGCGGACTGTAATCCAAGAGTCTTTTGGTATGCACAGCAACGATTGACTGCAGATTCCATTTAACGCTTTAACTAGCTGACTAATGGGTTGTTGCGTGAACATAATGACACAACTACTGACACGTCGGCAAGCGAGGTAAACGGACAGGTAGGAAGAGATTCGAGGTGTCTGTCGCTGCAGACTTCTTATGTTTAATGTTTTGCATCTGTTCCCATGTCAACATGACAACGTGATAGAATTTGCGTTTTTCCTGTATTACAATCATTTTTAAAAGGTGCAGCTGATTCATTTAGGGTTATTTTTCTAGTATATCTAACCCTTGATTCAACCTAATGGTTGATTTAGTCAAATGAAAAACAAAATTGGCTTGAATAAAACTATACAAATTAAGGATACCAGACAACACATTTTACAGTGATTGTGTCGTCATCACTTGTCATTAAGAGATGATGCTACAATATTAACAATTTATTTTAGATTGGTTCATGGTTCAGTGATGTAAAAACACAATTCATACAGACAATTACTTAAACACACCTCTTTTATGACTCTAAGTTTTTGTCTCTAAGTTAATGGTCATTTAGATATTATTATGCAGCTTAAAGAAAAAAAAAGAAAAAATGTCCAGAGATTGCTTAAATAAAAGTGGGGGGTGCTCATTAAGCCTGAAAATATTGTCATATTCTTTTATAATTATGTGTAATTTGGGGGGAAGCTGTAAAAGGGAAATGTTTTCTAATATTACTTTGAAAAACTTTTGTCTCCCATCTTAAAGTCAGTGGGGTCTAACTAACTTTGTCATGTGACATTTTGTTCAGATCAAATAGAATAACACTAAGAAAACTTCTTGACTGTTCATATATATATATATATATATTATATATATATATATTATATATATATATATATACTCTTTTTTGTATACTCTTTATTGTTACTCTATATTTTAAGGTGACGTAGTTGCATTGAACTTACTGATTAATATTAATTAACTACATGTACTTATTATATGGTGTTAAGGTTATCTGTCTCTCTATATATTTGTACTGAAATAGGTTTGAAAACTTTTTTTCAAATCACATATTCAAGAAAAATTTTATTATCTCAGACATACTTTGTCATTGACCCTCTTAAGTTGCGCAATTATCAGTAGTTTATCAGTCACTCACAAAGATCATTCCCATTAATGTAACACATTGCCTGCCAAATTAATGGATGTGATCACTGAAAGACCATTACTTACTTACAGGACAAGCCTGACCTGTGTCTCCTGCAAATGTTTCACATTCACCTCTACTGTCGTTTGTTGCAACCAGTGTAGCAAAGACTGTGGCGACCTGCTTAATGCCTCCTTAACTGTGGAATGAAGAGACCGCCCTTCCTTTGCATCATATGCTTTGTTCCTGTCCTATCCTCCGTGTCCTTCTCAAACAACCTGCGGTGAGGAAGCTTTGGGGTAGATGAGGACACACCCGCATACTGTACCTCTCTGCCCCTCCTCCCTGCCTGCCCCGTTACGCACAATACGCCGGTGTGCGGAGAGCTACAGCGGACAGCAGCAGTCAGGATTTAAGGAATCAGATGAGTTTGTCGTTTTCATCGGTCACACAGACGCCGGATTGCTATCCTCACTTCGAGAAGGCTGTCGTGACTTCTGGGAACCTGAGGAACCACAGTGGTGATTTAGAAGTTTATCCAAGCAGGTAAAATGTCTCAGTTCTGATTATGTACTCTGGAATATTGAATATATGGATGCTTTAATATTCATTTATTTGCTATGTGTATGTCTGTTTAAAATGTATTATATAATGTGGAGGGATCTGAAGAGTAAAAAGAAAGAGGGACCACTAAGTCTTGTTTAGCCTAAAATGTATTTTCTTGCAGTTTAATATTTCATAGGCTGCTTCTGCTGAATATTTTAAAGCATGCTGGCACCGTTTGGGACAAGCAACATTCCAGCAAATATGTACGAACAGCATGCCATATGCGGTTCTTTGAATGTTTGGGTACTTCATGGAAAAGGAGGAGAAAAGGATGGGGGACACATGCTTGCGCACGCTGTATGGATGCAGCATAGTTATGTAGGATGTGCATGTCTCATAGAGTAGGGCCTCTTTTATTTGACTGCACTGTGAGAGATGCAGTTTTATATCACTGGATATTTGTCCATTGCCGAACATTATATTTTCATTATATTGTGGTTCTTTAAGAAGAACAATGAACTGCTTTACATGTGAATGTTTAACTAAACATGCTGTTCTATATAAATTGTGCACTATATTTTTAGATCTTCTTTTGCCTACGCTTGCAATTTTTTATGGCATGTGTGGTATCTCTCAGGATTACTATACTAGGGCCATACTTTACTTCTCTTAGTTATTTTCCTTTAGAGTGAAAGCAGGCAGAGTCCAATGCAGTATATAGAGAAAAAAACCACTAAATATTACATGTATATTAAAATTAAAATGATTTAGAATTGTAATGTTTTGCATCTTATTTTTAAACACTGGCGCATTACACATTATCAGAAAGTGTATCACTTTACCTGTATTCACCCTTTTTTTGTTGCAGAAAGCCTTACACTAAAACAAAAAAAAGTTACAATTAACTTGGATGTTTAAGTCATTTCAACTTAAATTACATTAAATTGACTTTAAAAAAATGAGTTGAATCTTGTATAACTTATTGCTTAACATTTTAACTAGTTAAAGCACTGTAAAAACATGTTGTCATGACTTATTTATCCTATATTTTTTACAGGGACACAAAATTAAAGATATTCGCATGTTGTCTTTGTTGTCTTTCAGTCGACCCATCCAGTAGCACGCTGTGGCCCTTAGTGCTCTACGGTGTCAAGCCCCCTTCTGTGTGGATTCACACCCTGCATTTTCCCACCCTGTGGCGCCCTGCCTCAGTGAAAAGTGCAGGCCTCACCCTCCTGCATTATGACTGTGGCCACGGGCGACCCCTCAGATGAGGTGGCGGCACACCCTGGTCTTCCTCAGGACTATGACCCTGGAACGGAGCAGGAGTGCTGTGAGCGAGTGGTCATCAACATCTCGGGTCTGCGATTTCGAGACGCAGCTCAAGACCCTTTCGCAATTCCCTGAAACATTACTGGGGGACCCCAAGAAGCGCATGAGATACTTTGACCCGCTAAGGAACGAGTATTTTTTTGATAGAAGCCGACCCAGCTTTGACGCCATCCTCTATTATTATCAATCGGGCGGAAGGTTGCGGAGACCCGTCAATGTCACTTTGGACGTGTTCTCGGAGGAGATCCGTTTTTATGAGCTCGGAGATGAAGCGATTGAGATATTCAGGGAGGACGAGGGTTTTATCAAGGAGGAGGAGAGGCCGTTGCCTGAGAATGAGTTTCAGAAGCAGGTCTGGTTGCTGTTTGAGTATCCAGAAAGTTCTGGGCCAGCCAGGATTATAGCGATCATATCAGTCATGGTCATCCTTATCTCCATAGTCAGCTTCTGCCTGGAAACCTTGCCCATCTTCCACAGCGATGAGGAGGAGATTCAAAAAATCCCCATTGCCGGCAGTAACTTCACAACCATTTACACATCCAACTACTTCACAGACCCGTTCTTCATTCTAGAGACGCTATGCATCATCTGGTTCTCCTTCGAGTTCTTGGTTCGCTTTTTTGCCTGCCCTAGTAAAGCCAGCTTCTTTGTGAACATAATGAACATGATTGATGTGGTGGCCATCATTCCTTACTTCATTACACTGGGAACGGAGCTGGCGGAGAAAGCGGAAGAACCGCAAGGGCAACAAGCCATGTCTCTTGCCATTCTGAGGGTTATAAGACTCGTACGAGTCTTCAGAATCTTCAAACTTTCCCGTCACTCAAAGGGACTTCAGATTCTTGGCCAAACACTCAAAGCCAGCATGAGAGAATTAGGTTTACTCATCTTCTTCCTCTTCATCGGAGTCATCCTCTTTTCTAGCGCTGTCTACTTTGCCGAAGCTGACGAACCCGAGTCGCAGTTCTACAGCATCCCGGATGCCTTCTGGTGGGCTGTGGTTACAATGACAACCGTTGGTTATGGAGATATGGTGCCTACAACCATTGGAGGAAAAATTGTCGGATCTCTCTGTGCCATCGCTGGCGTCTTGACCATTGCCCTTCCAGTGCCCGTCATCGTCTCAAACTTCAACTACTTCTACCATCGAGAAACAGAAGGTGAAGAGCAAGCACAGTATCTCCAGGTTAGCGCCCTCAAAGCCGATTCCCAAGAAGAGCTGAAGGGAAGTCGAAGTGGATCCACCATCAGCAAGTCCGACTACATGGAGATCCAAGAAGGTGTCAACAACAGCAACGAGGACATTCAGGACGAGAACCTCAAGACAGCCAATTGCACTTTAGCCAATACAAATTATGTTAATATCAAAAAAATGCTGACAGATGTCTAGTCATTTGGGGAGCAGCTCCGACTTGAATTTCAAAAGGACTAGTGCACCGTATTCGAAGGAGGATTGTTATTAACATGAGATTTCCGATCTCCAATACCTCATTGAAACCGTACATCCAGATCCGTCCACAATCCAAGTATTCATCAGTGTTCGCATGGAGTCATCTACATCATCCAACACCTAATCCGGAGCAGGAGCCAAGTATTTATATGGAACTGTGGAACACGAATAAACAGCACATGAGTGTCAATATATTTCAGTCAACATCTTACTCTCAAAGCCAAGCTTCGCCAAAGAAACGTCATTTGTGTGCTTCATCTGCTGTTAAAAAGGTTTGCCGTCACACGCAGTTCATGTATATGATACAAAGAATACTCACAGAAGTTTCATCCACTCTGATGCTGCTTGTTAAGAACACCAATATTCACATACGGTTGTCTATTATTTTAGTGTTATTATAGTGATCAGCTGGGAATATCATTGAAGCACCTGCTTCTGTGTCGACAGTTGTGTGTGGATCCAAAATACATATGTATGGACAACACCTGTATCTACTCCTTGATTATCCTTTTGCAAAGCTTTTGAAGACAAGATGAATGTCTGTACATGTCATATTTTATGTTATTTTTAGTCTGCAGTGTCTGTGTCCACTTGTTCAACGGTTTTTCTTTTCTCATCTCATATCACTTTTTAACCATTTTTTTGACGTTTCAAATTTATTTGCAGTTCTTCAGGATAAAGTGCATAGCATACAGAACAGGCTAAATGGAAAATAAGCAAAATAACACCCTAGTGCCACAAAAAAAAAATGCTTGATGTATTGTATGTAAGAGGATACTGCTCAGTGTATATATTCTGCGAGCTGCAGAGATAGTCCAAAATGTAGTTGATATTCAAATAACTTTGCCACTTAATGAGCCATATTGTAGTTCACACTTTAATGTCCCCTAGCACATTTGTAGCAATGATGTCAGATTGTTTTTAATCACTGGCTTGTCTATCATCTTGAAATAATTTTCAGGTGTTGATAGAGCGTGTAAGATGTTTTGTCTTTTCTTTTACTGGCTTGGATCGAGAAAAAGCACTGGTATTATAGTGTTGCATGGCCTCAATCCTCATGCCTAATGGCATGGATTTTCAGCTCAAGAGAAAGTGATATACAGAAACTTAGCTAGATATTACAACAATATGTATCTTGCTCTGTAAATATACATATATACAGGTTCATCTATTTGTATCTGTTTTATTGTGATCCAAAGGTGCTTTTTTCAGGTTTTGTTTTGCAAGTGAATCTATAAAAAGACACTCAGCGTTGCATTTGGACAGACAGTGCAGCATTAGGGCATTGATTGCTGGGACATTGATTGTCTTAGTTTCAGGTGACCTTGAAATCTAGATATACAGGCTTACACAGGTCTCTTGTCTCTTGCATTAAAGACTGTTTTATCGCTAACAATGAATCAGCAGAGAGCTTTTGAAAACTATGTAAGTCAATATTGTCTTCATTTGATTAACCATCTACAAAAGTTCTGGCTTCAGCCACAGTTGCGGCATCCTCTCCTCAAACTTATATGATCAAGTATAGCCATTATCGAGGCAGTATAGCCACTACATTGTATCAAGTATAGCCATTATCTCAAGCATCTTATTGTTTTCATGCTTCTCTTTATACACAAATTTTGACTGTGTATGCATGGATTGAAGATTTGGCTCTATTATTTGATGTGGCACATGACTGTGCACCTTTAGAAGGTTTCTCACCCACATCTATTTCAGTATCTCACCTGGACTGCAGGTGCCTTTGTCTTCGTCTCTCTAATGTATATATTTTTTAGCAAACTATGTGCTGATGCTGCTAATTTCGAAGCAGATTGTGCATTCACAGCTGCTGCTAATTATGTTATCTTGTTTTAATTCAGAGTATAGACATCACTGCAATGCGCACAGTTGGGGTATAGGTTTAACAAAGTGTATGAAACTGAATGTCGCCATACGGTGCAGAGCCAGTGCCTAAGATATGTACTAAACTTGTTTGGATGCTTTAAAGCCGAAGTGTGTATTTTTTTATGTTAATTTAGCTGTAATTAATTCCTTCATGGACTGATTTCCCCAAAACACTGCGGTGCTTTCAAATCTTTGCTCTGTTAAAGCAGCCCAACACCACACAACTGACTCAACCAATGGTGTGATATAAGTGTGAAACTATCTGTCTGTCTGAGCAATGGCAGATTTGAAGGTCTGTTTTGAAAATATAATTTTGGTAATTCCATTAGGAGAGCAGAAATTACACACTTCAGCTTTAATGCAGGCAAACGGCAGGTTTTCTATGCATGACATTGGACAGTATGCTGTTGGTGAATCAGATGTATCATCCTAATACACATTGTCATTGTAACTTCATATTTAATGTGTGGCAATAACATATATTGTGATTTTGGTGCTAGACCTGGCTGTGTCGAAATGTCAGGGCTATAACAGTACCTCTTTGAAGAATTCTTTTTTCCACATCTGTGCAACACTGGAAAACCGCAGTCATTGCTTAGCTTGCAGGTGCACTGGCTTCTCGCATTACGTTTGCATTGTATGTTGATTTTCTAAATGTCATTTGAAAGGCTAAATGACAGCATTGAATGTCACAAAATCATTTTGTAAGCATCTTATAATCAGTCCATGCATTGCCACGGTTTAGAAGGATGTACATCAACTTATGCAATCAACTTTTTTGTCTTCACAGTATTTTTGTTTAAAAAATGACGGGTAGAAAAAAAGCCATAGTTCACCCAAAATGAATATTAGCCCATGATTTACTCACCCTGACGCCATCCTAGGTCTATATGGTATTCTTCTTTCAGACGAGAGTAAAAAATTTCCTGGCTCTTCCAAGTTTTATAATGGGAGTGAATGGGTATATTTTTTGGGAAGTCCATCAAAGTGCATCCATCCATGATAAAAGTGCCCGAAACGGCTCTGGGGGTTTAATAAAGGCCTTTTGAAGCAAAGCGATGTGTTCGTGTAAGAAAAATATCCGTATTTAAAACTTTATTGATGCACAACGTAATGACGAACGCGGTTGTCCAGCCCTGTTTGTTTGAACCACGAGAGGCGTCAAAGCTTGTCATAAATCATCATCGGCAAGTGTTACTCTTTTGGCGTAAGTCGAAAGAATGTTTTTTATATAACTCCGATTGTATTCGTCTGGAAGAAGAATGTCTTATAGACCTAGGATGGCTTCAGTGTGAGTAAATCATGGGCTCATTTTCATTTTTGGGTGAACTATCCCTTAAAGGCCAAATTTAATCAAATCTATATCCATAAAACAACCTTTCAATAAAGCTGTATTACTATTATTAATTATATTACATTTATCACACATATTTACACCAATTGAATTGAATTTGGTATAAATAAAATTAAATACTAATATCATAATTTTAAATGATTTTTTTTAAGCAATGTTTAATGTTAAGTCAACATGAAACAATATTCACAACCCATTTTACTTTACTAATGTGATGTATTTTCTGGTGAAATAGTATTTTCAATGGGGGGAAATGTAGGCTGGCACTTAATATGAAAAGGAATATCATTTCAGAGGCCAAATATTTTTTTTCTCTTTGTTTAATCATACACAATAGATCCAGGAACTTTATTACGAAAGTAAATATTTCGATTCCATGTTGACTTGAAGCATAAACAGGAACTGTTGTGAAATTTTGATAGGTTTAAAATACAGTGAAGTTGCAAGAACATGTTGTACCATGCTTTGATTGCCTTTGGCCTGGTGTGTGTGTGTGTGTGTGTGTGTGTGTGTGCGTGCGTGCGTGCGTGCGTAAAGCTCTTCAGACCCGATAGCCTGTGCTCAACAGCCAGACCGAGGGAGTCTAGACTTATACAAACACCTCAATTGGCAGAGAGCTGAATGTAGTCTATTTCAACCCATTCTGGCTGTAAAGGACAACCCCCAACACACTGAATGTTTTACATTCCTGTTAGTGTGATCCGGTCTATAATATTCTCTATAACGCAGCCATGTTTTTTAGGATGTAAAGCACTGAAAAACAAAATGTCTTCAGTGTTACTGGATGTAAAAGATGCACTTTACAAGCACAACCAGTGGACAATCTATGGACGGAGACATGCATATAACCCTTCCAAATGATCAATACTGTCTTAAAGCAAATACAACAATGAAGATGATATATGAAACCCGAAAGCTGTGTTGCTTGTTCCTTTCAATGGATCTCCATGTTGTCGTGCATCGTCTAAATGTCATAGAGTTGCTCAGAGCTACGATTTTGCAGATAATTTTAGAAAAGGAAATAATGACAGCATAATGTTTCAGAACACTAGGAGCTTTTTGATGTCGATATTATTAGCTCATCCAGAGGAAGAGGTTGGTAGCTTGAAACCATTCAGGGAAAGGTGCCTGGTGGCATCTTTGATTTCATTCCGCTTTAAGTGCTCATCGTATAGTCCTCTGCACTTCCCACAGTGATGAGGGTGTGCTAAAAATAGCCATTTCTTTGGGAGCAAAATACATGTGAAACTGTATGCGTGTCTAAGAGGATGATATAGACAAGGCTGGTGTATAAAGACTGTCAATGTATATTGGCTTAAGCTCTAGAGAGTTGGACGCAGAAGATGAGAAAGAGAGAATTATAAGTGACAATAGGAGGAGGACAGAATGTTCAGAAGAGACGAGAATAGATGACAGGGAGCGGGAGGTGCGGGATCAAATATGACACCTATGGTTATAGGTTATGCGAAAGATTTTGTTCACCAGCAAATCATTCTTAATTCGCCCTATTCATAGAATATTAATTATGTTTGCGTCGCTCTCATATCACAGTAGCTATACTGCATTCCAGAGTAAAGAATGATTCCTTTCTAATGCAGTTATTTATTGATTTTTTTGGACTGAATATGTTTCAGTTTGATCATTTATATGAATGTGGACTGACACTCCACAATCGATTTGCATAAGCTATAAAAAAATATATATTCTAGCTCATTTTTCTTAAGCATTGCTATAAGCCTACAAAAACAGAATTAAAATTCTGGAAATCTCAATCCCTCTGTGTGCTGGTGCTGCCCGAGGTAATGTTTCATTGAAAAGGAGAGCGTAGATGCCCTCTAAAGGCAGGACACTGAAATATAATGAGGTAATGTTTCATTGAAGAGGAGAGAATAGATGCCCTCTAAAGGCAGTGCCCTGAAATATAATGCACATATATTTTCACTGTCTAACAAGATCATATTTTTGGTTGTATGGGTGAATCTCACAAATAAATGCCTGGGTTATATGGAAAAACTATTTTAAGAACTTTTTTATAATTATTTATTTTATTTTTATGACAAATTGTCATTACAATAATTAAAATCATCTGGTTCGGTCGTAATGTTTGTTTGTTTCTTTGTTTTTAATAAAATTTATTTTAAATTAAATTTAGCACAATGAATATTACTATGATATATACTTACAATCGTACTTGAACGATTTATAAACAATTTTAATCTGCTGCTGTCCTTAATTGCTATGACAAAAAGTCACAATGCAAAATATATATACACATACAGTATATATAAATAATAATATAATAAAATACAAAATAATGAACAGAATAATAGTCATTTTTATTCTTTTGATTTGAGGGCGAAATTTGACCTGGCCATTTCAGAATGCTTCAAAGCATTGCTTTGCAATTCTGAGACCACAAGCTACATCATATTGTATGATGATTATTATTATTATCTGTAAAACATATACTCTTGACAATTTCTACGATGTATACTGTATAACTATGCCCTAACCTGGAAATAGCATACTGGTATAGCTGCTTGTAATCTTGTTTAGAAAAAGAAAAACTATTTTATTTTATAATGCAACACTTCACTAATGAAAGTATTCAAATCTCCTTTCAGCTCCCAAGTGTTCATTTGCCATATGGCCTGGACTCAGATCCAAGAACACGGGCTCCTGAGCCACACCCTCGTCCCCGAGAGATGGAAAACTGCTGAACCAGAGGGAGGTGGAGTCATACTTCACTCGCACTGCCCTGACCGGCTGTGTTTGTTTACCACAGATATGCCACATGCTGTTGGGTTTAGCTGCGGATGTCAGTTATTTTCTGTAAAAAAAAAAAATCTGGATTTTATCAACTAAATCACTGAGATGTTAAGAATAAATCCATGGGGGAAGTTATATTAACAAATACAAAAACAAATAAATGGGAAAGAATATGGTAAAGAGGGAAAGGATTTCCCAGAGAAACTCCAACCTCTTAGTCTAAACTCATCAGTTGTTCTGTCATTCTGTAAACATAAACCTCCTCAGATTTATAATCATTTATAACCATCATAAATCTATTTGACCGTGTCTCCTGCTGAGTCTAGTGATGTAAGCTGTATTGATGTTAGGTACAGCATGATTCTTGTAACCTACCAGAGATATGAGAAGTCTTAAAATATCCACCATGAGTTAATATTTCATCACCAACTGCAAGCTCAGCATAGTCTCTCTCCAACAGGGAATCTTTCCTATGGAAAGCAACAGAAATGTCGTAGATAATAATACAATTTGGTTAAGGTAACGTGAAATAATGCAACAAAAAAAGACTTATCAGACCATAGACTATAGATAGTTTAAGATCAAGGGTAAGAGGTTTATTTTCTCTCTTGACTCCCTAATATTAAAGGGATTTTTTTTACTTAAATGCATAAATGAGGACATTATATTTTTTGTTTCAAACGTGCTTTAAAAGCATCCAATAAAAGTGCATCAGTGGCTTATTCTAAAACTTTTCCTTTAAGCAGATGATTTTCTACTCTTGTCCACTAGGGGCAGTGTGCAACAACACAAGGGCTCCTTAGATCAGGTTTCAGTACAAGCAGCATGTCTACTACAGAGGGAACGTCACTAGAGAGAAAAGGACAGAAATCCTAAACAATCTGCCAAAGGACAAACTGAAATAACACTTTTGTTCTCACTAGTTTTTAAACATGGAAAATGCTTCCATAAGTGGATAATTACTCAATTCCTTACATAGGGATGTAAGACTCCTCCTGCAATGACTCTCCAGACCACTAGGGAGCGCTGTTCTTCTCCCTCCTGCAATGACCTCCCAGCCACTAGGTGGCACCCATCTGCTAGTGAAGACTCTCTAGTTAAGTACCACAACCCTCCAGTCCACACCCATCTATCTCAAGCTGCTCCAGTCCTACCTAACACCAGCCTAGTCTCAGTCTCCACAGCACCTCTCCTACTCGAGCCTAGACTTCCAGCCCCTGAAGGATCATTGGAACACAGAGATGTGTCGATGATTTATTACAGTGTGCTCTTGCTTTCAAATTGCAGCCTAACAGTTTCCCTACAGAGAGCAGCAGGTGGTGCCACCTAGTGGATGGAAGAGTCATTGCAGGAGAGGGCAGACAGCGCCCTCTAACGGCCTGGAGTCATTGCAGGAGGAGTCTTAAGGGGATTATTGCAGCAAAGGATACATAAGATTTTGTTTTAGAATGGTTTTGCATTCAGGTTTCAGAAAACATAGATCAAAAAAATTATATTTTGGCCAATTTTGTGAATTCTATCTTACAAAAAAATTATATTGTATTTTTGGGCAAACAAGTGTCAAACAGAAATTGAAAGTACTACATGCATCTTGGTGGCTAAAAGCATAATCAAATTAGCCAAAATATTTATTTCTAAGTCTGCGGAATGTTTGGAACTTTGTGAATGACAGACAGTTCTGTGGGCAGAGATTCTATTTGAGCCTGACCATGCTTGAAACAACAGCCAGGGGTTGTCTTTATACTTCTGAGAGTATTAGATGACTTTTCTTAATATTCATCAAAAGAAGATGAGCATTTTCTCCAGTTAATTACCTAGAAACATAACTCGAAAAGTTTGTACAACAAAGATTGTACATTCAAACCCCAGAAAGGTGGTTTATAAGCTGCCTACCATCACTGTTCCCTTGATCAATCTGCTTAAAGAGATAGTTCCCCTATATAAAAATCATCATCATCACTTACTCTCAAGTTGTTCCAAACCTGTATGAGTTTATAGTACCAAAGAAGATATTTTAAAGAATGTTGGTAATCAAACAGTTCTGGACTTCCGTAGCAGGGGGTAAAAAAACTATGGTAGTCATTGGCCTCTGTCAACTGTTTGATTACCAACATTCTTTAAAATATGTTTTTATAAACTCATACAGGGTTAGAACAACATGAGGGTGAATAAATGATGACCATTTTCATTTTTGGGTGCACTATCCCCCTCAGGTGGTTGTCCTCTAGTTACGAGATGTACAGTAAGTCTCTGCAAAACACAAAATAATGAAGCACTACAATAAATGCCCCCCAACATGCAGCAGTTTCAATGTTAAAATCACCGCATGACCCATTTTCATAACCAGGCCATAAACAAACTAGTATTTAAAGAATCAATGCGGGTAAAACTAAAGACCCAAGAGGTGTAAATGTTAAAACCCATTTGTTTATGGAAAGCATAATTTCGTTGTAAGTGAATTGGACTGCATAAAATCAATGGAGCCATTCCATTACTCGCAGACCTATTGATCGCATAGCAGAAGAGCACAGCCTGGTCTGTGTCAAAAGCAGAGTCCCTTCGACTGTGAGAGTTGCTAAGGTGATAGACAGTCTGCTTCGGTATGGGCAGGTCTGTGAAATACTATAGACAAACTGTAGACCTTAATAGCCTGAGTCTCATTTCACATGTAAGACTACACAGGCGAGAGACATTTAACTCTTGACACGCCACAAAATAGCCATATTACAGTGGCCGCAAAAAAGTATTTGGACACCTAAGCCACACTTAAAAATTTATGAATGTCAATAATTATCCAGCGTGATGGTGAATTTTATTTTAAAGAGAGATAGCAGAAGCAAAAATTCCAAGTAAAACATTTTAAAAATGATAAAGATGATACAAAAACAAAAACTTACTTTTTTTTTTTGCAGTGCTCAAATGTTTGGGGTCAGTAAGATTATTTAATGTTCTTGAAAGAAGTCTCATAAGGCTGCATTTATTTGATCAACTACAGTAAAAAAAGTTATATTTTGGAATATTATTATAACTTTTTGTATATTTTAATGCATTTTAAAATGTAATTTTCAGCATCAGTCTTCAGTGTCACATGATCCTTCAGAAATTATTCTAATATGCTGATTTAGAGCTCAAGAAAATTTCTTATCATTATCAACGATGAAAATATGTGTGCTGTGTCATATTTGTGTGTGCAGTGATATTTTTATTTTCAGAATTCTTTAATGAATAGAAAGTTCAAAAGAACAGTATTTACTTTTGGTATCATTATAAATGTCTTTAATATCTTTTGATCAGTGTAATGCTGAATGAACGTATTAAATAAATAAAAGTCTTGTTGACCCCAGACTTTTAAATGGTAATGTAGGAGGCCATGACTTGTATACATTTTCTGGTTGTCCAGTTAGAAGCTCTACAATCCCTTGGCAATTCATACATTTGTCCATGTGCAAAAAAAAAGCAAATATTTGTATTCATTCTTTCTGCTCACACAGCGTCTCCAAGGACAGAATGAGTACACAAGCATGAATGTTAGGAGTTTATAGATGGAAAAAAGTCAAAAAGAATATTGCAATATATGCAAAACAGCGTGTTCTGGGAAATTTGCCCAAAAAATATCAACCCATGCTTTCCAGCTATGAATAATCAGGAGGGGCACGGCTACCTTCAGGCGCCATTAGTTTCAGATGTAACTCAGTTTAAACCTTGATTCTCTAATACGCTGTTTTTGCATTCCAGATTGTTTCTGCTTAACCAACGCAAACAACACCGGTGTTGTGGGACTACTCTGCTGCTGTACAATAGGCTGGCCAGATGGCTCCACAGAGTGAGACTGATACAAGAGTAAAGGACTCTGGAGAGCTGGCGCGCACCTGTGAGAGCCGCTGCAGAACTAATTAAGAGGGTTGGCTGTGCTAACAGGCTGCTTCCAAAACTGCCAGGTACAGATAGATCGCTTCCAAAATAGGTGGGAACCTTAAGTGTGTCTCGGTCTGTTTTATTGAGAAATCTTTAGCTGATGGAATGACGCTTCGGTAACAAGCGAGTGGTCTCTGAAAAAATTATAAATTCTCTACACTACAGCCTTTATCTCTATTTATAGGGGCTTTTGCTGATTTATACCATCTGAGTGATGCTCTGGACTACATCCAGAACCCTTTATAGGCACGATCCCTCTGGGCGAGTGGATCATTTCTGGCCTCATCGGGAAGCTGTAGCTCAATCCTATAATGGGTGTGATGCAGCAATGCAAACGAAGCAAATGTAGCCGGCTTCACGTAACTTAAGACAATTAAAAAGAAAAACGTTTGCTCATCAGAACACTAAAACAAAACTGGTAAAAAATGATACAAAGAAATATATCAGAATAATGTGGTGAAAAATTAACAAAGTTCCTATTAAATAACCTGCGGTATTATATTCAAAACATCTTCTGAAAGTATAAAAGTTGGTTGGTAATACTTTATTTTAAGGTGACGTAGTTACACGTTACTACATGTACTTGCTATGGTAATAACAATACATTATGCATAATTACAAACTAACCCTAACCGTAACTCTATAGTAATGTAGTTAATTATTATTACTGAGTACTTATTTGAGAAAGTACAATAACTTAAGTAAACTACATCACCTTATAATAAGTGCAACCAGTTGAGGTATCCTGCATAATGTAAAACTTCCTACAGGAACTGAAATTTTAGTTTTTTCTTTTCTGTGCAATCCTCTAAACCATTTGATTATATATATATATATATATATATATATATATATATATCAAATAATAGGTTTAGATTGACAAAATATATCGGCCACCATATCAGTACCGGCAGATATCGTTTCATTTTTGATGTTATCGTTATCGGCCTGATAAGAAAGTTTGTCGATAAAAAATAAAAAAAAATAAAAAATTTAAAGCCGATAAATAATGGATTATTTGCTTCAGCTGAGACGCTTCAGATGTGCACTGTTCAACATGATGCTTTTGAATTGCTTGAAATATGATTGGAATCACTTCAAAAAGGAAAATACAGTAAAGTGAAACAAGTCTGTCATATCGGCTACGTAAAAATAAAATGAGAACATTATAATTGTGTGTTTGGGACATGGCTTTTATATATATAGAACTTTGGATTTAGATTTATCGGCCAATAGATCGGTTATCAGCTTTCAAATATAAAGATTTACCGGTATCGGCTAAAATGTTCATATCATAATATATTTATATATATGATAGATTTAAATTATATATATATAATTTACTAATCTCAAGACAGGAAAATATCAAAATACTACCCCCTGCAAAACATCAGTCCACCACCCTTTTCATTATGATAAAAAAAATTCACCTATGACTGGAGGAGTTTTCCCTCTTTACTGTTCTCGTCTGGCAAGATTGCAGTAGATTACATTCTTTCTCATTTTTATCTCTTTCTGTCTCCCGTTTCAAATTCATGACTGGGCGTTCATTCTGTTAATCTTGCGAACCCTCGCCTCCTGGCACCAGTTCTGCTTAAGTTGGCAAGGACGTCAAGAATGAATTACAGTCAGCCTTCTGGTGCACAGGAACCTTGGGATGTAGAATGAGGGATTTTGCTCTTATATGGAATATGACACTGCACTAATTGCCCCTCACAGTCCTCTATATGCCATTATCATATGCATAGACAAGCTCAAATTAATTCTCAGTAGCTACTTTAGTTGACACAAAAACTGCCAACTGTGTTAGTATCAGCTTAGATGAAATCTGACTCGTGACTGTTTTTCCCAGGTGGGGTTATTGTGCGTCAAACAAAAGTCACGTGTTGTTTGAAAGCACGTGTGGTTGAAAATGACAACAAGAGGTAGAAACCTCAGCTTTAAAATGAATGATGTACATAGTGAATGAGAACAAGACTACTGAATCAATTCAGGTGTTATGTAACAAAATGAGTGGAAGGCAGAAGGATCTCTAGCGTTTTGAGTGCACATGTAGGCCTGGGTGGTCCATCAAATGCAGGGGGCAACACATAGGAAATTTCCTTTTAAAATAATGATTGTAATTTTGACAATTATTTTTTCCCAAAGTTTGAGGGATGTAGTTTTGCATAGCAATCACTATCAACATGTGCAGCTTATTCTGGCACAAAGACATCCAAATAGAAAAGAATAGTCCATCTGATTAACATAGTTTTGACAAACGCAAAGTTTGTAAGCGGAAGAGAATGTTTTGTAAAAATGTAAAAATTGTAAACTACTCATGCCTCCATAAAAATACAAAACTTATGCCGCAAATTTTGAATGACTCAACCAACGTTCAATGCAGCATTGAAAAGATACAATGCGAGAAGGAGAGACTGTTTCGGTATGAAACTACAAAGATCTAACTTTAAAAACAAAGCGGAACTGTGCGTAAGGATCCCATTTATTTAGAGTGCCCCAAAGAAAACTCTTAAATATGCCACTTGCAATCTTCCAGAAGTGCTTCTTGTATCAGCTAGAAATATAACAATCTATTGTTCATAATTTTTCACACAGCATCTTAAAATGTCAAATCTCATGCGCAAAACACGAGTTGAACGACTAATTGACCATCACAGTAGTAGTCCGTTACGTACCTTTGTAAACATGACAAGATAAAGTGGTCAAAAACCTGTGCACCCAAACTCTGGGAAACTGCGAAACGCCAGCCACTGTTGTGTTCAGCATGCATCAGACGACCCATGAACGATCCATGGTTGTGTCGTCCCTGAAACTAAAGCATGACATGACTTCATGTTGTTCAAAGTATGATGGGTTAGCACATACCCAATCAACTGATACAGTGAACACTTAAGCCACCAATGTCTCATGGCCCTCCGTCAATCAATACTTGGGTGACATTCAACTTCTCCTCACTTTTTTCACAGTAGATCATTCAGCGTTTTTGCGACCTACTCAAAACCCTTACTCAGGCTTTACTGAACATTTGTAGAGACATGCAGATTGTCTGGAACCAAATCGGTGTCCTGCAGCACTTAGATACATTGTTACCTTTTGTATGTCTCATTTGCAGTTGCCAGACATCAGCAAGAAGCTAAAAGAAGACTTGATGAATGACCCCTTTCACTTCTGCCTCTGGACCCTAAACAGAATTGCACTGGATCTCCTGTATAAGCAGTTTAAAGTTGGACTGCGTTGTGTGGCTGAATCGCTGCCGAGCACTGCTGCAGATGTTTGTGTGTGAGAGCGTACGCACTTGTGTGTGTTTGACAGCGATACTGGGTGCCGAGTCAGGTCCCCTGAGCTGATGGGGGAGGACGGAGCCCGAGATGTATGTGATGTGATTTGTGTGTGTTTCTATGCAAGTTATAGTGTGTACAAATGTGTGTGCTGTGTGTTTGACAGTGATGCCAATTCAGGCCCCCTGAGCTGATATAATGGAAAGAGGCTGAAACATTTGTGATGTGTGCATTATACAAACTGTGTGTGTGTGTGTGTGTGTGTTGTGTGTGGTGTGTGTGTGTGTGTGTGTGGTGTGTGTGTGTGTGTGTGTGTGTGTGTGTGTGTGTGTGTGTGTGTGTGTGTGTGTGTGTGTGTTGTGTGTGTGTGTGTGTGTGTGTGTGTGTGTGTGTGTGTGGTTCTGCACATTAAAAGGTGTGGCAATGTTCAGAATAGAATACTAGTTGTAGACAGACAGTCAATAAAACCCAAAAATAAACAGCAGTTCCTGCTGAACCAAAACACTGCAGCATTTACAGCATTTGCAGCATTTACGCCATGTTGTAACCGTAATTACGAGATGGCATTCCGTCACATTCTAGCTAGAGATGTTCACGTCCAGACTCGGATTTATGCGTTTCTATATCAACACTATCAACGGCAAAATTAATCTGCAGCAGTTAGGTGGTACAAGAGCTTTGTACGTTGTTTACGTTCATTATTATTGTAACGTTATGTGCTTTGAGACATGAGGTGACACTACAGACTCTGATGTGTGTGTTCATGTGTTTTGGAGGAGGAGCGGCTATGTAGACGCTATGAAGGGAGGGTGCTCATGCTTTCAAAGCTAGCTCGCTAATTTGGGGTAAGATATTTTTAAAGAAATAAATACTTATATTTTGCAAAAATGCATAAAATTTATCAAAAGTGATTTAACATGTAACATCTATGATGTTAAAAAAAAAACTTTAAATTTCTTTTAAATTCATACCTTTTTTTATTACATTCTATTCATCAAACAACGCAGACAAAACATATCACCGTATCAGGGCTCCCATAAAATCTAGAGAAATCGGTAAAACCCAAAAATCTGAATATTAGATTTTTATTTCTTAAATTTCTGAAGGATTATGTGACACTAAAGACTGGAGGAATAATGCTAAATATTCATCTTTTCCATCACTGGAATGAATTACCTTTTATTATATATTAAAATAGAAAACCGTAAATTGAATCGTCATTTTGATCAAGCCTTTTAACAGTAAAAATGGCTTTTGGCAATCAAATGAGTCAAGATGGATAAAAAAGGAGTTAATATCCATTTCTTTCTCTATCACACTGGAAATTAAAAGTAAAGTCAAAGCATTGTGAAATACAACAAAGCTTGATGGGATAATCGTACTTAATGTTACACTGTAAAAAAAATTAACTCATTATTTTGAGTTATCTTTTTGCATGGGTTTTTTTTAGTTTAACTAACTTATTTCGATAAGTTGAGGACAAGAAAACTTAAAATTTCTTGTTGTCTGGACAATCTAGTTAAAAAAATAAGTTGAAATAACTAAATTGCTAAAATATTTTTTACAGTGTACCTGTCTCTACAAATATCATGTAATGCAGGAATTGTACGTATCATTAACGTAATTTATTTGCTTTAAAGTCAATGTTTACCATTAACAGTTTCAGAGTTGTAATTTCAATGTTGAATGCTGTTCCTTTCCACTTTTTTTTAAGAATAAACTGAAAATGTCAAAATTTGAAGTTGTCTTTCAAGTATCCTATGCACAAAGTCATTTATGCATATGTAAATATCCAGTACATAGTACTGTACTTTGCTGGTGTCTGTGTAACTGCGTACTATCCGTCTATGTAACTTACGAGTGCGAGTGAGTAATTGTGAGTCTGCGAGTGCGTGTATGTGTGTGTGCTCTCGCGCCCTGGAGATGTTGCTCTGTTTGCTTACTCTGCAGCAGCACAAGACCCGCCGTCCTTTACTCAGCGCTGTTTGCCCGCAGAGCTCTTGCTGGCTCCAGCACTGTGGGGTCCTCCTCTGACACCCCAACACTTCGGCACCCCGAGTACAGCCGACAGAATGCTAGAGAGACGCACACAGAAAGGAGAACCTGGTCTAAGGTTTAAAGCCAAGCCAGATGCGAAAGGTAAGGTGTGTGCGTGTGTGAGTGCGTGCATCTCCCTGATGGCTACCGTGGGTCTCAAGTTACTGAGGAGGCATAAGATTACGAAAGAGAGAGAGCTTAAACAGAACACAAGGGTGTGCAGAAATCTGGTTGCAATGCAGGCTGAGAAGAGGAGCAAGGCTAGAGAGGGACAGAGGCAAAAAGAGGAGCCCCACTCATCCCGGATCAGAGTGCGCACAGAAGGACCGTCCTACCCCAGAGGTTCTCCTGGTGGGTATTTCCGTGTTTGTTTTTATAGATTGGCTTAAGCGTGTGATTCGTGTCCTTTGGATGCTGTTATAGAATGGATATGGACTTTCAATCAAAGTTTGATCGCAAAGAATTCAACGGATGTGAATAGAGCTGCAACAGAAGTTTAGAAAGATAAAATAGGAGGCTGATCTTGTGTTCTCTCCGTCAAGCCACATTCATGCATACAGTATGTGCTGTGATCGAGTTTTATGAATATAGGAGTGAGATAATGATCAGAATTAGATAGTTTGTGGTTTGGTTTGATGTTGGATTTGAGCAAGAAGATGAGGGAGGTTTGGAATGAAAGTTTATGACTCAAATGTTTAGATTTCAATTGAAATATCTGTGTTAGTAAATCTTTGAATTATGTGATTCATTATAACCACTTTTAATCAAATACTTTAAAGAGTTAATGTCCCTTTATCAGATAGATATTACCTGATTCATAGCAGTACAGGTCTAACATATATATTTTCAACCTAACGGGAGAGTTTATCACTGATGTCATCATTTACTCATCCTCATGTCTTTCCAAGCTGTATGACTTGCTTTCTTCTGTGGAACAGAAAATACGATATTTTGAGAAATGTCGGTTTTGTTTTTGTCCATACAATGGAAGGCAATGGTCACCAAAACATTCTTTAAAATAATTTCGGTTACACTTTACAATAAGGTTGAAAATAACATTAGTTTACTACATTAGTTAACATGAACATCACTTTTACAGCATTTATTAATCTTTGTTAATGTCGACATTTACTAATACATAATTAAAATCAAAAGTTGTATTTGCTAACATTAGTTGATGCACTGTGAAGTATCATGAACAAACAATGAAGAGCTGTATTTTTATTAAGTAACAAAGATTGACAAATACTGTAACAAATGTATTGCTCATGGTTAGTTCAATACATTAACTAATGTTAACAGATGAAACCTTATTGTAAAGTGTTACCATAAAGGAAGAAAATTCTACAGCTTGGAACGGCATGAGGGTGAGTAAACCATGACAGGTTAATTATCCTTTTCAGTTGAAAACTGTGCAGCTACGAATCAGGCAATATCTGTCCGACTTGACAAGACGCGATAGTACATTGTCTAAATATATTTCTGTGACTCGAGCCAGGAGACTGATTTGTGATGATTCAGATATATGACGCCGTATTTACACAGAATTATGCATAAAATCTAGCACATACAGTACAATACTTGTATATTGTGCCTGTTCACGTGCACATGGTAGTGACCAGCCCCAGAGGTGCTTAGAACAAAACAATGGGTTTGTACCTGTGATGCATGCGGGGAAACTTTCCCACACGCTGGTGATCAATCTTCCAGACACACACGAGCACACCACACACATACACAGTTGAAGGATATAGATGTCATCTCTGTCCGTGGTGCATTTTCACATCTTCAGCATTTTCCCCAGACTAGGCACTGCAGGATAAGAACGGACGCTTCTGTCAGTTGTAACCTTTGTCCAACCTGCTCTCACAACTGTACCGTTATATATGTGAATCTCTAAAAAGAACTGTAAACCCTGCAGTTGGGCTGATATCATAGTATATATATATATATATATATATATATATATATATATATATATATATCAGTCAAGTCTCACTGAATTCCTTATTGCCATTGAACAGGTATAATGAGATTAGTTTCCTTTGCTTTCACAAGATCATTGCAGTTACACTTGAATAATGTAGGAAATAAATAAATATAAAGTAGTACAATAAATAATAAATAAACAAAAGGTGCAGAGTGCATGGGATATGGTTAACAGTGACAGCGCAAAATATTACGATTGTGTAACATAAATCTGTCTGAGAAGAATACTAAGAAAATAACAGTAGAGAACATTTAAGGATGCAAAATGAGCAAAAAGCTAAATTTCTTGAATAGAATGTGTGTAAAAGAGATGGTTTAAAAATAGAAAGTCTGCGATCATTTACTCACCCTCAAGTCCAAACTCTTTTTCATTTCTTCTATGGAACACAAAAGAATATATGGTAACACTTTACAATAAGGTTCATAAGTTAACATTAATTAACTATATTAGTTATGAACTAAGAATTAACAATACTTCTTCAGCATTTATTAATCTTAGTTAATATTAATTTCAACATTTAGTACAGCGTTATTAAAATCAAATGTATTTGTTGACATTAGTTAATGCATTGTGAACAAACAATGAACAGCTGTATTTTTATTAACTTACAATAACAAAGATTATTAAATACTGTAACAAAATGTATTGCCCATGTTAGTTCATGTTAGTTAATACATTAACTAATGTTAACTAATGAACCTTATTAGTAAAGTTACCGAATATATTTTAAAAAATGTTGGGATTGTATGTAAACAATATTGAACCCCAATGACTTTCATTATATAGACAAAAAAAATCCTCCTTTGTGTTCTGCATAAGGATGAAATGCATAAAAGTTTGGGGAAAAAATGAGAATGAGTAAATCATTTTTGGATGACCAACCCTTTAAGGTATACAGATACTGTACAGAGTCATAGATATTTGGCAACTATAGCTGAGAATATAACTATAACAATTTAAGCAGTGTGATGCGGTTATTCATCCTTGGACACCGTTTGAAACTTTTCCTGCAAAACTAAACACCGGCCCTGCAGTTATAAACTACACGCATCTTGCCAATGCTCTAAAAGCTGTGGCCACATGAAACAGAATGCCCAAGTAACCCACCCATCCAACAATACTCCTCTGACAATGGAAAAGATAGGCCCTGCTGTATACTAATAGGGTCAATGGAATATAACGCGGAGCGAAGGTGAGAGGTGTGCGTTACCTTCCAGTGTAGCCACACAAGCTGTCATGGAGCCAGAAGCTTTTCTCTTTGGCGGCTGTGGGTTCTATGGTGTCAAGTGGTACTAGGGGTAGCTGTTTAAATCCTCTGTTCAGGTTATGGTTACCTGTCTCTATTAAACTCTCTGGAAAATAGAACGCTGTAGATAAGAGGCCTGAACTAGACCATTGATCTGCACCTTTGACCCTGGCAGGTGGCAGACCCTGAGAGGAACAGCACTGGAATCCAAAAGAAGCTTTAGTCAGATTTGGAATGTTGAACATGTGTATTAATGGAATGTTCTGTGTTAAAGGAAATAAAAGGTCATAGATGCTGTCGATTACCACAGAAAATTATTTCAACACACTAATCAGAGTGTACATTAACAACATTACTTTAATATTGTAACGTAGGGCACTGAGATATAGAAGATCACTCTTGATGTTGTACTTAATTGGTATAAAAAAAAACTTAAACATAGTAAGTTAACATAAATTAAAAATATAACACGTCAATTATAAATATGTAAACAATTCCAAAAAGCACCCATTTTTTGCCCAGATGCACCTAATTAGTGTCGTGGAAATTTTAATACTGGCTGATTAATGAATATTGCTGAATACAGGAATACATTAAGGAAAATGAACATGAGTTAGGAATACAAAACGGAGAGCCTTTTTGCGTCCCTGGTGGTATATTTGTGATGTTAGCCTGTTCTGTGAATGCGTGGGGGACAGGACACAGAAGAATGCAGGGGGTCATTGGAGTGACCTTTTGTCTCCTCGGAAGGCAGGAGACAATTTGGTTTGTCCTGGGGGGTAGAGGCCGGCCCAACTGGGGAGTGGTCTTACGCAAAGAAGTGTATAAATGCTTTGTATTTTGTGAGATAATCAGGTTCTCCTTCCCAAAGCCAGCTGGCCTGTGGCTCTGGAAAGGGTCCTCAAATAAATAAACCTTTTCATCTTTAAAGCAATTTTGCCTAATGAGAGTTTGTTATACCCATCGATGCTGTTTTCATTAATCCCTAAAAAATGCTAATACAGCTTGGTGTCAGAAGTGGGATCCTGTGCGGAACTCTCTTCTCTGGTCCTGAGCGGATTTGACGGAAAGTGCACACTCCGGACAGCAACAGGCGGACCGGTCTCATACCTCGATGGCTTGAGATAGATCTCAACAGGTTAAGAGAGAGAGAGCCAATATCCGCATTTCAGGACCAGAGGAAGAACTCCCACACGGACCAAAAGAATCCGTGGCGATTACAGAAAAAGCATCTTTGGGTAAGAAACTGCAAATTGTTTTATTGATGTTAAGAGTAAATTGATAATAATGAACGTTGAATCGGTTTCTAGTACGCATCGCGGGTAAAAGACGACTAAAATATTTTCGTTTGGGGTCAAATATTTTTATTTTCTAAAGCTGATGTAAATGTTTATTGATGTGAAGTGAACCATATTGACTGAGTTTGTCACTTTGGTGCGAGCACAGGGTTGCTCGTGTAAGTGTACGGATGAGGATGCGACGTAACTTACAATAGTGTAACGGAAGTAGACACGACTGAAGTACGGATTTAGGCAAAATCCTGATTGTAAGCTAATCATCTAGTAAAAGCGGTCGGAGAACCGCGCTTGAGTTAATCTAATACAGCGTTCGGTAGGTCCCGTTTTTTATTAGATTAATTCTTGTAAAAGTGATACGGAAGAGATCACGCTTGATAGATTTTGGTACCAGGAAAAATAGTGAATCGTATTTACGGAGCAATATTTGCTAACCTTTATCGGTTTGAGGTGAAATAACCGGGTCTGGTAGAGACGTTTACAGATCATAAGACGCGCGTCGAAAGTAAAAAACCAAGAGAGGAGATTCAGTCAAAATGGGGTCATTTAACAAAAACCTAGGTCATTTTCATACATCCGTTTTCGAAAAAGAAACAGAAATTGTCTTTGTATTGAGAGCTATGAAACTGAACCACGGTCTCGAATGCTCTCCGAGTCCGATCCCAGTACAAAAGGCAGCACAAGACGCACAAGCGCGAGCAGCTGCAGACGCTACGGAAACAAACAAGCCTAAAGTTAAACAAAGGAGAGGACAGAAATGGCGATGCTTTGTGTGTGCTTCTAACGATCATTTGTTCAAAGAATGTACCATATGTAGAATTTGTTTTAGGGATGGACACTGGGCTGATATGTGTCCGAATTTTAAGTCGGATGGAAACGGAGAGCATGAGAGGATCTGTGTTGGAGCGAGAGGCGATCGTGTCCGCAGGACGGAGAGGTAGAAAACTTTTTAATAACACACACACACACACACACACACACACAGACACATAGGCCTATACTGATTTAAACTATGCTATATAAGAAAGATTCTGCTGTAAGTCGTTATGTATTTTGAGCAATATTGTGAATAATGAAAGTTTAGCAGTGTTTTCTATATTTGAATGATTGAAAAATGCACAGACTAAATTTGAGCCATAGTGAGCTTATGAAAGACAGATAAAAGATTGTTTAACTGGGCAAAGATGATTTTGAAATTGGCTATAGATTAAATAACACCAGTTAGAACAGAGTTTATGATGCCTGATAGAATGCATTGTTAAGTAAAATGTCGTAAATGAGCGTGATTTAGATTGGAGAAATTTGGTTTGAAATGTTTGAATGAGGAGAGTGAGAAAACAAAACAGGTAGTAAAGGCTGGTTACGTTCAACATGTGTAAATAGGCAGATAAAATGTCGAACTGCCAGGAGAAATAAAGCTTTACTTCTTCATCCAGTAAATGGATGCATGACATTAGATGTCTATAATTCATATGATAATGATTGAAGTAGCAAGCAGCAATAAGGCTGCAGGTGTGAAATGGAAGAACAAATGCAGAAAGAATTAGCATTTAGGTTAGAGGAAGATAGCAGAAAGAAAGTGTGGGGGCTTTTCACAGCTAGAAACTGCAGGGCCAAAAGGCGAGAATGCAGTAAAACAAGACTGATCTATGCAGTGTTATGCAATATAATGTATACTATAACCAGATTGTGATAGATAGATGTTATATTGTAATGGCCAGGAATAACTTTTGTTTTGTTGATAATGTATTGGTTTTAGAAGGTAAAAGTAAAGTGTTGGATAAGAAAAGAAAGAATTTGTATGTAGGGGAAGATATTAGGGAAATGTGAGTTTTTCCACACAGTGAGTTGTTGAATCGAAGTAAACTGAAAAGAATCAGAATGTAGGGGAAGAAGGCAGGAACTCTAGACTACTAGTGTTGCATTAAAGGAGATTGAAGAAAGGCAGAAAAGAAGGATTTGAAATGTAATAGAAAAGCTATATGTAAGGAAAATGTCTGATAGAGTTTTTGGAACTTTTAATGAATGCCTGTTAAATCAAACGAAGTTGAAATAATATGAAAATGAGTTTAATTGAATATGATTAAACAGTGATATGAAAAGTTTTATCAAGTAAACGGGAGAAGTCTATACTTTAATGATATTTTAATGATAAGATAATGATTGAAATAATGATAATGTTGAGTTGAATCTGTAGACTTATCATTTGATAGAAGAATAAGCTTTCAAAACCAGTGTTAATGAAATGCTACATTTCTTTATATTGTATGGAGAAGTAACTGAATAGTCCTGATAAATAATAGTGAGACAAAAGCTGTAAACAGCTGAAGCGCTCACTTTAAATAAATTTGCAAATGGAAAAGTTTTTGGAAAAGTTTGATTCTGATCGGGAAGCTAAACAATAATTTGACTGGCTCCAAACTAAGAAAGTGCCAAAAAGATACAAATTTGAAGGGAAAATTCTGTGTTGATATGGGTTAGAAAAATAGATTAATGCTACTATGATTTGAATACTGTGATTGGATCAGGTCTTTATGATCAAAGGAAGACAGAGAACTGCTTATCAACTCTGTGTTACATTCTTGGAGGGGGGAATTTAGAATTTTATTCTTTTTATTCCAGTTAGACCTAGTTTACGGGAACTGAGACTACAATAGCGATTCTCTGTATTCTTTTACAATTGAATTTGCAACCGAGACTGTATTGCTGTTTGCTTAACACCTTGGAGCACGGGAGGACCTCTCAGTCAGGAAGGAACGCAGGGTAATTTAGTCATAAATGATGACCCCTAACCTCACAGATAGTAAGCAAACACAGTGAAACAAATGGTGAAGAGCCTCTGATCTTTTACGGGTAGGCAATTACCCTCAGGAGAAACACAGAGATAATTTAGCCACAAACAAAGAATTTTCGACCTCACAGAGCTAAGGGGACAATAAAACCCAGAGGGGAGGGAGAATTTGGCTTAGGAGGATAAGATTATTGTTCTAACTTCACAGGGGAAGACAGTAAAAACACCCCGAAGGGGGGTCAGAAGGACCACTATATTATGTTGTTTTAACTTGAAAGAGCTAAGGGGCCATAAAACGCCCACTGTTAAGTTGAATTCCTAGTCTGTTAGATCGGGTTGCAATAGGGCTGAAAAAAGACGAATAAGGAATGAGTTGTAAATACTGTTAAAAGTATTTCTAATTGCAGATTGGTAAACTCTCAGATCATTTTATTTTTATAAAGATATAAAATACCATAAACAGAAACAGTGTTAAGGGATTAACAACTAGACGTAAAAGGGTTTAAAGCTTGTTATTGTTAAATTAATTGTTAAATTAGAAGTTGATATGTTGATTTTAGAAAATTAAGCTGTGATTTTGGCTGAAGCAATTTGAATATCTCAATTTTGTGTGTTGGGACTGACGCTTGTATTAAAAATACATGCAATTATGGAAAAGATGTCTTAAGTTAGGCTAGAATTAAAAATAGTAGATAAAAGTCTGAAGTTTAGAAGTTTATGAGAATGCAAGAGTACCAGGTCCTGAAAAACTCAAATCTCTCTCTCATTATAATGTTAAAAATAAATCATTGCCATACAGAGGGCAATTAGTATTTGAATGTTGTAAATGTAAAACTGAATGACTTGAAAGAAGTCTTTAAAATAATGACCAGTAACTTTTTGTCTCATTGTTCAGTCTTCACCATTCAGAAATCGACGGCTCTAGACTGCAGATATTGATGTACTGAATGTACAATTATGATCCAAATTGTCTAACTGTTGTTGTTGTGTTAGGACATCCCAACTGGCTGTAAGGATTCTTGAATGTGTTCTGACCCACACCAAAGAAAAGTTTGTATATCACATTGTCAAATTTTAGAAGAGTCTCTTTGATAATTCTGCCCAATTGGATGAAACCAGTAGGCTGGATGTTATCCCAACGACGGGTAAGATCTTCCGATGGCCATACGGGGACAACCCAAGCCAGGGAAATGTTCCCACTGGTGCACCTGCCTCACCAGGTTGTGGAGGTGTTTTCTGTGCAAAGAGAGTGGACAAATGCTACTTGGGCCGAGGGCATTAGAGAGGTCCACTCTGAAATATACTTTAGAACGAACTCATTCCCAAAATGGCTTAATTATCATAAGAGATGAAGGAAGTGAAGTCATTGTGTCTCTTCACCATGTGGGTTGAACACATCTTGAACAAAATAATAGTCGATTGTAGAATGGGATTGGGTGTGACACATAGAGAATCTCTTCAGGCAATAGGGTGTTTCAAATGCATTAACATACAGACCGCAGCTGCTGACATTAGCTGCCTTAAGGATAAGGACTTTTCTGTTAAAATGCAGTATCAGGCTATCGGGACAGGGACATGGTGGTGGCTTGAAAATGAGAACAACTCAAAGTCTGAATAACAATGATCAAAGGTTAATGTAACGAATGTAAATTTTGTATAAATTACAGTCTAAAGATGAGAGAGAATGGTGAGTCGCAGGGATGGTATTTTGTGTTTTCTGTTTTTCATTCAGACAAAGAAGCTGAGAATCTATTGAGTAATGAATAGAAAACCAAAACAGCTGACTTTTCTAAAATCAAATGAATAATGAACAAACCTGTTTTGAAACTATAGTTAAGAGGCCATAGAAAATAATTAGATGGATGTTAATGGGTTATTCTGAAGAAATATGAGCAGTTCATATTCAGATGTGTTTGATGGTTTTTGAGTTAATCTGTTCATAAAGCTTTATCTATTAGTCATTCATTTTCGTCATTTGTGACGTACAGTAGATTTGAATTACTTTCTGGATTGATGGAAACAATACAGAGAATTTTGTGATAAAAAGTTGAAAAGTTATAGATGGCTGATAGATAAATAAACAAATTCGTAGACTTGATTATTAATCGTAGGTTTGATATTGTTTTGAAACATTAAAGTGACATATTGGCTAAGATATCGAACTATCAAGGGAGCCATTAACATTTTGATTATTATGAACAAAGGAAAAATTATGACTGACACTGACAAGTCTGTACAGCATGACCTGACGTGACAGAAACAATTGATGAACTTGGGCGTCGTTGTGTTAATTTTGATGCACAAATTGGATTTATGCATTAAAAAAAGGGGGGAGAGAACAATGGCAAAATATGTTTTGCAGGGGGCAAAAATGCCCTAATAAGATTTTGACTGTTCAATTTGTTAGTTCTCCTTAGTGGAAAACTCTGCTATTTTCCATATAGCTGCAGAAAAGCCACGTAAAGGAGCATAGGAAGCCACATGTGACTACAATGTGCTTCACAATCGCATTAACCATAAAGATGTTTTCCTCACAACAGGATTCAGTAAGAATTTCATCTGAAATTTGCACTTTTATCATGCTTCTTAACAGAGACATTTGGGGTGGGAAGAGTTTGAGCCAGATCAAACCTCATACTCACATTCTGAAGCTGGCTCCCTGTTTGATTCAGGACTAAATTTACAACACAATTGTAATAAAACCCACTCTCTGTTTTGGGGCATGATAAATTCACACATAGCCACAAGTTAAATTGAGATCTCCACACACAATCAAATCTGCACCCACCTGATTCTGCCTCACAAAAAGATAATACATACAATTTTGTTCTATTTTTATTTATTTTTTATTTTACTTTTATTGTTTGTTTTGTTTTGTTTTTCTTTGAATTTATTTTATCACTTACGTTATCGTTTGCCTCACCAAGTTAAATTCCTGAAACTTATTTGATTTCTGCAATAATGTTTTGGGGACATTAATTTAATTGAATTTATGTGTTTGGTTACACTGGATGGTTTGCTGATACTTTTATAGTGATGCAATTTATTTAAATGTTTCCAGAAACAATGTAAGAGCTTGTAAGATCTTTTATTCTACCATGACCATATTTTGAAGTACATCAATTCATATCAAACCTCTGCAATGAAGAATGCCGTATGCTTTTGTTGGCTGTTGTGTTATGCTCTTAAATTTCAGAATCAATGCCAAGTTCATATCCAGTGAATGTCTCGGAAAGAGACAGCTCCAAGATTACTGTCTGACTCGTTTGTTCGAAGGTCAAGTGCCTGTTCTTGTGGAAGTGTGAAATGTGTGATGGACGTTTTGAATAACTCTGAACGGTGTAATAGCATTTGTCGCTATTGTAACAAGCCTGGACGAAACCACTGGAGATAACATCTACACAACAGAAAGCATGCCTTTATGGACTGTGCCAATTTTGGACTTCATGCATGTTGCCACCGATACCAAGGGCGGATTTGTAGGATTGAGAATAAGCAAAGAGATTTGAAATGAGGGATTTTCTTAAATTGTTTTTATTTTTATTTTATTTCAATTATTATTTTTCAATTATTATTTTTCTGTAACTTATGTCTGAAGATGACTGAGGGTCTGAACTTATGTCAGGAATGCGGGACCAGTGCGTACCCATTTAGCCCGATCTCAGGCAGAGTGAAGTATTATTTTATTTATTTATTTTATTTTTATTTTAAAATGTTGTATTGTTTTCAAAATATTCTTTCCAAAATTCAAGCAGAGTGATCAGGCATACGGAAATCAGACATTGGGGATGGACGTGGGTTAATGTTGATGTGTTATTGTGATGGTATTGTTACTTAAAATTTGCTGTATTGATTTTTTTTATTATTTTGATTTGATGATCTGAATTATAAAAAAAAGGGGGAAACTGTCGTGGAAATTTTAATACTGGCTGATTAATGAATATTGCTGAATACAGGAATACATTAAGGAAAATGAACATGAGTTAGGAATACAAAACGGAGAGCCTTTTTGCGTCCCTGGTGGTATATTTGTGATGTTAGCCTGTTCTGTGAATGCGTGGGGGACAGGACACAGAAGAATGCAGGGGGTCATTGGAGTGACCTTTTGTCTCCTCGGAAGGCAGGAGACAATTTGGTTTGTCCTGGGGGGTAGAGGCCGGCCCAACTGGGGAGTGGTCTTACGCAAAGAAGTGTATAAATGCTTTGTATTTTGTGAGATAATCAGGTTCTCCTTCCCAAAGCCAGCTGGCCTGTGGCTCTGGAAAGGGTCCTCAAATAAATAAACCTTTTCATCTTTAAAGCAATTTTGCCTAATGAGAGTTTGTTATACCCATCGATGCTGTTTTCATTAATCCCTAAAAAATGCTAATACATTAGCTATTTTGGCCGTTTATGGGAACTGATGGCACGGAAGCTATCAAAAATACTTACATGAATATTTATATTAAACATAAAATATTAAAGGTTCTTTGGGCTTGTTCACCCCAAAATTAAAATTCTGTCATCATTTACTCACCCTCATGTCGTTCCAAGCCCTTAAGACTTTTATTTGTCTTCAAAACACAAATTAACATTTTGGCAACACTTTAGAATACTGTTCCTTCATTAATGAATAACTACATATGGAAAAAAAGTAACGCACTATTAACATTCTAGTAACTACAATTAACTAGCAAGAAACTCTGATTAACAAATTAGTAAGTTATAGCTCTCATTGAATGTGATAGTTCACTATTAGCTAATCAGTAACTGCTATTTTTTTCATACCTCACAGTGAGCTACTACAGGTTCATAATTAACATGAATAATGCATAATTTATTTGAATCGGTATTCTAAAGTGTAAAACATGATGACGACCTAATATTGACTGAAGTCATTGTAAGCTTTTGAGATTTTTTAAAGATTTTGAATAGTAATTCCTTTCGGTTCCAATGTGTTCCCATGATCTTCACTTTAGAATACTGATCAAAATAATAAGTTCCTTTAGAAGGATGTAGTAACATTTGATTCATTAATGGGTTACCAGTACCTTATGTCATACATTATGCATTATTAATATTAATTATGAACCTGTTAATAGTAGTTCTTAGTAGTATTCAGTGAGGTATGAAAAATAGTAGTTACTGAGTTTCTTGTCAGAGTTTCTTGTTAGTTAATAGTAGTTACTACAATGTTAATTGTGCGTTACTCGTTTGTTCCTGTGTAGTTATTCATTAATGAAGGAACAGTATTCTAAAGTGTTACCCATATTTTTAATGAAATCTGAGAACTTTCTGTCCCTTCATTGACAGCTACGCAACTCTGTGACGCTTAAAAAAGTTCATAAAGAGATTGTAATTGATCATCCATATGAATTGAGTGGTTTAGTCCAAATTTTCTGAAGAGACTTGATCACTTTATATGATGAACAGATTTAGGCTTTTATTCATAAACATTTATCAACTTACACATCAGTTGTCAGCGGAAGCTCAAGCATGTTCGCTTGACGTGCAAGAACCAGTGAGGTTCATTTTCGTGTTACGCAGCACGTTTGAGCTTCAGCAAGAGCCATTGAGGTTAATTCTCGTGTTACGCAGCACGTTTGAGCTTCAGTAAGAACCAATGAGGTTTGCTCTCACGCGTCAAGCAAGTATAACTGGAGCTTCTGTTTATGTTCGCTGATCAATAAGTGGTAGTTGTGTGGACTCAATGGAGGGCCAGAAATCTCTCAGATGTAAGGATATGTGATGTCTGTAACCACAGATTTGTTTCTGCTTACAATTTCTAAATCTAACAAAGGTTCTTTTTGTTGAGCATTAATAATTCCATATACAACGCAGCAGTGTAACTACAGGTCTACTGCTGTTTTAAACACCTGTACTACAATACAGAAGATGTGAATTAAAGTGTCAGTGTGTGTGTTGCCACAGGAGGCCATAAGGGAGAAATTACGAAAAAGTGCAGTTCTCAGCTCTCAAGCACACTTGGCAATAGAAAATATGGACAGTTTGGATGCATTATTTATGTTTGTTTAGGTACATTCAAGGAGTTTTCAAGGAGAGACTAAAATGCTATCTGTTAGTTTATATCTTTCAGGATTAGTTCATCCAAAAATGAAAATTCTGTCAGCATTTTCTCACCCTAATGATATAGTACCACACCGGTATAACTTATCACAATAGCTGTTCAAATAAGTCAATAAAATCATGACATGTGCTTTAACTTTTTTTTTTTTTTTGGTGCAAATGAGAGTTTGTGAGAAAAGTAGAGCTGATTCATTTGGTAGAAGTGTTGGAATCGTTCAAATCTCTGTTGAATTGTTCCTTTGGGTTAAATCTTTTCAATTGGATGATTTTTTAGCTTGCAAGACAGGTTTGAATGATTTGTTAACACATCAGTCTGATCCGATGACTGTTAAAGTCACTATTAAATTTCAGTCTGTTCCTCATACAAAGCTTCAGAAGATGTGGAATATCGTACTCAAGACTTTCATTATACTTTCATAGTAGTTTTGAAAGCCTCGAAAAGAAGGTCATTTAAAGATTTGACATAAGATGGTGAAAAAATTATAAAATTATTAATTTAGAGATTTCACTTTTTTAATAACTAAATCTAAAATCTCTATTTGTTCCTTTTTCATTGTTTTGTTGTAGTTTATATTATGTTAGACTGCTTTGTTTTTCTTTGCCTGACTAAGGTGCAACCTTACCTTCCTTGCAATAACACAACTGATTTGTTCCCTTTGTCTTTATCTCCAGATCAGATGACAGTATCTTGGGATTCGGCTCTCTACTGCAGAATCAGCTTGAATCTTCCCTGATCTCTTTGCACTTTGAGGTGCACAGTGGGCTGGCTGGCCTGTGCTTTTGGCTGCTTGTCTGTCATCTCATCCTGGGTTAGGACCCTGAGCTCAGCCCCAGGGAGGGGAGGGAGGCCATGGAGGTTCCTCTGGTCAACTTTGAGAACCTGGATGACATTGGAATCAACCTGGGAGACCCGAGCGACTCAGGATATCCGACCTCACCCACCTCGGATGTCCCGGAACCAAACCAGGGGACCTGTGGCACTTATTCACCCACACACTCACCTCTGAGAGGAAGACGTCCAAGGCGCTCTCTAGCCTCTCCACCAACACTCAGCAAGAAAGGAACTTCAAGCTGCAACAGTCTGATCTCCAACTGGAAGGTTCTGATGAGCAGCGAGGGCAGTCCCAATGAGGCTCTTTTAGGAAAAGTAGCCAAGGATTGTTGCGAGGACTATTTTACAGAAAAGGAGAAACTCGAAGACGGCGAACAAAAAGTTGTTATCAACGTCTCAGGGATGATGTACGAGACAACACTTAAAACTTTGAATCAGTTCCCAGATACCTTGTTGGGAGACCCCATTAGAAGGATTGACTACTTTGACCCCATGAAGAACGAATATTTCTTTGATCGCAACCGCCCCAGCTTCGATGGAATATTGTATTTCTATCAGTCCGGAGGTAAGATTCGGAGGCCAGTGAACGTGCCATTGGATGTGTTTGCGGATGAGATAGTGTTCTATCGACTGGGGCATGAGGTCATGGAACAGTTCAGGGAAGATGAAGGTTTCACCAAAGACCCCGAGCCTCAACTCCCAACCAGTGAGATTCACCGTCAGTTTTGGCTGCTCTTTGAGTACCCAGAGAGCTCCAGCGCTGCCAGGTCAGTAGCCTTAGTGTCTGTTTTTGTCATCACTATATCTATTTGTATCTTCTGCCTGGAGACGCTCCCGGAATTCCGTGATGAACGTGAATTTATACCTGCGTTCGTCAACTTAACCCGTGATGCCAACGGCACTCTCCTGTCCCCTACTCCTCATCCTAAGGCCATGGCCTCTGTCTTTACTGACCCCTTCTTTGTGGTGGAGAGCATCTGTATCGTTTGGTTCTGTTTTGAGCTTGGAGTACGTTTTGTGGTGTGCCCCAGCAAAAAGGAATTTTTCAGTAATATCATGAACTTCATTGACATTGTGTCCATTTTGCCCTACTTCATTACCGTCATAACAGAACTGATGGCCACCAATGATGGAGAAGACCCCACCGCCGGTCAGAACATGTCTCTGGCCACGCTACGTGTCATCCGATTAGTGCGCGTCTTCAGGATCTTCAAGCTGTCCCGCCATTCCAAGGGCCTGCAGATTCTAGGCCAAACCCTAAAGGCCAGCTTGAGGGAGCTGGGCTTGCTTATTTTCTTCCTCTTCATTGGCGTCATCCTCTTCTCCAGTGCCATTTACTTTGCTGAGGTTGACGAACCTGATACTCAGTTTGTGAGCATCCCGGAAGGATTCTGGTGGGCTGTAGTCACCATGACGACGGTCGGCTACGGTGACATGTGCCCTATCACACTGGGGGGGAAGATGGTTGGGATCCTCTGTGCCATTGCTGGTGTGCTGACCATTGCACTTCCCGTTCCCGTCATCGTCTCCAACTTCAACTACTTCTACCATCGTGAAACGGAGCAGGCGGACAAAATCGTGATTGACGCTGCTGCTGAGGCTGCTGCAAATCAGAAAACCAGCGCTGAGGAGAAGTATGAAAGCAATTACTCGCTGGACAAGAGCAATGGGAATTGGCAGACGGGAAAAAATGGCATTCCATAAGGATTGGTATATTTCACATGACTAGCAATAATGACTGTACAACAATGCACTTAGAAACTCTCCGTTTTATGGTTTGACAACTGCTTATTTACATATATACCTAATGCTATGCATATACCAACAGTACCTTTGCAGAATGTGCTGTTTCAATGGGAGAACTTGAACAGGATGCTGTTTTAGCCAAAGCCTGCTAAAACACAGCTGGATGACTATAAAACCTCAGAAGCACTATCTACAAAAAGGAAGCAAAAAATATTGTAAGGAACATCCCTTTAAGGCTTTACAGTAATAAAAACTGAAATGCACTGAACTGGAAAAGGAATATGAATCACAGAAGACAAAAAAGCACTCGTCATCATTTGCGAGGCAAACGGCTGCATTTGACTGGGGTCAAAACAAGCATTTAATTAATCGCGATTAAGTGCCTGTGTTGCCGAGTCCCTCAAACTAAAGCCGAGGAATCATGAATCTGCACTCTGAGCATCCACCCAGCACCACCTTTTGCTGATGTTGTCGTTCCTTTGGAGTTTTGCACTGACATCACCTTTTGTCCCTGCTGCTTGTGAGAGAAAAGCGTATGCCAAACTGTTATCCATCTTTCAATGTCACCAAATGTCTCCTCTAACGGCCCTGGTAGTTGTCAAACATAATCAGGCCTGTTTTAAATTTAAATACAGTATCTTACGCATGCAAGTATGATATATTTGGATGACCCACCGTACTGTGGCAGCATCTGCTTGCTGCTTGTCCCACATTTCCTCTGGTGTTTCTATTTCTGTCAGCATACACATAGAACGAGACACTAGAACTCTATCTTTAGGGTGAGATGTTTTTTTAATTCTTTCTATGCTGACTTAGTTCAAGTTTTTGTACACACCTTTGCTTGGTAATTTCAGACATCATATCTCGTCTCTTGTTTGACCGAATGTATATGACAACAGTGATGATAGCCAGTAGGATAAACAGCACTTATTTCTTTAACTAAAGGCTTCATTAGCCTACTATCAGCCTTACTTGTTATGCACATCGATATGTATGGCTGAAAAACGCACAAGAATTTAAGCATGAATTTATATGGGTTAGCCACTCAAAAATAATACTTGTCGGTCAAACAGAGTACACATAAATGAAGCTTTAATTTAGGTTGGTTCTGATGATGGAGGCAACAAGTGTTATTTAAGAATGGATTTCCATGCGTCACACTAATTTAAGCTGACTTGACAAGCCATTGAGGCAGAGAGCATGATCGCACACTGCATGTACTGTATAGTGAAACGAAAGCAATGAACGATCAGCCATTACTGAAAGATGGAAAAGATTGCCGTTAATATATCATCCAGCCTAAAGACTTACTTGTACATGTTTGCAAAATCCGGACTTACACAACGTAACAGGTTTATCTAATAAACAGAACGAGAAGAATCATTATTTTACAAGCATATTCATAGCTACGTGAAAACAATTACACAAAGTTTTGTTATGCAATAGATTTTCACTTATTAGATATTATTGTCTTTCATAAGAGTACAATTTCTGTCTTTGGAGTAAGAGTAAGACCTGTTACGCTCATCACGACAACAGTTTTAATTTTTTTAGTGATTAGAAATCTGTGCTCCATAACTTGAAGTTTCTTTATTGCAGGAGAGAGAATATTTCCTGCTTTATTCACATAAAACATATTGCACATTTGCATGTTTTTGTAAAAAGCAATGTTGAAAAAAATAGAGGACAAATATTTGTTTCCAAAGCATATTTTGATTGTAGCATTTCAGCACTGACTAAAGCAAAGCAATACAGCACTTTTCAGGGAAGCTTGAAAATTAAACTTATGCCAGCATTTAACATTGCATTTTTGAGACACTTAACATATAATTGCAATATAGAACTTGAAATGCTTTTTATCATGCTGTTGTGGATTGTAAAAGATGCATGGAAACACTGAGATCTATGAATTTGATAAAATGATCATGCTTTGACTAGAGGTAGAAATTTGACATTTAAATCAACCCTCCATTGTGTCAATGGAAAAATCGTAAGTATATTCCCTTAGGCATGCATTTTATGTCATACTATGGCAAAATATTAATAGCAATATTGAAAGTCATTGTTCAATAAATCCTGAGAGTTCTATTTTGATTTTATACAATTATTCCACCGACGAAGGTGATAATGCCAGTGTTATGTGATCATTATGGCATTTAGCATCTCGTGAATGTATGCTATGGCTGTATGATATATTTTGATTGTTTAAGCACTATATTTTATTCATGATATTCTGAGTGCCTTTTATTAAATATATATTAAATTTAATGGCTCCATCTTTGTGTGATTTAACAAGGACTCATTGCGTGATTCTCATTCTATGATTATGTGTCGTCCCAACACAAAATCAAATATGTTTATCATACAAAACTAAACAAAAAGTGAAAAATTGGTGCCCTCATCTACACAAGCACCACTTTAGTAAAACAGAACAAACACGATTAATAAAATGTGGATTACCGTCGGCACACTGAATAAAGTTTTATACTAAAAAGCTTTTATACTAAAAGTTTTCTTCACTTTAAAAGAACATTAAATACAATGAATATTTCAACGCATTCTCACCCCAAGGCGTCATCTAACTGACAATTTTGACCATGCTTCAATATTCGACGCTAAAGGTACCCTTTAGTGTCAGTTAGTTGACGCGATCCCAGGGCGTCATCTAACTGACGCTAAGGGTAACGCGTCAGTTAGATGACGCGGGTAGGTTTAGGTCTGGGTAGAAGGGCGTCATCTAACTGACGCTAAGGGTAACGCGTCAGTTAGATGACGCCCTGGGATCGCGTCAACTAACTGACGCTAAAGGGTACCTTTAACGTCGAATATTGAAGCATGGTCAAACCGATTCCCAATGCGTCAGTTAGATGACGCCTTGGGGTAAAAATGGGCTGAATATTTATATATTATTTGTGTTTTTGCAGTATTCATAGACCACAAGATCAACTCCAAGTATTTGAGAGTTCATAAGGTTTTTATACAGTATTGGAGAGGTTAAAAAGGTTTGTCCAGTTCACTAAGACAGAGTGACCATGATTTGTTGGCATGACCTGTGAGTTTTTCGGGAACGGAGACTAAACAGTGCAAGATCCCACAATGAGAGCACATTAATCTTTAAGGGCATTTTGTTTGTGTATGTGTGCACCCATTAATGTTTTAAAGCTCACCGTCTATCCAGACGTAATGGGCATTTTCATTTATTTGACTGCTCTAAATTACCAACTTCAAATCAATATAAAATCTAAATTTTGATTTAGTTTAATATTCACTAGACCCATATTTGCCCATCAAGTTACAGTATTTCCCCTAACAGGTATTTTTTCTTATGATTTCTCCTGCGTATATGGACAAAGCATTTTCTTGTTTTATAAGAAAACAAAGTTGAAAGAATACAAAGCATGTTTGCACGCATGATCTTATGATTATTGCCATAAACACCCTAAATGCCATTATTTTATTGCAGAAAAGTCATAATTTAAGCAAAACTCAGACGACACCCCTAGATTTTTGACCTGATACCAATTTTGCTTGGCATGTAAATGCCTTATATTTATCCGAAACTCAGGTCAAAATATTTACACATTTATTGCAAATATATATATACTGTATATATTTTAAAGCAACCTCTAAATGAATATAAATTCACTATTTTAATTATTGAATTTTGTACTCTTTTTTTTCTGTTTGCTTCATCGTGGTTATTTCAAGACATGATTGATTTCAGTCATTTGACAGGGAGTCATAAGAAGCACTCTTGTCTGGAGGTAAGAGTCCAGTTGAGACACTAAAATATTGAGCAGTGAGACAGCATAGTAACCAAATACCAAACTATGTATATAGTATGTAAGAGAATGCTGTTAATGTTTTGTGGTTATGTAAGATGAATCCTAGGTATTATATAACCGTCATCTGAGCAGTGTCATTTCTGAAGTATGATATCTCAATATTTGTTTGTCATAAAAATATAGTTCCCTTTGGTTTAGAGATAAGCAAACATATAGTCTCCAAGCACAGCAATTAAAAAGTTTGTAAGGTATGTTTAATACTTTTTAAAGTTCACACACAAATGAAAATTCGGTCATCATTTACTCACACTCATGTTGTTCTGAACCTGTTTGAGTTTGAGATATTTTGAAGAGTATTTTAACCATAACCAGTTGACGGTAGCCATTAACTTCCATATTAGGAAAATAATTCTTTGGAAGTCAGTGGGTACCGTCAACACTCTGGTTACAAACATTCCTTAAACTATCTCTTTTGTGCTCAACATAAGAAAATAACATACAGGTTCAGAACAACATGAGGGTGAGTAAACTTTCATTTTTGGGTGAACTATCCCTTTAATTTCAGCAAACAGTTTATGCAAATTGTCAAAATACAAAACCAAAATGAAATACTAAAGAAACGCATCCTCCTTGGCTTGCTCACTAGGCGTTGTACTTTTTTTTCTTCTTTGGAATGATATGCATTGCCATTTATATAATTAAATAATATATTTTAAATAATCAATAACACTTAAAATATATGAAAGTCTCCTCAGCAGTCACACCACAGGCCAGACTAGGTGCCTTAAACGATGTGTCCTTAATTTTATCTGCTTTTATCTTAAACCCGACACTAGACTGATAACCCCTGATAGGACCAATTAGGAGATTGAGGAAAGAAAAATCACACAAAGGCTGCAATTGCCTTAATACCCTGGAGATACCCTCAGTCTCATATATACTTAACTGGTCAGGTGCAAGGTAAGGTCAAGCAGTGTATGGAGAGAGACGTGGTTATAAACAATTAATGGCCAGCCATTTTGTTCTAGTCTTGCACTGTTAAGACCGTTCAGGTCTCTCTAGCTCTGTGGCTGGAACAAGTTACTATAGCAAGTTAAGGCTGGGTAAGACTGATTACATCTACAACAGGCAGAAAGTGAAAGAAACTGACCCCTATAACCCGAGCATGGTTCAATTTGTACTTTCACGCAATCCTGATTACTGCGGTAACTTTAGTATACAGACCAGACGATATTTGTGGTTGTGCCCTGCAGTGCCAAAAGTTATGGGTTCAATTTCCAGGGATAATATGTCTATTTTGAACGCACTTTAAGTCGCTTTGGATAAAACTGCATTGCAAGTGCCTAAACTTTAAAAGTCTGCAGTAACATTAACTTAATCTGAATCATGAATTTAGCATTTCTATCCAAATGCCAACTTAAATTCCTGTACAGGAATACATTTTAATAATGCATTTCCTGAGAATTAACCCACAAGCTTGGCATTGCAAGCATCATGCTTCACTGTTTGAACTGCAAGAGTCCATGAAACAGAAGTTGTAATTGTCTTTTCTTCCCTATTGTGAAGTATATCTGAGTGAAATGGCTTTTTGAATGAGAAACATTTAGGGCAGGACTTGATTTCGTCCTTCAGGAATTGATTGGGTCGTTGGAAGTTGGGCATTGCAAAGCAAACTACATGAAGGCAGATCTGAATGGCAGTTTTCAGTCAGTTTGGCCCCACTTTCAATGTGAGCGGACATGCAGATTTCAACTTTATACAAATAAGCAGTAAAATAATGTGGCAACTAACAATGAGACTCCAAACAGTTTCCCACCGGATACCACATTCAGCACACCAACTTAGCATTGCCCTCTGAATTTATCAATGTTGGTGTGAATGGGGCATTAGTTATGAGAATGTGTGTACTAATAACTCTATATGTCAGAGATAAGTCTACTGTGGTGTATCTGGCCAATGGCCATGTGTGTATATGTTTAGAGTTGAGACAACCTTAAATGTCAAACTCTTTACAGCAGTGATCGTTATTGAAGTGATCTTTACTGCAGATGATATCCTGAATTCAGATTAATGTAAAAGGCAGAATTTCATTTTTAGTTTTATAAAGAAAAAACAAACTTTGTCTAGAAAATTAAATGTTCAATGACATGTGAATATACTGTAATCAGTGTACATATATATATATATATATATATATATATATATATATATATATATATATATATATATATATATATATATATATATATGTGTGTGTGTGTAACAATATATCGTGCCACAATATATCGCAAAACAAAAATGCAACAATATGTATCGTGGATAGTGACAATTTGTATCGTGGATAGTTCCCCCCCAAAAAATTTACTTTGTGAGAAAAAAATTCAGGTTTTCAGAGTTTTAGTGTCAGTAGACTACATTAAACTACTATATATAATGTTGAATATAATGTATAATAATGCAATGGGGGAATATTTGTGGGTCCTAATAATAACAAATGTCTTATGTTACCTGACCAGTAAAAAAAGTGTCCAACATTATTTGAAATATATCTAGTCAGTGAAAAAGTGCAAGAATATTCGTCTAAAATAATTCTGTATTTTCAGCTTCAGAATAATGAATATTTTTTATTCTGGTGTCACTATTGTCCTTGGGTTAAAAGCACAGAGTCCAAGCCTATTCATTTACACCCCAATGTAATATCAAAGTTAGCATTTTATTCAACAGTACATTTTTTGTTAACCTTTTATCATATGTATTGGAGTATCGCAATAATATCGTATTGTGAGTTCAGTATCGTGATATTAGGCCTGGGCGAAAAATCGATTAAATGAATTAATTCGAATTTTTTGTTGCGGGCGATTTTAAAAATAAATAAATCGAGTTTTTGAATAATGGCGCATTTTTGGCCCCTCGGAGTTTCCGTAGCGTTAGTTTCACTCACGTAGCAGTATGGCAAGCGACGACAACAACATCATAGCACACACGAAACTGCAACAGCATACAGCAAGCGACATGGCTACCGGTGAGAGAGGGAAGTTTGTTCCTTAGCATAGGAGTGAACTCAAGCGTATTCTGCTCGAGCGGGTCGGGCCGATATTTCCCGTCACTATCCTCGGGCCTTTGAGAGACGTGCACTGACAACGCAATAGAGTGCGGCGCGGGACTAGATATGATGGCCGAGCGCGGGCGGTAATGCACTCACTCTGTGTGTGCGGTTTGCGGGAGAATAAAACGATTCGCGGGACTCCCGCAAACTAGAAATATCTATGATTAAAACATAAAAACTAATACATTTTTATTAATCTGTTGCAGAAAAGCAACAAGAACAACTAAAACAAAATAGAAACGATTTACAGGCCAGAGTTTCTATTTCTAATATGTTTGCAGCATTGAGCGATGTAAGTTAGCCAATCTCAGACATACCAGTGTTGATTTCTTGAACGCAATGGCCAATTTAAGCATTTAAAACCGACTCCCCTTACCGCTCAAAACATACTTTTTGTTCAGTGCTGAATTCTGTATGCTGGCAAATCCTCGAATTATAACAATTTTCCTCAGATTTGAATGTATTGGTAATGCTTTAGAAAATGGTGCTATACTCTCAAGGTGAATGTTTGTCTCTTTTTAGTCTAGACAAACACAGTTGGGGCTTTGATTCCAAGAGGGTGTTCATTTATTTATTATTCATTCCAGAAATGGGGGTTACATTTGTCTTGCTTTTGATTAAATAAAAGCAAAATTTGCTTAAGTTGTCTGCCGTTTGTATTGCTTTCCTTAATAAGTAGGGGGGAAAATCGTAAAAAAATCGTAAATCGAATTAAAAAAAATAAAATCGGAGATTTTATTTTTAGGCCATATCGCCCAGCCCTACGTGATATGTATCGGAATCGAATCGTGACATGAGGATATCGTTAAACCCCTAATTTATATAATGTTTATATTTAATATAAATATTAAATATAAATATTTATATATAAATATTTAATTTATATTTATATTATATAATAACTTATATATATACATACATATATATTAGGGCTGGGCGATAATTCGATACGGGATCGCGATAAAATTTTGAACGATTTCGATAATATGCTTGGGACATATTATTCGATATCACATGAAAAAGTAAGCGCAACAACGGAGAGAGAGAGAGAGAGAGAGAGAGAGAGAGAGAGAGAGAGAGAGAGAGAGAGAGAGAGAGAGAGAGAGACGCCACAGCGAGCACAACACGACAGCCCTAATGAGTGACCACGGATAGAACCCGGAACATTCAAACGTAGCCTATATGATTGATCTGTGATATTAGTCTGATTGTATTTTAGATTTCGGCTTCCAAAGATTATAGAATAGATTTTAGGTAGAACCATTAAAAACTATAGCCCCTATTATGTCTAGCGCAACTTCCTTTTCATCGCAGCAGTGCGCTGTCATTTCTCCTTATAATAATAATAATAATAATTCATTACATTTATATAGCGCTTTTCTGGACACTCAAAAGTGCTTTACATAGAAGGGGGGGAATCTCCTCAACCACCACCAGTGTGCAGCATCCACTTGGATGATACGACGGCAGCCATACTGCGCCAGAACGCCCACTACACACCAGCTTACTGGTGGAGAGGAGACAGTGATGAAGCCAATCAGTATATGGGGATGATTAGGAGGCCATGATGGACAGAGGCCACTGGGCAGATTTGGCCAGGATGCCGGGGTTACACCCCTACTCTTTCGAAAGACATCCTGGGATTTTTTGTGACCACAGAGAGTCAGGACCTCGGTTTAACGTCTCATCCGAAGGACGGTGCTATTTAGACAGTATAGTGTCCCCATCACTATACTGGGGTGTTAGGACCCACACAGACCACAGGGATAGTACCCCCTGCTGGCCACACTAACACCTCTTCCAGCAGCAACCTGGTTTTCTCAGAAGGTCTCCCATTCAGGTACAAACCAGGCTCAGCCCTGCTTAGCTTCAGTGGGCAACCAGTCTTGGGCTACAAACTCAAATACAAATAGGCTAACTCAAACTTTAAGAAAGAATCAGCACGATCGGTGATTGTTGTAAAATGCAGTATCTACTGTTGCTAAATTGCGGAACGCTTTTAATAATAAAAAGAGCTATTAAAAGCACAAAAATCTGTGCAAGAGATGCTGTTCCCAATGCGGCGCGCGCTCGAAACAGACCGCAACGAGACAAGCACATTATACTTTGGGCTTCATGTGCGCGTCTAAACCATCAAATGTACATAAAAAATGTCAAAATGACCGGCTTGGAGATTCACTTAAACAGTTTATGTCTAAAATGGATGTAGTTATGGAAATAGTTTGGAGAAAATATGGTGCATCAGTAGAGTATTAGATCTGCACTCGTTCTTAAAGGGGAAGCAGTCTAATAAACATGCTGACGATTGCGCCATTACTGAGAATCAAACAACAAAAGGCAAAGAGAAAATCACTCACATCTCTTGAATGAATAACTTTAGCTTTAATAAGCATAAATCTATCTATGATAAACGTTGTAGTGCTATTTTACTTTTGATTGCTTTATTAGTATTCTTTTAAGACCATACCTGAATAGTAATGTTAGTAGACCTTCCTGAAATTAAAGCACTGTATTGGCCTGTATGCGTATCTTTGTTTAATTGTCTATCTTTTGTTTATCTATTGTAAATTTATTTACAAAATCTTTTTGTATCTTTTTGTTTATCTATTTGACTTCTATGTAGCCTACGCTTATTCATTCAACATAATACCTTATCTCAATTAAATGTACTGAAATGAATGTATATGTGACACAAAAAGGCTGTTTATTATTTTGGCCGGTAAAAAATATGCTTGGCTGGTGGATTTTTTCATCTACCAGTCCCTGTGGCAGATGAGCAAAAAAGTTAATTTCGGACCCTGGCGAGATCACTACATCATTCGAGACCGAAGACATTGTCAAAAACGACCAGGAACAGGCGAAGTCAGTCTGCAAAATATGCCGGCGGTTGGTACCAGCCAGGATGGGGAATACAACCAATATTTCCATCACCTGAGACGGCACCACCCCAGTAATTACTCTGAGAGTGTGACTCTGCGGGCTCAAGCTGGCACGACACCTCACACACAGCCAAGCAAGACCACTACGTCGCCTGTTAGCATTGCTAGCATTACACTGGCAACATCTGCAAAAACTACATATCGTGATAAGAATCGAGATCGATCAATATGGAAAAACATATCGTGATAAAAAAAATTTCCATATCGCCCAGCCCTAATATATATACATATATATAGAGGTTGGACAATGACACTAAAACACTTGCCAATATAGTGTATAGCCAATACTGGTGGCCGATCTTCACTGATTTTACATTCCATCAGTAAGAGCAGAGTGTGAAGGTTGAATTAATAGAGCAATAGCACAGCTGTACATAAAATACTGCAATCCACATAACATAATGGGAGACAGGTCAGAGTTCAAAACAGGTGTCTCCCTGGCTCATCTGTGACCAAGACAGCAAGTCTTCAGCGGCGTACCGGTACCACAACGTATGACGAACAATATACAACAGGAGGAACTGTCGAAGCAAAGGGAAGCTGTCTGAAGGGAATATCCGGATTGTATCCAAAAAACAAAACCACCCAACTCACTGCAGAATTAAATGTGCACCTCGACTCTCCTGTTTCCACCAACACTGTTCGTCAATATTCATGGTCGGGCTGCTATAGTCAAATATTTTAGAGGAGCGAGTCATGAAACGTTTTCCTCCACCAGCATCACATGACCTGGCCACAGTTCCGGAAGAGGAATGTATCAAAATCCCTCTGGCCACTGGGAAGGACTTGTATCTCTCATTCCCAATGTAAATTAATGCTGTTTTGGCCACAAAAGGGGGCCCTACACCACTGGTTCCCAAACCTGTCCTCAAGGCACCCCTTCTTCTTTTTTGTTTTTAACGGCGGTTGGCAACCAGCTTTTGGTGCATTACCGCCACCTTCTGCTCCGGAGTGTGAATCAGACATTAGGCTTACAATCTAGTTTCCACATAAAAAAAAAAAACTTAAAAAAAATATAACCCTTATAAACACACACTCACATTCATTAATTTCCCTACACACTTTCCTATATCCCAATTTATCCTCATAACCTATCATACAAACCAGTTCCCCTTAAAAAAAGTTAACAATATTCTAACCTATGCTCTGTCACCTATCTTCAACAATCCCTTTAATGTTAATTCCTGCACCCCTAATTCCCTCAGATTATTCCTCATTAGTATTCTCTGTACCTCATACCTCCTACATCTTAGAATTATGTGCTCCACTGACTCCTCTTCCTGACACCACTCACACAAGCCTGTCTCGTGTTTTCCTATCATTTTCAGTGATTGGTTTAAAGCACAATGCCCCAGCCTTAACCTTGTCAATACAGTTTCCTCTCTCCTGTGCCCACCACCTAACCTAGTTATTTTTACACTCTTTTGAATTTTATATAAATACCTTCCTTTCTCCTCTCTGTCCCACCTTTCTTGCCATATTTGGTTAGTTTTTTCCCAGATAATACTTTTGACCTCCGCTTTACTTATTTTAATTTGCATTTCTATATGTTCGTTCTTTAAAGCCCTCTTTGCCATTTCATCCACCTGCTTATTCCCTTTCACCCCTACATGTGCTGGAACCCACATAAATTGTACCTGTCCTCCTTGATTTGTTATCCTTGTAACCGACTGAAGGACTTCAATACATCCTGACGGCTCTTAGAATGAAAAGACCTTATACTCATAAGGACTGAGGATGAATCGGAGCATATCAGCACCTTTTCTTGCCTTGTTTTTTCCACCCACCTTAACGCAACTAACACTGCCACCATTTCCACTGTATATACTCCTAAAAAATCTGGGTAACGCTTCCTTTTACAGTCCAGTTACCCATGTAAATACTATGTACTTATTTTAGTAACTACAATTACTGGGTAATAACTAGTACTAACCCTGAACCTACCCCTAAACCTACGACTGTTCCATGTACTTACCTTATATTAGCCAGTACTTTATAGGTAAGTACACTGTACGTACACTGTAAGTACTGTACTGTAAAAGGAAGCGTTACCAAAATCTGATGTTCTTCTATTAATTCCTATTCCTTTTGCAGGTATTGCCACCCCATATCCTGTCACTCCTGTCTCAGGTTTCTTTGACCCATCTGTAAATACATGTATGAATTCTTTATAATCTTTTATTATATGGTATTTGAATGCTCTAACCAAATCTATTTGATCTTTTTCTTTCCTTTTTAACTCTAACAAATACCAGTCAACATCTGGCCAAACAAGTATGGAGCCACCATCGGATATACAACTGCAGGGCTCAACTTCATATCAAACACTCCAAACTCTATTGCTACCTCATTACCTACTCGACTAAAATTATTTTAACTCCATTAAATCTTGCGTTCTCCCATGTCTCCTGCAACACTACTTTAGTGGGGTGGAAATCATTATGTCCCTGCAAATTAGCCCAATAGTTTGTCATCAGCTGCCTCCTCCTTAATGCTAACGGCATTTCTCCCATTTCTACCTGAAGTGCAGGTACTGGTGAAGTTTTAAAAGTACCACTACACACTCTTAATGCCTGTGCCTGAATCACATCTAGTCTCTTTAACAGAGATTTGGCTGCTGACCCATAAGCTACACTGCCGTAGTCCAACACAGATCTTATCAATGCCACATATATTGCTTTTAATGCAGAGCAACTTGCTCCCCATTCCCTATCTGTCAAACATCTCATCACATTAATACCTTTTTTGCATTTTCCTTCTATTTTCTTTATATGATCTGCCCATGTTAACCGAGAATCGAAAAAGACTCCCAAAAATTTGAATGGTCCAACTCTTTCTAATTCCTTCCCATACATATTTAACTTCATCCCTTCCTTAATTTGTTTCCAGAGGGGTATTGCACAAAAGTAGAATTAAGAAAGCCAGGATAACAGAACAGTCCCGGCTTGACCTAGTTTAATCAGTGTATCCTGGCTTAATCCGTTGCACGTTTGCTGAGCCAGGATGAGAACGCGCGGATATGTCAAGCCAGGTTTATATAGTTTGGATAAATGCACGTTCACGGCATTCTTTAAAAGATCACAAAATCGATCACAGAATCACCGATCCGAAAATGGACAAAACGTGTGGGGTAACACAATGTATTAATCATTATATTTTTTTTCTCTCCAAAGCTCCAAGCTGACAAGTGATAACAGCAAAATAATAAAAGAAAAATATTCCAAAACCATTGTGGTCTTGTAACTTTTTTTATGAATGTCAAGTATACACTTTATATTTATTGATCCAGTGAAGTGGAACTAGAATTTGTTACCTAACCCTAACCCAGCCTACATTATCCTTTATTAAGGGATGGGCTAAATCAAAACTAAATTAACTGAAATCATTTGCAATGTATTGTTCTCTAACAAGTCTACCGTTTCTGCTATCTGGGAATATGGCAGCATTGTCCCAATCAACATCCAAAGCAACTCTGGGAATATTTTTTTCTCATTCAACAGTACATTTCTACTCTATACTTGCATATATAGATATACATAGTCTATGTATATCTATATTCTATTTCTCATATTGTATAGTTCTTTTGCACTGTGTTGGCATTCATTGTGGACAGAAAAGTTGACAATAAACGCTTTAAATCTCAAATAATATATATATTCATCAAACCTCTGACAGTGAAATGAACAGCAGTTTTTTAATAATAACTAAAATTTACAGTACGCATACTTAGATGAATGACAGTAGCCTATATCTAGTATTTTAATGCAGGACCATGAAGTGACTAAAACATTGATTAAACATTATCTAGTAGGATTTAGGGAGGAACTAGCTGATAAATCACTAGGATTAATCTTAGCCTGGTTGTTAGCCTGCTCCGGAGCAGGCTAGCTTCAAAGTGTAAATCTCCATAGTAACTTAATGTAGATTAATTTAGCCTCCCTTCATGCAACCGAGTCAGGGCTAAATTCAGCCAGGATAACTGGAAAATCCCAGCTTAATCCCTTATCTTGCTTTTGTGCAATACCCCCCAGGTGACTCAAGGCACCCCAACACTGCACGTTTTCTTTATCTCCCTAATCAAACACACCTGATTCAACTCATCAGCTCATTAACCCATGTGATAATGAGCTGATGAGTTGAATCAGGTGTGTTGGATTAGGAGATAAAGAAAACGTGCAGTGATGGGGTGCCTTGAGGACAGGTTTGGGAACCACTGCCCTACACCATACTAATAAATTATTGTTGTCTAAAACCAGGGGCCTGTACCATGAAGGTAGCTGAACAAACTCAGAGTTACAGGATTAGTTTTGAGTTGACAAAACCCAACCGATGCAATCAGGCTTTATTGGTACCATGAAGCAGCTCATCAACTTTCTCTGTCAACTCAGGCTTTGATCTTAAGCTATGATTACTCCACGAGCGCGTGCACATACCAAAGTGACGTTGGCACCGAACAACCAATCGCGTTCGATATGGATAGTGCGAGAGCGATACTTTCTTTCCGCGGAGCAAGAGATAATCATTCAGAATTACGATGAATTTAAATATGTATTACAAGCTCGAAACAATACGGTCTCTACTGCCAAAGCAAGAGAAGACTGTTGGAGAAAGATTGCTGATTGCGTTAATGTGTAAGCTAAATAAATACGTTCTTTATTCATGTGAAATGATGTATATATAGGCTATGAATGTATGTGTGTGTAAAATATAGCCTATATTTTTATAATATATATAAAAAAAATGCATGTATATACCTGTAAGGATTAATATTCATTGATTTTAGATGCAACTCCAAACGTTTTGGGCAGCTGATAAAGACAAAATATAAAAATATAATTAAAAGTAGCCTAGTAAGTATTTATTTACACACAACCTTTTATTTTTTTTTATTTGTTTGAGGCAAACCGAAAAAAGAGTGAAATTCAGAAAACCAGTGGAGGGCCACTCCTCCAGAATACACTGAGTTGGCTCTGATAGGAGTAAGGGACGGCCGATTATGGATGGGATTACAGGTGCTGTACAATCTGACCCTGGTGCTGGCTCCTCTAAGCAAGTAACACTGGGTACGTGTGCGATACATTACTATTTTAAGTTTTAAATATGGCTGACTGTATGTTCTGCAGTAGAGGGAAATGCAGTGTCCCTGTTGAAGCCAGCACACACACACAGTCTCCCACACAGAGGTCAGTATGCAGCAGACAGAACACCAGAAACATATGGGCCTACTTTTATTTATCAGGAAATGATGAAGACACTCTGTCTGTGTTCTGGGACAGTTGCTGAGGTGAATGCACTGGGCTTTTTATTCAGGCAAACATTTGAATGTGTGGCATAAAACAGGGACTGGCCCAAGTTACACATCTATTTTATTGTAGGATTTTTCACAACCTGTCCCAGAAACTAAAGCCTCTACCTCAACAGGCTTCAAAAAAATGTGAACAAAGGATTTAAAACCATTGACATACATTACAGGTGTTTGTCAAGGACCTTTTTGTGAGTTGATTAGCCTCCCAAAAACTTGTAATGATCATGTTTGTGGTGGAATTATGTTTCAGGTGGAAGCAGACTCAGTCAGGGCCCTTTACAAAAGGAGCCTATGGAGCTAGACTGCACACTAAAGGAGCCTATAGAGCTAGACTGCACACTAAATGAGCCTATAGAGCTAGACTGCACACTAAAGGAGCCTATAGAGCTAGACTGCACACTAAATGAGCCTATATAGAGCTAGACTGCACACTAAAGGAGCCTATAGAGCTAGACTGCACACTAAAGGAGCCTATAGAGCTAGACTGCACACTAAAGGAGCCTATGGAGCTAGACTGCACACTAAAGGAGCCTGACTGTGAGCTGAGGAGGCTCCACATTTAAAAAATAAATGCAACAGCTAGATTAAACTGATGTCAGTGAACTTATTAAACCAAGTAACACTTTAGCATGAATATTTATTAATGCAACTTTCTATTGCTTTCTTTCTCTCTCCCCCATCCCACAAAACCAATAAAACAGTTTGAGACCTATCTGCAGTTCCAATGTGCTTTTATTAAGTGTAATATTGTATGGTGATTGCAACTACATTTGCACCAGCTGGGTGGTCAAGTGTGTTCGGGTCAGTTTCATCGGGAGAAGCTTTCTGTGGTGGTTCTGGCTCCTTTCTGGTGGCTATATTGTGCAGAATGGCACATGCAGACACTATCTGTGATGCCCACTCTGGTGACTCTTAAGCGCCGAAGACAGTTGAAACGTGCCTTTAGGATGCCAAAGATCATCTCTAATTTTGACTATGGTTTTACTGACACATGAGGGTCATGATAGGGGGTTATTGTGTAGGTTTTGCTGTCCCAATTCAAATGAACAGTGTTTTGTACTGTACCAAATTTAACTAGCTTTCCTCAAAGCACTGACACAACATACTCACGGAAAGTAGATTGTTATCTGTTAATTGTACTATTAATTTAAAGATTCATCTCACAGAAAATAATAATTTCACATGTTCACATAATCTCTACCTGAACATTAAGGCTGTGAAAGGACTTTCTATTAATATAATCTGCCTCATGTTCTCCTAGAGAAGTGGACATTGCAACATGTGTGCAGGATATTCCTTCAATGACTCTATAGGGAATCCTATCATAAGATTAACCGAATAAAAAAATATTAAAATAATGCTTAACAAGTAGCTACTGTATTGTATAGTACATTTGTGAAATTTGCTTTTTGGAAAAAAAAAATGTGATGTCACCCTATCAATATTACCGACAATTTTATAAAAAGCCTCTCTTATGGACATGGTCAATAAATGAACACTATTAAACTATTAATGTACTCCTGCAGAGCGAGGACCACCTTGCGAATGGTTCGACAAACCGTGTTTTCTCCTAGATTCTGTGCATCACCGCAAGTATGTTTGCGTGTTGCGATTGCGTGCAAGTATGCAAGCACTTGCAAAAAAAACGCAACGCAATCCCATTTATGGTAAAAAAAAGTGCATGAATTCGACGTGTTAAATTATTTATGAGCGGCTCAATAAGTTCGCAAAGATAAGATATTCCTTCTGCAGAAAATCTGTATCTTTGATACAAGTAGCCTAACTATCAGGAAAGGCAAGGGGATTTTGTCCGGCTAAAAACTCTTTCTCTACGATGTGCTCGTCTTACAGTTTGCGCTGAGATGTCCACAGGATTTGAAAGAAAATGTAAAGCAATTGCAACCAACACTGGGAATTAGTTACGTCACCTATATGTTTCTTTGCTCACAGCTGATTGGTCAAACTTCAGTCTGAGATCTCGAATCCAGAACTTAACCTGCCCCGGAGCAGTTTAGCCGTGCAGCGTAAGATACCATGGCAACGAACACCGATTAAAGCCGAGCTACTTTCATAGTACCTAAAACCCAGGGTTGGCGGAAACTAAGCTGAAACATAGCTGGCTAGCCACCTAAACCGGCTTCATGGTACAGGCCCCAGGTGTTTCAGTTTCATTGTCCAATCCCTGTGTATATAATATTACTCATGCAAAGATGGCATTTGCGTAGAAGTCTTAAAAGCATGTGAGCAAACAGCCTGCAAGTGACCGTACACAAAGAAATAGCGTGTAAATCACTAATTCTTCTAAAGTAACACTATCCAACGATGACAAAAGGGGACAAAAAATGTCATATTAAAAAGGAGGACAACAGTTTCAACTCAATGGTAATATGCAGGCAAAAAAACTCATTCGGATGAGAGTAGGCATTGCCTCCACATTACTATTGTCTGATCACCCAGTCATTTGCATAATGCCAGGCTTTCATGGTCAATGAGTACCCACAGTAAACATCTCACTCACTCAGATATCAATACTTTCACGTCTGATTCATAATCAAGCTCATAATCCAAATTACTTGACAAAAAGAGTCATCATGAAACCTACAATGTTTACAGAAGATCATGATAGCCAATCAATTAGTATATAAACTAAAAAAGGTTACACAAAACCTGATATTATTGTTACATTGATAAAACAAAACAAAAGAAAACAAACATAAAAAGACTTTGTATTCTAATATCAGATCTTAGTGAGGGGGAAAAAAAACAAAATGATTAACAAGAAAGCATGTCTTTCTATTGAGCTATTCTTTCAGACTGCACACAAAAACACAACAGCAATACGCGTTTGTGTGCAATTCATGAACAAAGGATGAACCAGGGCTGTGTTTTTCAAAAGCATCATGATCTAAGATTGTAAAGGCCATTAAAGAATTGATCAAAAAGAGTCATGTGTTGCTTCACTGCAATTCACAAATTCTCTCCTGTGGCCTCATGGGATAGTAAAGTGTCCTTCCATTATGCACACTTCAGAAGGCCTATCCAAACTCACACTTGCGATCTTGGCCACTTGAGAGTGTGTGCATTGCACGCAACAGGAAGTAATTGAGCAAGACTGTCCCATGTCTTAAAAATGCCAGAGCGCTGTACCCTGACGCACACTAAACCCACACTAAGCGTATCCCATCATGCATTATATTCGGGAACTCGTGTGCCCTGAAATCGCGAGATGTCGAGAAAACATTCCACTTCAAGTTAAATTATATAGATATTACAATGTGGTAGTAAAACATAAACAGTTGCACATTTTATTTATGTATATGAGTAGGCTATATTGTACACATTTGCAATTGCTCTTTATCGCTTAATTAGAAGCACCGCAATTTTGTAATAGTGTTATATAAGGACTACTGAACAGACATTTAGAAGTTTATTTTAAAATGCAAAGTATTGAAAATCAAAATAAAGTTCTGTAAACACTTGCACTTTTTGCAGCACTATAATCAAAATGTTCTACACACAATTACAGCCTTCATGCCCACTTGAACACTTGGGCCAAATACAGGAAATACCACGTCATGTAAGTCAAGCGCATAGACGGCAAGTTTGGCTATTTGGACAGGCCCAGAATCTCCGGGTCATTTTTGCCTACTTTTCGGAGTATGCTTCAGTGAATTCGGACATACATCATGTCACATAATATTGGACTCCGTTAGCTCCGTTATACTCTGTTTGAATCGGTCTGGTGAATCCTTCACTGAATAAACTCACTGAAGAGTGGTTACTGAATCAACATTATTTTGATTCTCTTTTGGAACTGCAGTTTATCATCATTTCCAGTGATGTTAGTCTTAAAATAAGTGCGTTTTGTGTACAAAGGTTCGTAAAATCATTTTTTAAAACACTCAATAGGTATTTTCTGACATAAATGACATTATACAGACCTACATTTTTAGTGTAGGCCTACTTGATTAAATGTGATGTCCAATAGAGTATAAAACGTCTCTTAACACCCCACAAATGCGTCACTGTCAAAACAGATTCTGAAAACACTAACTAACTTACCTCTTGCACCATTGCATGTAAAAGTCTTGCTCGCGTATACATCTCATGTGCTCATGCGCAAAGCTTACACACTTGCCTACTTGAGAACCTCATTACGCAATAGCCTAAATAAAGTTGAGCCACACCCATTCTACTTTAATTAGCCTACAAAATTATAATTTTACAATAACTCATACACACTGGCCTAACAATTATCAAAAAATATAATGAATAATAATAATAAAAAATGGGGGGGGGGAATGATTTCATAAGGCCAAGGCGCAGCGTGGGAAAAAGGCGCATTTGACTTTATTCTCTTTTAAACCACTAGATGACAGACAAAAAAAAAACAGCTCAGCACTTTTCTTAACAACCGCTTTTCATGAAGCACGTGGACATTTGGCTGCTCCTTTCTTAATTCGATCGCGGACAGCAGCTCAGTTGATTCTGCGCTAATTTGATCTAATATTTAATGTTTTTTTTACGTTGTAGATTTATGAAGCAAAGAGAACCGATCAAATTATTGTTTATATTTTGAGACAAGGGTCTTGTTAATATTTTACAGTTTTGTTCAATGTAATTAAAGGAACAGTTTTTCAATAAACGGATAATAGGCCTATGTAAAATTATGGTATAATTTCGGGTAAAAAAAAAAGTCAATACAGCCCCTGCTGTTGGGGTGAAAGGCACAATAATTAACTAAAACAGCTGGCTGACTTTTCCTTTTGTTCACATGACATGGTTTAGATTCAGATGGGCAATATCATATATCAAATTGGGTGTGACCGTAGAGATAATCACATTTATAATGAAACCATCATATTAAACAATATAATCATAATAAAATATAGGCTATTTATTTGATACAGCTGTAAAGCTTTATCAAATTATTATGGGATTATGTTTCATGCTTTCAGAATCTTTACTTTTTAAAATAATATTTATTTTTGTATTTTTAAAATGAACATATTTTAATGCCATATATTTATTTAATAAAAATTATTTTTTTGACCAGCAAAAAGTGTCCAACATTATTTGAAATATATCTAGTCAGTGAAAAAGTGCAAGAATATTCATCTAAAATAATTCTATTAAATTCTAGTAATTTAATAGAATTATAGTAGAATTTTTAGTAATTCTACTAAAAAAACTATTTTTTAGTTTTTTTTATCAAAATTAACCGAAAATAGTACAAACTTAATTAACTTAGACATTATTAAAAACATATTATTTTATCTACACTCATACACTAATTTTAATGCAATTTTTTATTAACATTTCATGTTGCCATGTGTTACAATTGAATAAGAAAGAAGTTACTTTTCTCAGACAATACGGGTATCAAGCAGTTATGATCTGTAATGTTAAAAAAAAAACAATTATGTAACATTACTAGCATGAATATCTGTTCACATGCTGAACGTGCTGGTTCTCCCTTCCTCTCATCTCAATTAAGCTGTAAAATCAACTAATGAATGTTACTCATCCCATGAGGGATTTCCCCTGTTGCTTCACGTCTGTCCCTCTGACTCTATTACCCAGCTTTGTTACACCCAGTTCATTCATTATTTACGTGATGTTTTGGTCTCACTCAATAATTCAAAATAGTCACATGATGGTCTAATAACTGGAGTAGAGTTCAGAGTAAAATAAATATTTTTTTTAATATAATATTATGAACACACTCTCATGGGTAGTTAAACTGCATGCATGCATAAAAGAAATGGGAATCAGTCACAACATCTAAAATACATTTTCCCTTCATAACAATTTTAACCCACATATTTTACAAGCTACCCACATACGCAAATACCACAAACAATATGTTAAATACAATGGTTTGTAATGTTTGCATCATTAAGGCGTATCAAAGAAACAGATTCACTTCATACAATAGCACTTCTTTAGTTATAATATAAGTATACAAAAAAAAAAAAACATTACCATTTGTATTTTTAGAAGCCATATGCAGCAAACATTAATCTTCTGTCTGAGAACATATGTGTGTTTGCCAACTAGGCATTGTTAACAAAGAAGGGAACACTTTATTTTATTTTTTTATTACCCTACAAGTCCTTGTCTAGACACTGGAACTTCCAAATCATATTTACTCGGTTTAAAATAATGAGAATAGATGTCTCTGTTTGCACTCACGCTCACTTGAATGCTAAATTGACAACAAAGGTCATGTTCAGCCTGGCACGAAAACCCCATCTGTCTAAATCATATGAACAGATACTTCCTTAAAGTTGTCTGCATGCTGCATTTCCCACAAACCACATCATTTGACAGACAGGTCTGGCTTACTGATTACTGTGTCGCTCACAATTACTCTAATAAAACTGAATTGTGTGTATGAGTAAGCATGATTTCCCAGACTGATAGGTTTTGCATTTGCGTGCAGTAATGCAAAAGGTGTTGAGTGAAAACAAGGTGACAAGTCAAATGGCTTCCAGGAAACTGTCATGATTTCAGTAAATCAGCCACAGTCTGCCCACACATCCTTCAGACGACCTCTAGTGGCCGTCGTGTTGAACTGTTTAGTGTAAGTCGACCACAAAGAAAATACACATATGGAAATAGATGTATGTGATATGCAGAATTATAAATCAAGACAGAATGGAACTGTATCGTTACAGGATATGGCATATGTAAGCTATACAGGAAATGGTGTATATAATGTGCTATAAAAAGTGCATCAGTCATCATTTACTGGACTGTAATGTACACCTACACTATTGGTACTGTATACAAAGTAAAATTCTTGTTATCATCATTAACTCAATATAGACCTTTGTTTTGAAAATAAGGACATAAATGTAATACACAAACGGATGTTATTGCTGTTATGTAGCCTATGCATTTATGTATTTTCCAATTCATTAAACTGCTATGAATAACATTATGAAAAATTAGTAAATACTAAATAAATGTAGGCTATTTCTATTAGGCTACATCTATTTTAATTAAAGTATGAATTGTGAAAGTATGAAAAAGATCTAATGTCCTTTTTTGGTGAAAAGAACCTGTAAACAAGCACACAGAAGACAAACTGGTTTGACTCTGAATTTTCCCTCTCTTTCATTTTTATGCAACAACATGTGACATAATGTATTGAGTTCAGTCAAATGAATGGTCAAATTAGCTAAGTCTTTTCCAAGTGAAGACCAAATTATTTCTGGTGTGTATAGCCTAATTCTTGTTTTAATCTCCATAGCTAATGACTCTTAACTTGGTAACATTAGTGCATTATTTGATATGTAGGCCTATATATTGCAACTCCTGAATTTTCTCATAGCCACTTGTCTTTTCTTGGTTTCATTTTTATTATGTGCCAGAGTCAGATTTTCCATGTCTTATTTTAGTTCTCTACATTTACATTTAGATTAAATCATCTACAGACGCTTTTATCTGAAGCAACTCTACATAAGCTATAGTTCAGGAATTTCTTTACCTCGTAAACAGTTTAGCTAGGCTATGACGTCTAACAACACCTACAGTAAATGGCCAACTGACTAGGCTACAGAAAGATGTAATCTTTTTTGTGTCACGGTTTAGTCATAAATCCATGTAAGCCAAACTTGGGGGGAAATAAATAGTTGTTTTACTGTATTAATTCTCTTCAAATCCACATGGAATTATATGGGTTAGGTTTCATTTTAAACAATTTTCTGTTGGTATTTCCCTGTTGTGCGTCGTAATAGACTGCCTCGAAACTGTAAACATCACATCACCTGACATGCCCGTGCCTAGCAGTCTACCTGAGTGATGTCACCCCTGTAAGCGACTGCTGATTGGTGGTTCTTTAAAAGAAAAGGGCGTTATTAAACGTTGCCTAGATGTCGAAGGTTCCTTTAATAAGACACAAACAACTGTCGCCACAGGAGATAGGACGAACAAAGAGTGCGAGAAATTGTAAGTCAAATGATCAATGGTTTATTCGAACATTTCAATACATTCCAGTAATGTTCGTATTGTAATAGCGTAATTTGTTGTGTTTTCGTTGCTAGCTGAATATACGCGTGCCGTTACGCTATTTAAACGTATTTTTAATAGCGAAAGTTCTTCTTAAACTCAATTATTTCACTCACAAATGTACTTTATTTCTTCATTTACTCATCCTCAAATTGAGGAAATCATGTAAACCCTTAGAATTGCATGCTGCAATTCCGAGATCTAAGGAACGGTGAAAGTGGATTTAAAAGAAAGTGAATGTGACTGAGGCTGTTGTTCGGCCGATAGTATAGGCCTATGCAGCGAATTATTGGCTAATTATTAGTATTGGACGATTCATTTGTCAGTTATAATGCACTTTTTCTGTCTTTAAGTTATTTTCTTTCTTTTGTTAATTTTGCTTAAATATTTAATAAAAAAAATAAATGTTAATTTGCATTATTGTTTTTTTTTTACAGTGTGACAGCATGGCATCCATTTCAACTGATTCCCATCACACCCCTCAGCTGCTGTCAGTTGGAGAAAAGGATAAGAAACGGTTGCTAGAGGTGTATGTTAAGCGAAGTCTTAGCCTTAACGATGGATCTCAGTGTCCTCGGAGACAGGAGGACAGAGCACGCAAATGGGTCGCCATCACAGATCAGAAGACAAGAGATCAAAAACATAAATCTCTTAACTTGACTTCACAAGCATCCATCTCAGATGAGAACATTAGATATGAGTCTGTCATTGAACCACAACTGGATAAAAAGGAGACGTCTTCTGAGAAGAAATCCAAAAAGTGGAGAGTTAAAGGCAGTCTGCGTCGCAACGATGGATCTAATGTGTCTCAGAAGTCCAATAGCAAACCCAAGAAGTGGTTTCAAAATGTGGATAAGGGCAAGGAAGAAGGAGGGCAAAGTAATGATGCTCCCCCCCAAACAAGTACAGTTACTGTTGGAGAGATTCATTCAAAGACACCAAAGTCTTCCACAGTGGAAAGGAAGAAAAAAGAAGGCAAGAAGACAAAGAAACCCACTGTATGGAAGACTTTCTTGAACTGGTTTTCCAAAGGAAACATTGAAAAGGAGCAAGATCATCAGAGAACTGAAGAACAGCTCCCAGTTTCCCAACCCTCAACGCCCCAAATTTCTTGTTTGCCTTTAGCTGATGGCAAATCAAATGGTGACATCAACCTGCGGCGCTCAAAGTCTTTGAAAAAGAAACCGTTGCACAGGAGATCGTCAAAATGGAGGCGAAGTGGAGATATGTCCACTGCGAAATGTATGTATCTCAGATTTTCTCAATGTACGTTCAGCTGTATTATGTATGTTCTTTGCATTAGTTTGAATTTCACATATATATGGGGAGAAAATTCTAAATAATATTTTTTCACAGCTGTTGAGATGGTTGAACCCACCAACTCGTACTATGAGAAAATGTCAGAAGAACTGGAGAAAATTGTTCATGAGGTGAAAGACAATCCAGCCGATGACAATGCCACCTTTCAGCCAACAGACCAGAGTGGTGAGTGTTATTATAATAGACTCTATTTGAATGATGCAAATGAGATGGGTTAAATATTAGGTAGAAAGGATGCCACAAACCATTATAGGGTTCAGCTAGTTGTGTCAAAGTTTCCCAATTACTCAAGACAACTGAAGAAAGATGAGATTGAACAGATAGTTCACCATCATGTTGTTTCAAAACACTTTCTTTCTTTTGTGGAACACAAAAGAAGATATTTTGAGAAATGTCTCCATTGCAGCACTGTTTGGTTACCAATATTCTTAAATTTTTCTTTTATGTTCTACCAAAGTAAGAAAATCATACAAGTTTGGACAACTGAATTTAACAGAATTGTATTTTGTTAAATAAATGGCAAGTTATCACTTAAGCAATTTGAAAGTGTTTCACTAATCATTTAAAGAATTATTTGCTTATTCTTATGTTGTTCCAAAACCATTGGCTGTTATTCTTTTTAGTGGAAAGCAAAAAATAATTTTGCATTTTCCACAATTCCTTGTGACTATAAAGACAAAAACTCTATAAAGTGCCACTTCTGAAGTAATACTAATTATCATTTAATTAAGAACTGCTCCGCATTATCAAATCTTATTCTCCATTCTGCAAATTCTCACACAAAGGCTCCAGAAGTCTTCCATGGTGTTTTTGTGGAGTTCGACAGATGTGCCACCGTAACTTGTTAATGTATGGAAAAGCTGGGTGAAGATTATTGAAAAAATCATCTTTTGTGTTCAGCGAAAAAGAAACCCAGTATACAGGTTTTGAAAGACGCGTGAAGAGTGAATAATGAGCGAATAGACATTAGTCTCAGGTTGTTTTTTTCTTGATGAAGTGCACAGTATCTTTTATAAAATGTCTTACATTTTCTATCATATTTCTGCAACTATAGTCTCACAAGACGAGGTGGTCAAGAGAATCACAGAACTGATAAAACTTCAAGGGGACATAATAGATAACAGGGTAAGTGTATCGCATTCATTCTGAAATTTTTTCAGATGTTTATTTCAGTTTCAAACATGTATGAAATGTTAACCTGTTCCATGCAATGTGGTATTTGTGGTATTTCTTTTTTCCCACTAACGTTTTCTCATCTCCTGTCCCTCCAGCTGAAAGAGAACGGCACCGTGAGCACTTATCTGGACGGGATCACCTATACATCCTTCCAGCAAATGGCTGATCAATATGTTCAGTCAGAAGTTCCAAATAAGAAAACCTCCCCGCCCGTCGTGGCACCAGAGCTGGTGAAGTTCGCCTTCACTCTGGACTTCACGGCCCAAGTTGCTAATCTACATCGCCAGGCCACAGGCCACATCATGGGCTTTGGGAACCAGTATCTCCAAGATCGCTTCACTCACATGAGCGAGAGCCTTCTGCATCTCCCTGACTTTAAAGCAGAGGATCAGAACACGCACAACTCTGAGCAAGAATTCATAAGCTTGTAGATGCTTATGCTATTAAGATACGATTTGGTCGATCGGATCACAAGTGAATGACACTAAATACAGGTGTAAACCAGGTCCACTTTCGACCATTCAACCAGATTTATTTTTTTACAGTCTACATAACAGTCCGAACGAAAGCGAAGCTACAAAAGACCGCCATTATGGTAAATGCACTAGCCAGGCGGGATTTTGGTTCAGACGCAAATTTGGTTTGAAGACGTAAACGTAATAGAAAAACATACCAAACACAATGCTTTCTCACCATTCCTGATTTCTAACACGCACTCACCGCGCTCGGCATTGTCTGGCAGAAACTAAAGTTTGTCTCCAGGCGCATTCATATATAAATTGCATGAGCTTATTTCATCCATTAGATCGAAAGATCTGAAAAAGCCCATATATTTACCCGCCCATAGACTTTTAAGAAATCAGGACAGAAGTGGTGGAAAGTGGACAAAAAAGATTTAAACACCAGGTGTAAATGGGAATGTCTCCCTCATCTACTGGAGATCCGATTGACCAAAGCACATTCTTACTACCAGTTGTAAACAGGGCCTAGTTGTCAGAGTTTTACTGGATATACCTTTGAACTGTAGCAACACAGAAAAAGATGTAATGAATGTAATGGATTTTGTTTTTTTGCACAATAACCCAAATAGTGTGCTAACACACCAGAAATAACTGGTTTGGTTACACCATAAAACATTAAATGAATGTGAAATTTAGAAGGAAACACTATCTGCAAATGTTTGCACAACTTCATTTATTATTTTTATTTATATAATGTATTTTTAATCTGTATTATACCTCAATTTGTAAACTATACTCACTAAGCATGTATATATTTTAAATATGTTGTAAATGTGTATATGCGGGCATATGCAGAAGGTTTACACCATAAAGATTAAATATATTGAATAAATATATTTTGTAAAGTGTTGTTCATGGTTTCTTCTAAAATTGTGTTAAAAACCAAATTTAAATTATTCAAGATAAAAAATGAGCATAGTAAATTTAGTTAATGAATGACAAAAAAGTATATGTCAGTAATATGATTAAAGCCAAATACTGACTGCTATAGTTAATCTATGCAATCTAATTTTTATTTTCATTTGATCCATCCTTAATTTGTGTATTTCTTTTTTTTATAAATGCAATAAGCAGTTTCAATAAATCAGGCTGTCCAAATTCAACTTGATAATGCATTTATTAGATTTGAACAATCTTGCATACATAAAACAGAATATGACTTTGGCACGTTTATTATTACATGTTTACTTTGTTCTTACTACTAAATTGAAATAATCATTTAGTAATATTACGTACTTTTGCCATTTGTATTATAGTCTTTGTTTTGTTTTTTAAAGAAAAATCCTTTATAGATTTAATTTAATTTTTATTTCAGTTTTATTAATTTTAGTACTTATTTTATGTCCGTTCAATTTTAAGTTTTTCACCTACCGGTAATATTTATATTTTATTTCAGCTTTATATCAATTCCCGTAAACAATATTTTAGCTCTAGTTAACAATAACAACATATATCTTTCCATATGCATATCTTTTCTACACATATGCTGAAAATTTTTTTTTGTTTCAACTTAAAAAAGTAAGTGTTCATGCTGCCTTAAAATTTTAAGTTTAGACAACTTGAAATATGAAGTTGCACTAAGTTGGATATTTGAGTTGTCTAAACTTAAAATTTTAAGGCAGCATGAACACTGTTTTAAGTTGAAACAACGAAAACATGTAGCCAGTGTCGTTGTTTTTAATCAGCCATTAGAGAGATGAGAGACTTTTGTCTGCAATAAATAACGCACTGTCCTTCAGTCTTCCTCTTGCACATCCATCTAGGAGATACAAGGAGAAGAGAGATTTACTTCTGCGTTCCTGTGCTTGTCCAAGTCTAGTAATAAGCTTCTGTCGTAATCTAGTCTGTCCTTCTGAAGCTGTGGTGTTTCAGAATAGCTGTCCATTTCTAACTCCAAGTTGAGCTGCAGGAGGAAGGTTGAAGATAGTAACTTTGCATCTGTAATGATGTCATCTGTCTTCTTACAGAAACCGCCGGATCCAGCGAGCTCGAAACAGAGAAAGGATTGTTGTCTAAACCACAGAGGCTGGGTCTGGCTCCTGCGCTCCGGCTGCTTCTTCCAGGTTGAAGTAGGAAGACGGCATGACAGAAAACGCAAAGCAATAGAAAGTAAAGGAAAAGAGGAACAGGGAAGGAAAGTCAAAGAAGGGGGGGGGGGGGGGGGGCAGGACCAGGGTGCAAGAAATAGAGCACACGTGGGGACCAAAGGTGGAATTTGCAGAAGCAGGAATCTGGAAAAATTCAGGAACATCTAATTATGTCCATAATGCGACTAATGTCACATTACGGGAGTAAAATGTGTAATTTCATGTTGATTACTAGTTCAATCATGTATGAAAGTGTTGCTAGTTTTACCTGTTCGGCAACAGTCCTCTCAAGTGTGTGAGGGCGACCCGCAGGTGTTCGATCACTTCCTGTTTGAATTCCCTGACTGCATTCAGAGCCTGGTGGGGAAGTTTCTTCGCCCAGCACAAAAATCTATTCACACACATGCAAAACAACACTAGGAATGACAGTAGGCACTTAAATATTTTTCTACTGATAAGATACTCAAACAAGAATATGAGCGACTGATTTAGAAGATCTTACCTATAGATGAACGAGATGACTGTTGTAGTGGGCAGAGTGTACGGCAGCAAGGCGTAGGATATGAGACGACATGGAAAGATGTTGTTGTGAAAGGTCCAGGTGCCAAACTGTTCTGCTAGGTTACAAAGCAAAGCTGAAGAGAGAGATTTCATTTGAGCATGTGCATATTTACATATTTATAGAATATTTCAGCTAGTCCCCGACATTAGTCACAAACAACTTGTACCATAAAAGCATGTGCCTGACATTTGCCTATCGTTCTGTAGAGCAGGTGTGATGGGGGCATGGGGCGTAATGAGGGTAAGAGTGGTGGAGGGATGCCCACTGTCCTTCATAAAGCTTTGGTCTTCAACTGCATAGCTAATGTTTTCCCAACTCCAGAATCACCAGTGACAGCTGAGAGTGTCAGTAACAAAGTTGGAAGTGCATTGAATCTAGAACTATCATGTATATTGGGCTCCTCACCTCTTTGTACCCATACTGGTAGGCTGATATAGAGTAACTGCTCCAGTGAGTTCAGGTTCCAGGGTAGATCTTCAAGACCATGATAGAACTCCTCCGGTAACTCAGTATTTGTTTTTATCTCTTCAGAGCACTCGTCTTTGCCCCACCTTTGCTCCTCTTCCTCATTTATCTCATTTTCTTGGACTTCTTTTGTTCTCTTCATGTTCACATTCCTCCTCACATACAGATTGGCTTGGTTTATGTCATTGTTGCTAATGGATTGCAAGCATTTTGTCTTTTAAAAGATGTGGACAAACAAATTATAATATTTAAAACTTAATGTAAAACATGCAGACCTGGTTTCACAGACAGGGCTTAGATTAAGCCTTAGTTCAATTAGGACATTTAAGAAGCTTTTTTAATCATGCCTTGAAAAAAAAACATATCGGATGTGCATCTTGAGACAAAACAGTGGCACTGACATATTTTAAGATACGCCAGTGCAAGTTGCTTTCAGTTAAAACAGCTCAAACTTGCATTTTAGTCTGGGACTATAGGCTGTTTTCCCCATAAAACCTGATAATTACAAATGTTTTCTAAAGAATAAATGTCTTTTAAATGGCAGATTTCCCATATAACCCACCAGTTAATTTCAGTTCACCTCTAATCTTACATGTGTAAAATGTTAGGCTACTTACATGAAAGTTAATATCATCTTTAAAGTCCTGGAGAGGAGAGCAGATGACACTGCTTCATTAGACTGCAACCCTGATTTACTTTGTGAATTAAACTCAGGCTTATTTTAGAAAGAGAAAGGCAGTGGCCAGTCAGCATGACAGGGTTTTGCCAGTTTATGCTATTCTGTCACCTGGTCCTATTTTTATACACCAGAGACTAGTGATTGATGGTTGCAATATTGCAATTGACATCTGACCAACACATGCTCAGAGCCTCTTGCCAGGCACTTGTTATTTTAGAAGTCACCTTCCTCCAAAGGGTGAGTTTTAGTGTTAATATATTTGATCTGATCTCAGTTTAATGTGCAGAGAGAACTGTAAATGATCATGTTTCGTTTTGAGTGCTCTGACATGCCAACTATTGAGTCTACCAATGAAATTAATTTGGTGCCAAAGTAGCCTTGAGAAGGTTCAGTAGGAATGTTTAGTAAACAATGATTATATTGTAATATTATTAATGAAGACCAATTCCTTGGTTTTGTTATTTAGAACTTGAAATGAGCCTTCATTTTTCATGATCAAGGATTTAAATCTAACAGATGTGACTTATTTTAAACTTTAGCAGTGACCCTTTACAATAAGGTTCCATTAGTTAACATGAACTAACAATGAAAAATACTTCCATGCATTTAATTAATATCAGTTAATTTCAGCATTTACTAGAATACCATTATTCAAATCAAAAGTCATGTTTGTTATTTAATGGACCTGAGCTAACATTAACAATGAACAGTTGTATTTTTCATTAACTGACATTAACCAAGATTAATAAATACCGGTACTGTGTATTGCTCACACAAAAGGTTGGATGCAACAAGTTTTGGCAAGTCCTATTCAACTTAGACCAGTAACCACAAAAACGGTTAACCATTTCTCAGACAAATAATCATAAAGCATCTTTAAACACAAATGTTTTCCTTTTTTTATTGGATTTTTACAGGTACAAAAGAAAGATTAATCAAAGAGGCCAAAGCCCATGTCTTCATCAGACTCCTCAGATTCGTCCTTCTTCTCTTCCTTTTTCTCTTCCGCTGAAAGGCAAACATGCAAATGTCAAATCATGCATATTGCACAAACTTTCCAGGTTATTTCTGACTTCAGACAGAGTATTATATCACTGGAGCGAATTAGCCGACTTTAGCAATTTAGTAAAAGGGAATGAAGAAGAAATGCTACTATATAATCAGATCCGTAACAAAACAATGCCGCACGAGTGACTGTTCAAACTGCTAACGAAAAACACCAGCAAAAGGGTTAGAAAATTGTGCAAGAGAATATTTTGCTAAAATTTAAAACGTAATGCATCTGGAAAACTGTAAACAATGACGGTGAATAAATATATTCAAGCAGTTTTATTCAAGAGAGCCTATAACATTAAAATTATCTTCACTATTCAAAATACTGACTGGACTGAAATTAATTGTTGTGCCTGGTGTCAGTTTTACTAAGATCGTATTAAAGTTATTAATATTTTGCATTAGTTTTATTTTTTTCTGCTTTCATTTTAATTTGACTTATTTTTTTGTTATAGTTAATTTTGATGTGCTTTTATCATTTTTATTATATATATATTTTTTTTCCAACTTTTTAGTCCAATTTAAACTATGCAAATAGTTTATAAGTCAAGTTTTGTTTTATTTCAAGTAAGTACCAAAAGTTTTTCTGTGGTTTTTGTTTTAGTTAACTATAACCCTATCAGCAGGTTTATTAAAGTCCCCACCTGCAGGTGCTTCCCCAGCAGGAGCGGCTCCAGCGCCACTAGCGGCAGCAGCAGAAACCGCCACTGCACCACCCGCTGGAACGGAGGCTAACTTAGAGAGGCCTGTGGAGACATACAAGTGAAACAACAAAAAAGTGAGTGTTATGAGGAACTCAAATGATTTTAATATTGTGTAAGTCAAACGGTAGAAGCAATGCAGCCTTACCGGCATTCATGACTTCATTGATGTCTTTGCCATTCAGTTCACTGATGACCTGTTGAGTAACAGCAAAAAATAGAAAGATTGACTCATTTGGGGATTTAGTTGCTGTACATGGGCATCCATGTTGAGTAAGAACAAGGAAAGTGCACCAGAGTTTATTGTGCAACAACACAGAACTGTACGGAAATCCTTTTTTTTTTTTACTAATAATAATATAGCCAAGAGATATATTTATGGCAAGGTGAATAAAAAATTAATGTTATGAATGTTAAGATGTTTAATTTTAAAACACTTCAATTGTATTAGGATGATAATTCTGATATCCGGTTTAAAAACGGGTTTTTTAGATCCAGGATCCACCTTGTTAAGACGCTCATCATCGGCCTCGATTCCGACACTCCCCAGGATGTTCTTGATGTCTTTGGCGGATGGGTTGGTGTTGCCACCCAATACAGCCAACAGGTAAGCGGCCACGTAACGCATTCTAGAAGAGGGGTTACACTTATTTATAACTGATCAATAGATTTGTGTTCCTCTATTCATATGATTTTAAGAAGCATTTGATCAAAAATATGGATTAGCAAAAAATATATTGAAATCACCATGCAATCAAAATTCCCAATTCTTCTTTTTTTTTATATAGAATTTTCATTTTAATATTTATTATAAATGATGCATGGTTTATATGCATCTTTAAATCACATGATCCTAAGAATATTTGACCAAACCTGAAAATATTGACCAAAAAAACAACTATATTAAATACACCAAATATTAAATAGACAAAAATCTGAAATCTCAAAGAAATCTTTGGTCTCACAAAGAGTGCTATAAGATTGTAAACATGGTTTAAATTAATTATTTCGTATATACTTAACTGATAAATTACATTAATTACTATAATCATTGTAGTAATTAATTACATAATCTATCAGTTAAGTATAGAAGAAATATAGATAATATATAGTTAAGTATATATTGTATAATTTAATGCATAGATTGAAAATCCGATGTTTACTTGAACTACTAGCTAAAGCAGCTGACAAGGTTTATCATGCTTTGTTAGGGGAACTTCATGACATATTTATATTTTAAAACATAATTCAAATGACCTGAACATTTTTAACCCTTCACGTCTTAATAGTGTATTAACTATAATTAGCCTACATTCTGCTATATTTCAATTCTACTCTGACTAGAGCGTAAAGAAACAAAATGGAGTAACGTTAGGCTATGCCTATATAACTTGATAAGCACGTGCTTAGAGTGGAAATACAGTTGAATTGTAATCATGAATACTAGCTTAAAACTTAACCTAAACATGCTTTAATACTTTCAACATATAAGTGAAATGTCAATAAAAACATACTTTAAGTCTGCGAAAGACACGAAACGTCGGTCACGCTGCAATTTCCGGAAAAGAGAGGACGAGTGGAGGAAAACAGCTGAAGAATGAAGCAGTATGCAATGATCTGATTGGCTGCTCGATGCGCCCTGTCAAAATAGGAGGGATGATTGGATACTATTTTTTCCTCGTTCATGGCGTGCTTAGCCTAGCAATGACCCTATCAAGACTTTTAGAGCAATATTTTGTACCCTTAAGCTTTTACCCTACCCCTATGAAGAGTTTTCCGTTAAAAATATGAATAGTTTACATTAATAGCCTTGAACTTGTTTATTCTACAAATAAAAATAAAATATGAATTGTCTTAACAGTTGTGTTTTTTTATTTGTTTTTCAAATCAAAATCCCCTCCAGTTTAGCTAACAACAGCTAAACATTCAACAACACCTCATATGGTGAATACAGAGATTTTTAAATATTGTATGAACAGCTAAATCTTCTAAATCTAAAAAGTTTTAGATAAGTTTGTAGAATTTGTATTGGGCTTTTATCCTTTTGGTGGCATTTAAACCCGTCAAAGGGATAGTCATCCAAAAATGAAAATCCTGTCATCATTTACTCACCTTAAAGTTGCTCAAAACATGCATGAATTTCTTTCTTCAGCTGAACACAAAAGAAGAAATTGAAGAATGTTGGAGAACATAACCAGCAAACATGCCCCTTTGGGGCCCTTGCGGGCAGTGAAATGCGGGGCACGTGGGACAGCTATACTAGTATGAAAAAGAATATTTATGGAAGTCAATGAGGTCCATCAACTGTTTGGTTTCTGACATTCTTCAAAATATCTTATTTTGTGTTCAGCAGAAGAAAAAAAATCAAACAGGTTTGGAACAACAGAATTAAATGTTTTGGGTGAACTATCCCTTTAAGTTCTGTCCTTGATAGAAAGCTTTCTAATGTTTCATTAGAAAGCTTTCATCGTTTGGATGAGACGTTGAAGCGAGGTGATCTCTGTGGTCATTAAAAATCCCAGGTGTAACCCTGGCATCCTGGACAAATTTGCCCCTTGTGCTCCTAATAATCCCCATATACTGATTGGCTTTATCACTGTCTCCTCTCCACCAGTAAGCTGGTGTGTGGTGGGCGTTTTAGCGCAGTATGGCTGCCGTCGCATCATCCAGGTGGATGCTGCACATTGGTGGTGGTTGAGGAGATTCCCCCTTCCATGTAAAGCGCTTTGAGTACCTAGAAAAGCGCTATATAAATGTAAAGAATTATTATATAAATGTAACAAATTATTAATCATTAATTGCATCAGCTCTTCTCCATCTTTTATTAGTAGAGGCCAGGATAAAAGTATGTAGACATATACCATAGCCAAAATATAGAATAGCATGTATTTAAAGTAAAACAAACAGCTCCAGATATAAAAGCATTAAAAGTGAACAAAATCGAATAGACAGAAGATTTTTATTGACAGGAACAAAAAGCTCACAATGGCAAACACATCAATCACAAACCATTTACATTATAAAACAAGTTTCACAGCTGTACTGGTAATTAACACAAGCTTTACTGAAAGAGCTCTAAAATTGGATTCAGTTCCAATTCGATCTTGATGTATAAAGCAGTGGATCTCTGATCAGGGAAAATGAATGAATTTCAGGAATATCTACAGTTCTATAAGCTCTTCATCCTTCTCTTGTTTAAAGAGATACGACACAGTATCCAGAATAAACTCCAAGACATTCCTCCAGCTGGTCACATACCAGATCTTATACAGGAAATCTCCAAAGTGTACCATTAGGAAGAGTGCAAGAAAAATGAGAAAGATCCGATCAACGTGGTGGAGCACCTTCTCTTTGAATGTGCGTTGTTCCCATGGCACTGCGGCCCGAGCATCACTATATTTGCCAAAATGGAAAAGGGCTTCCTCGTCACTGTTGATCTCCTGTGTCTCCATCTCCTGCTCCTCCACAACTCCGTCACTTTCTGCCATCGTGTTCAATGCTCTCCAAAATTCAGGCCTTTGAAAATGGCTTTTTTAATGAAATGTTCAACTTGTGGAGACAAGCCTCTTCTCAGTGTGTGCTCTTTTCTTGATCTTCCCTGAGCACAGCCGGAGAATAAAGCAGCTTAATTAGTTTTCAGTCTTTCTTTAATACCTGAAGTTTGGGAAAAACTAATTGTTGCTGTAGCCATTTTAATTTTGTTGGTTAATTTCCACAGTCCTCGTCAAGGTGTGTGTGTCTGACTGAACATGGCAGGCTGATTATGAACTCGCACCTCACTAAGGAGATCACTGGGACTTAGTGACACTCAGCACTTTTCAAAATCCTACAGTAACAGATGGCAAGTGGAATAGATACGATACAAACAAAAGGTCACCTAACATTATTTCTTTTAAGAACATTTATGTAGAAATAAAGTAAATTGGTCAAATTCTGTCATTCAGACACCATGTGATTTATTGCACATTACTTTTCTATACCCATTTTAATTGTATTGAGGGACACATTACTTGATTAAACACATTACAGAAATTGGAATTTCATGACTTTCTTCTTTCTGCCTAAGTGGCATAACAGTTTGAATGCAACTATACGTATGCATACAAGTAACCAGTTTAATTATACAAATAATATAACTTTTATGATATAAAGATGGGTGTATAACTTATAATATGCTCAAAAAGTCTTTAGAATTTAGACATGCTGTCGGACTGTGCCAACAATGTGCTTTTGTACGCCATCTTTGTGCATCTGCGTTTATAAGGCGCATAAGCAGTTTAAAGTCAAAGCATGTCTGTCCAGTGCTTGTATTAACATGATTCAAACTAGCAACAATCTAGAAAGACATCATATGAACAGTAAAGATCATAATATTTTATGGGCTCCTTGCACGTAACTACTTCCTTACCGGAAATGCGGCCTCGTTTTTTCCGGCGCTATTCTCCACTATGAGATGAGATGTTTACAAGAGTTGCCGAAACTTACAATAACAGACGTATATCGCCTTTGTAAGTCCTCCTCCAAATCACCTACCAGCAAATTAGAGAGAAGGGCTTTAAATGTATGCCTCTTCATATATCCACGGATATGAAGGTAAGTCTATATATCTCAAACTTTATGGCTTACGTTAGTTTGCTAGCTTACATTAGGCTAATAAACAATCCCGGGCTGACAGAATATGCGTGTTATAATGTTGTACTGTTTTCTAGTATTAGGCGGAAAATGTCTACGTTGTGTCTGTACGCCTTCAAACAGGAAAAGAGCGAGCCGTATTTACCCGTTGCGGATATGACGTCAGGTTGCTATGTGCAAGTAGCCCATTGAATCATCAATAGACATTTAAACAATTAAATAAGTTTTTATATTGTATTTTTAAATTTTATTTAAATTGAAGGATTTATTTTTTTAATAACTATAATGTAGGCATCAGTTACGTTTGCTTTTATTATTCAGCTATAATAATTAGTATCACAGAGGAAATGTGAGAATTAAAACGTTAACATTATTCCTTTGAGGTGTGCTATTCAAAAAACAATGGATTATTAATGCGTTTATAAAAATCTGCAAATCGAGGTTGTACCACTGACTGCGAATATTAATTCAATCAACATTATGACCAGATTTTCTTAGGCCAAAAGAGGCATCACAAATTTTGACCCTTAACATACATTTAAAACTATTTATGCTAGCAGTCTACGAGCTAGTGGTTGATGTTTAAAAATCAGGTAACTAGCAATATCAAAATGCTCAGATGTAAAATAATATTGGGGATATGTTAAATTATATGTATATAATAAGAGAATAAAAAATTAAGATTGAATATGAGAGAAAAATGACGGATTTAGAGCTCCAAACAAACTACGCAGCAACAATCAAAACAAAGAAACACTAGGACCTGTCTCAGATGTTTTTTATTTTTCTGCAAAACAATGCACAGAATGTGACAGTTGATTTGCTTCACATGGGCTTCGGAGGAGCTCTGGGAGGAGCACCCTGCAAGAAAAAAGAAGATGCTGAGATCCACATAAAAGTAACAACAATACAAGCAGCATTGTAACTTTACTAACATACTGCAGCTGTTACTTTAACTTAAAGGTAGGGTAGGCAATTTGAAAGATTTTAAAAAAGATATTTATTATAAAAGATATTCATATGTCTTCTGTGGGAGTCTCAGGACCAAAAATGTTCATCCAATCATTGCATATGGTCCAGCGTCACGAGTGCCACAAAGAAACAGCAGGCACCTTACATACTTTACTTCACAGTTCCTCTTGAACCAAAACAACAAACTTATGCTGACTTCATGCCATGTCGCCTTGAGGTAATTTAACGCCGCCTCTCGTCTGGTGACACTTTACAGATTCTGTTGTGTGTGTTCATGGGAGGCTGGTGTACGAAAGCCTGTCCTAGGAACAAAAGTCGTTTGCTACACGGACTGATTATAGTGGTACACACAGGAAGACTGTCGGAATGTTCACCTCTTCACGCTTATTTATGTTTGTTTAATGCGTTTATGCCTTGATGTAAGTACATCTGCATATGTATGTTTATTGAATGTATGTGTTTGATGTCCCGCGATCGTTCTGGGGTTGTTATCGGCGCGTTTGGAGCGCCGTAGCGGCCGTAATTTGCCGCGAGATAAAACCGCTAATCAGTATTAGCATTGGAAGTATTCTCAACTGTGTAACCAATGTGTTTCATATTAGTAACATACCATGGTACAGTGTATTATTTTTATCATATTTGTTTTATTACCATGCCAGTGCATAAATTATTTTCAGAATACAATCGTAATTATATTTCTTTATTGTTCCTTTAGACCATTAATACAGAAATCATTGCCAACAACTAACTGGGTCAGATTACCATCTAAAACTGTTCAATAAATACATCTTTGTGAGGAATCTTTTCTCCGCCTCCTGATTCTCTGACCGGAATCCCGTCCATATTTGGCCGCCTCAATCAGCGTATTATATCATAGTAGCACGCCTTAGCTACAGCTGGAGTCTCATGTTTTCAAAGCTAGCTTGCTATTGCCAGCCTCTCTGGAATTGCCTACCCTACCTTTAAAGGAGTAATTAAGATTAGTCAGCTACACTTACCCCAGGCCTGAAGCGGGGAGGTGGTGTTCGGTCCTTGCGGGCCTCCCGGGATCTGTTTCTCACCACCTTGCTGTGGATGGCACAGCTAACACAGTAATGCAGCTTCACGTAAGCTTGGGCAATACATATGCTACAAAAAGAAGAGCGGAAAACAGAAAACCACTATTTTAATCTGAAAAGGCATACTAATGAGAATTGGTCAATGTTTTGGTTGTTAAAGCAGTCACTTACAGTCAAACACACTAGCTTCTGAGATGTCCCTCACAGCAGCAGCCTCCACAATGTTCCTGATGACAAACTTCTTGATGGCCTTGTCCTTGGGAACACAGCGGGCACAGTTGGTGCAGCGGATGGGCTGGACATGGCCACGGCCCTTCTTTGCACGTCCGTTGTTCCTTCTCTTCTTAGTCTAGCATTTGAAAATGGAAATAATTGATTATTAAAATAGTATAGAACATAATTCAATTAAACATCCTAGATTTTCTGACCAATGAATTACCATGTATTTTAGGCTCAAGCTAATTTAAATTTATTTTATAAAAATTCTACTCTGCCCTCTCTCTACACACCACACACACACACCACACACACACACACGAGTAGGGTTGAGACTTGAAAAACAATTCCAATTCTGGGATCTGATACTTGTTACAAAATTTTGATTCTACTCATCGATTCCTGTGTGCACATTTTAATGGAGCTTTAAATAAATCAAGTGAAAGATGATGCGAAATTCAGCACTCGTACACTGTTTTCTGTGCTGGGCACATTCAGAGCACGTACACAGAAGCCGCCTCTTCATATAGTGCACAAATACTGAATTAAGCACTCTTTCTTGTCGTCTTGTGCTTTAATTCACACAATATTGTTTCAAAATATCCTCGCAAACACAGCCTGAAGTAAATATCAACGGATGAAGAAAGAAAACGCATTCAGTCTAGCCTAATAAACCCGATGCTGTCGGTTAACATTAATCAAAGAACAAAGAAAAAAACACTCACTGATCTTAACTGAATAACTTTTCTAACTTTAATAAGGATTGATCTATATTTTATTTTTATAAAAAGAAAACTATGCAGTGTTATTTTACATTTGATTTAAATTTCTGAACTTTCTTCTTCAGTTGTATTTAGCTATGCTATTGCTTGTTTGTTATTATATGACATTTTAAAATTATGTTGTAGTGAAGTAAATTGGTCTAGTTTATTAGTTGTTCTTTAGGCTTCTGTTTTGTTCATGGTGTTCAGTTGCAAAAATACAGAATTATCATGTTTTGACTTATTTTTCAATTTGGAATTGAAACTGGGAATAAGAGGAATCTCTAAAATCCAAACGATACCCAACTAAAAGTTTGAGATCTGTATGCGGTTCTGATAGAATTGAAAATCTTTGAAATATCAGGAAATGCCCAGTTTAAAATTTCCCAAAAAATTATTCAGGATATCCTTTACTATAGTAACCACAAACACAGCCATTTTTTTCTTCATAATTTTACTTGTAAACTCAAATTTTGTAAATGTGAAAATCGCGATTCCCTGATGGTTTTCCTTTATTGAATATTATCTGTATATTTCCAAAGAACAGTGGAGATTTTTTTACAACAATCAAAATTAATAATTGAAAAAAAAAAAAAACTAAATGATCCAAGCGTCCATCTACTCTTTATTTCATGTTAGCCTAGAAAGCCTGTCTTGAATTCATCAGTAGATTCTGCATTAATCTTCAGTTTACACACAAGTATTGACAGGCTGCAGTCTTGGTATAATTTATATAAGTTACGCAAAGCAACGTATCGACAACACCATTAGAATCGGTACATCGAAGTCTTAATGGCAATAATGCCGTTTAAATGAAATGGCAGTATGTTGCTTTATATACATATACACATAATACCAGTCCTGTCCATGCCGCGTGCTACTGAAGAGGAAGGCACATGCTAACATCAGCAGAAACTTCTTACTTAAACCGTGTAATATCCCTATATAGTGGCCAGTATTTCATAAAATCAGATACGTTAGTAACTATTATCGGTGATCGTGTAGTTTTCTTGACTATATAAAGGAGATTTCATACACTAAAACATCTTCACGGATCAATCGCGAACACTAAAGTCTCACCATCTTGAACGGGAGGCAGGAAAGAGGACCGGAAAAGGTTAACCGGAAGTAAAACATTTCTCTGCTACACACAACAAAAGTCTTCTGAACGAAAATACTGCTGTGATGTGATTCAAGGCTAGAAATATCAATATAAACGTTTAATTTAGCTATACAACTTAAATATATAATTAAAATTTAAATATATATTATATATGAATGAAAGGTGGGAATACAAATATTATATTTTATACATATACATACAATGTATATCAATGTATATGAACTTCTCCTCCTCACCCGGATTAACAAGGATTTTTTAAACTCTGCTGCTCTGTGCTTCACTGAAACCTGGCTAAGTGAAGCCATACCGGACAACGCAATACATCTGCCGGGCTTCCAGCTGTTCCGAGCGGATCGCATCGCGGAGCTAACGGGAAGACGAGAGGTGGTGGATTGTGTTTCTACATTAACGAAAGTTGGTGTTCAGATGTAACAACACTGAAGAAGATGTGCTCTCCTAATTTAGAGGCGATCTTCATAAACTGTAAACCTTTCTACTCGCCACGGGAGTTTTCCTCTTTCATTCTCGTGAATGTTTACATCCCTCCAGACGCGTGCGTGAGCGCGGCACTACAACAGCTGGCTGAACAAATAGCCGAAACGGAACAAAGGTACCCAGACTCTCTTTTAATAATTCTAGGGGATTTTAACAAAGCAAATCTTTCCCGTGAACTTCCAAAATACAGACAGCACGTTACATGTCCCACAAGAGACAGTAATATACTGGACCACTGTTACACCACAATAAAGAATGCGTATCACTCCGTCCCACGGGCAGCTTTGGGGCTATCTGATCACTGTTTGGTTCATCTTATACCGACCTACAGGCAGAAACTGAAATCAGCTAAACCTGTAATAAGGACTGTAAAAAGATGGACTAATGAAGCAGAGCAGGATCTACAGGCCTGCTTCGATTGCACTGATTGGACTGTTTTTGAAGCTGCTACCAACGATCTGGATGAGCTCACAGATACTGTTACATCATATATCAGTTTCTGTGAGGATACATGCATTCCTACCAGGACATTCTTATCATTCACCAATGATAAACCATGGTTTACTGGGAAACTCAAACAGCTTCGTCATGCCAAAGAGGATGCTCACAAAAGTGGGGATAAAATCTTGTATAACCATGCCAAGAACAGACTGACAAAGGAGATCAGAGTTGCTAAAAGAGCCTACTCTGAAAAGCTGAAAAACCAGTTTTCATCCAACGACCCATCATCAGTCTGGAATGGCCTGAAGAACATCACCAATTACAAGTCACCATCCTCCCGATCTGTGGACAATCCACACCTGGCTGATGATTTAAACTCATTTTACTGCAGGTTTGAAAAGCCCTCATTCACACCTCTCACCGGCTCTGACCTGCAGTTCACACATCCACCATCACCTCCTACACCCCCTCCTCTCCCCCCTCCTGCCATCCAACCTGAGCTTAAGGTCTGTGTGGAGGACGTGAGCCGAGTCTTCAAAAAACAGAAGACTAGGAAAGCCTCAGGCCCAGACGGCATCTCGTCTGCTTGTCTAAAAGCCTGCGCTGACCAACTGGCCCCGGTCTTCACGCAGATCTTCAACAGATCATTGGAGCAATGTGAAGTTCCCTGCTGCTTCAAACGCTCCACTATCATTCCGGTCCCCAAAAAAACCAAAATCACTGGACTTAATGACTACAGACCTGTCGCTCTCACGTCCGTGGTCATGAAGTCGTTTGAAAGACTGGTGTTGGCCCACCTGAAGGACATCACTGGACCCCTGCTGGATCCTTTTCAGTTTGCTTACAGAGCAAACAGGTCTGTGGATGATGCAGTCAACATGGGACTGCATTATATCCTGCAACATCTCGACAGACCTGGGACTTATGCAAGGATCCTCTTTGTGGACTTCAGTTCGGCCTTCAATACCATCATGCCTGATCTACTCACAGACAAACTGACCCAGTTCTCCATTCCATCCTCGATCTGTCAGTGGATCTCCAGCTTCCTGACGGACCGGCAGCAGCTCGTGAGACTGGGGAAACACACATCCAGGACTCTCACCACCAGCACTGGCGCCCCCCAAGGGTGCGTTCTCTCCCCACTGCTCTTCTCCCTGTACACTAACGACTGCACTTCTAAAGACCCCACTGTCAAGCTCCTGAAATTTGCAGACGACACCACTGTCATCGGTCTCATCCGAAACGGTGACGAGTCTGCTTACAGACTGGAGGTTGAACAGCTGGCTGTCTGGTGCAGTTATAACAACCTTGAGCTGAACACGCTCAAAACAGTGGAGATGACCGTGGACTTCAGGAGGAACAGCCCAGCACTCCCCCCACTCACCATCATGAACAGCACTGTGGAAGCAGTGGAGTCATTCAGGTTCCTGGGCACTATCATCTCTCAGGACCTGAAGTGGGACAATCACATTGACTCCATTGTGAAAAAGGCCCATCAGAGACTGTATTTCCTTCGCCAGCTGAGGAAGTTCAACCTGCCACAGGAGCTGCTGATTCAGTTCTACTCAGCCGTCATCGAGTCTGTCCTATGCACTTCCATCACTGTCTGGTTTGGTTCAGCTACCAAATCAGACATCATGAGACTACAGCGGACAGTCCGGACTGCAGAGAGGATCATTGGTGCCCCCCTGCCAACCCTCCAGGACCTGTACTCTTCCAGAGTGAGGAAGAGAGCAGGTAAAATCATCACAGACTCCACTCACCCTGGACACCACCTGTTTGAACTGTTACCGTCAAGACGGAGACTCAGATCACTGGCCACAAGAACATCTCGGCACAGGAACAGTTTCTTCCCACAGGCCATTTCCCTCCTGAACAGTTAACATATCTCCCAAGGCATATGCCTTTAAGTGCAATACCCCCACTGTTTAGTGCAATATCTCCTAAACTCAGGTTATTTATATTTATATTTATTCATACTATTCAAAATACTGTATATATGTTCATAATCCGAAAATGTTTATTCTGACTAAACCCAACCGTGGCCTTATATTTTATATTTTATAGTATTTTCATATATATATATATATATATATATATTTTTTTTTATAATTTTATTTTTAGATTTTGTATTACTGTTTCTTGTTGTATTTGTATCTGTATATGTGCACTGGAAGCTTCAGTACCAAAGAAAATTCCTTGTGTGTGCAAGCACACTTGGCAATAAAGCTCTTTCTGATTCTGATTCTGATTCTGATTCTGACAATGCCCACTGTCGTGGACACCACTTGTTAAAAAAAATTAAAATGGCAAGAAATTACATGTATAGGCAAAAACAATGAGATTTGTTTTATTCACCAATCCGTTTGTAAGCTTTAGGATTTTTTAAACCAAACTTTCTGTAATGATGATTCTCTACTATGTTATGAAAGATATAACAGAATGAATTGATATACCATTTTACTTGGCCATAAATGCCATTCCCATTCAATATAATGTATCTATACACTTTATGTAATTTGCATATTAATGTGTTCTAGGGGCAACATGTAATAAAAAAAGAAGTGTAATAAAGAGAGTAATACTTTTTCAACATTTTCATAATATCTAATATTTCATAGAAATGTTGATATATCATTCTTGTGTCTCCCAAAATGCCAGATAAACATGATTTAAGTACTGGTGTCCACTACATGTATGAAATCAATGCCCTGTTTTGTAACAGAAAGTCATATATTGATTAGTAAACCCCATATCATTTTCCTGAGATGTTGATTTATGACCAACTATTTGAAAATGAGTGATTTAAATAATTACAAAATATTATCATATTTCCATAAGAGTGCTAAATTTGATCACTAAATTAATGTCAGCCATTTTTAAAGACCGGGGAGAAGCTGTTGCCAAACATTTGGTGTCTGAATGTGCACTTTACAGGACATCCAGACTTAAAACTGAGACATGTATGGTGTCAGAGAAAAAGACTAAAATATAATGTCTTCTACAGTGGACAAAAGTCTACTCCTGGGTCCCAGAAGGATAAACGAGACAATATAAAAATACTATTATTATAATCTAATCATACTAATCGGTGTATTATGCAAAAGTTCAGCAGAGGTAGAGTTGTGTTATGATTTTTTTCTCTATTAAATGTATAAAACAAAATTAAATGTAATTTAATTATAAGACTTTTGTAATCGCATTGGAAATATGTTGACTTGTGCACACAGGCTCCTTATGAAAAGTGCTTAAGAATCAATCAACTGGGTGAGTTTTAACTGAAACGTCTTCAAAATAAAGGGCACAACTGAGAAATAATTTCAAATTTATATTATTTTAATTAACGAATACTAAAAATAACAATACATAAACTGTTTTTAAAAGAGATGCACAAAAAATTACAAATGTTGTAACCTTAAAAAGATAAGGATATAAAATCTTTGAACATGATACATTGAGAAGTATACAATGGGGGGGAAATCAAATCAAATCTTGTAGCTTAATATTGTAACAATATGAGAAAACTAGTGGATCAGTACATATGCAGTATGCAGACATATGAAGTGGTTTCGTTGACATATCAGTGATGTCAGTGCCTCAGTAAATCAAACAGGAGAATTTATTGGGGAAAATATAACAATCTAACAAAATAGAAATCTATCAACATGGTGCATATGAAAAAAGGAAACAAACAAACAAAGAGGACACACAGATGCATGCACACAAACACACATGGGAACACAAGGAAAACAACTTCGCCCATTATACAATTCCAAAACAAGTATCGCCACAGGAAAAAAAAAAAAAAAAAGAAAGAAAGAAAGACTGGCCTTGAATCCTGTAGAAATCGTCAATAAAATCATATCAATTTAATCACAGGCTGTATTTCAGAACTAGACTAAACTTTTTTTTAAAAACAATTCCATATACACAGTCCATAAACATATTCCATATACACATCTGTGAGAATAAATGCACTGGATCCGAGCACCACTTGAGTTTGGTCAAGAAAGTTGCCTTATTAAAAAAATCAGAACTACTGATACATCATGATTCATCCAGTCCAGCAGATTTATTATTATTTATATATTAAAAAAGGGCCTGTAATTTGCTCTCCATTGAATCCTTAATGATTAGTAAAGTGCTCTTGACAAAGTTTGCCCTTGCGTGCTGACGTGGGTCCGGTCCCCCAATTTAAATATATAAACCATTAAAACAGGCATAGCAATAACCGATCAGCAGCCAGAAGCAAGTACGCCCATGCCAAGAGCAGCACAAGCATGAAACGGATGGTCCGGCATATCATACTTTAAAGCAAATTTGGGAATTGTCAGAGGAACTGTGGAGTGCTTTGATTAACTCGTGCAAATGCGACTAAACAGTGTGCTTGCTTCATTGTTTTCCACAGACAACCAAGCAGCGCCCTCTGCAGGTCAGCTCATAATTAACCAATAACGATCATTGATCAGTCTTACTAGAATTCTAAACAATTTTGCTTGTACAGTGTCTAAATGTCATCTAGTGGCTGTAAAGGTTGCTTGGAAAGCATTGGTTTACTCATGACACTCCTCTAAAATACTGGCCCCTTTCATTTATAAAACGGCGAGGTATAAAACCGCTCTTCACCAATCAGGGAAGACAAATAGGTTACATACAACTGGATCTCACTCAAAACACACAGAAAAACGTGTACATTAAAATATCAGTACTGAAAGACAAAAGCAAATTTTTGTAAGCTACAAAAGGTTTGAGCAAAAAGAGGGAGGTTTTCGTCTCCCGAGCTGCAATAACTCGAGTCTTGTTTGCTGTTTCTAATCGCTGTTTCCCACGACAATGCAGGTGCATTCTGAGGGTCAGGTGAACAGGTGGATGGTAAATGCAGCACAATTTCACTCAGCCTCAGCTCGATAGCATTTTGCGGCATTGCAGCTTTAAAAAAATCTGAATATCAGGTCTCCCTGAGTTAGTAGCACTTCACTGTCAGTCTGCTTATGTCTTCTTTAGTCCTTTTTGTATTAAGAAATCCACAAGAAAAGGAAATGGAGGAAAAAAAAGAGAAAGTCTTACAAATGTACAGTTAGCTTTGGAGGGGCAGCTGGTAGCATCTGAACGGTTTTGAGAAGAAACGACACGATCCGCCTTTAGGACGCGTCTTGTGTCTCCAAATACTTTCTGCTGCCACAAAGGTGCAAAAGAAATTTTGCACCATTCAGAGAGGTGAGATGGTTGTTCGGTGTTTGAAGGTGTGTGTGTGGGTGCTGGAGGAAGGGCTTGTGTAAGTGAGAGAGAGCGTGGGCCTCATGTATGAAAAGTTTTGCATTCATTTTTAATTGCTTGACAAGGCAATCTCCCAATTTAACCATGTAAATGGCAATACGGCTGTATTAGTTGTATTACCATAAATATGCATACATTTGCATATTTTAAGTATCCAATTTAGCTACACATAAGATTGTTTTTATGTATAAATGAGGCCCATTTTGTGTAGAAATCAGAAAATGCATAATATATGCATATACTGTAATATGTGGAGCATTTTAGGAGAGGATAAGGATACATTGTGTGTGTGAAGGTCTTGGTCAGTAGTTCCTATTTGTAAACACTTGTCTGCAAATCCGTTTAGTGTTGTTCCTGCTGGTGCTTGTTCACATGTGCGGATTGAGCTAAAGGTGCTAAATGAGCGCTGCGGTGTCCATGACGTTCCTGTTGGGATCCAGTGTGGCAAAGAACCGCACGTCCCTGTCCTTGTCCATCCTCAGCTCGGACAGAGCCTCTTCCAGCTCATCTGAATAAGCGCTGCCTGGGTCCTTGAAGTATGCTGAGATCAGAGCACATAAATGGATGTCAGAACTCATGCCTAAACTGTAGCCGGGTTTCCATTACAGATTTTGCAATATTTTTTTAAACGTCGATAAAAAACTATTACGAAATGACGGCGTTCCCATTAACCGATGTTATGTGACTAAAACATATTTTTTTCCTATAGTAGCGATAAGTTATTACAATAATCATGGCAACGGATGTTGGTAGGTTTACATATAGCAGCCACTGTAATAGCCATTATTTTTAGACATGTTATTCAAGCTTTAATGGCAAGTATGAGGTGTTTCTGGGTGTTTCTTCCTCCTATCTGGTGTGAGGTCTTGATAAATTCTGGCATTTCTTTGTGGTTTAGAACCCAGTATTCCTGTGATTCTTTTGCCTTTTATGAGTTTAATAAAGAACTCTGTTTCGTCTTCTGTCCAAACAAACCTTTCCATTGCAGTTTTGCTAAATATCCCTTGGACCCTTTTGTCGAATTGCGAGTGTAAAAACTTTTTTACGACATATGCAAGTTTTTCCAAAACTGACGTGTTTCCATTGGGCGAATTTGCAATTTGCGCAATTTGATGGGTAATGGCAACGCAGCTTTTGATACTTAGACTAAACAGTTACTTTAGCAAAATATTTTAGCTTTTGTGCTAATAATATGTCACTATTTTATTTAGGTCATAGTTTATTAGTTAAATGGTCACTAGCCTATAATATTCAAATAAATAAAAAATATAAACCAAATAAAAACCAAACCAAATAAAATACAATACAATAAAAACAAAAAACTAAGTCAATGGATTTTACATTTACTTTGGACATTATAATTCAAGAAGGCATTTCATTGGACAAAAATAAGTACACACTTCATACAGGATATTACTTGTTAATATTTTTGTTCCATTTTCCAGTCAGACAAAAGAGAGTAACTTTGAATTTAGTTGTAACCCTTGGAGGGCCTAATAAAGGAGACATAAGTCTATGTAAACATCCTGTGATGCACGCATCTTCTAACTTGTCGGTAAATTTTGTGCGTTTGTGTCTTACGTTTTTCCAACACGCTCTGCCGTAACGCCTTGGCCACCAGCACGCGTACGTTGGGCACAGGATCTGATGAGAGGCTGAGCAGACTGGGAAGAAGGTGCTGTGCAAACTGGTCCATGGGCATGCAGTCCTCCTCCACTATTGCCTGAATGGAAACAAAAGAAATGTCTCAATTGCTCTACCACATTCTTAGAGTTTTGTTTTTGCCTGATGCATATGATATCATACAAAAAAAAAACAGGTTTTATATATATAAATAAAAATGTAATTAGCTTTGTTCTGATTGGTTGACTAACACTTAATTGCACACTAGTCTATTATTGTGGTATCTTGATTTCAAATGTATTCATTCCACAATGTCATGAAATAACTTATTCTATGCAATATATTTATGTTAAGTTGAAATTAACAGCAGTAATAATATGACAATAAAAGAAGTTAAGAAATATTGCAGGACCACATGAATTTATATAAAGATGGTGGGACTGTAAATCCTTTGGATAATACTGCATGAAACGACAATTGGATGTAAAATTTACCTGGCAAATGAATGCAAATGCCTGACGTCCGACCCATTTGGGACAGTGGCAGAATCTCATAATGAGCTCATTAATGTAATTCAGGCCCAGGTCATTAGCTTCACAGGAATACAACTTCTGCAGGATCACCACCACCTAAACACATTCACAAGGCAAATCTTAAAGAATACTAGAATAGGTTTTTATGCTTAAAATGTAAAACAACAAAAAGCAAGCATTATTTTTTACATATTTGAGATTGTTGCAACACCTCTCTTCCCAGTCTGTCAATAATGCGGTTTAGTTCCAGTTTCTATGAAGCCCCTCCTTCTGAAAAGGACTGTGCTCTAATTGGTCGCTGGACCAGTGGATTGTGATTGGTCCACCACTTCGCACTTGTTTCGGAAATGTCACTGCCTTTACCATAACAGCAAGTTTATACTACCATCGCAACTCAACCAGGCCTCGTCCCTTTTTTGCGCATGCTTTGGGAGGGAATTATTTAAATGAGGGATATTGTGATGTGTACAATCCCAGAAGGAAACTCAAGACTACAATCGAGGCGTTTTAGGGAGTTCAGAAACAGTGCGCACTGATATAGAGAATACTGTAACTTCCAAAATACTAAAGTTGAAAGTGTAAAAAAGCGCAATAGGTCCTCTTTAAAATATTTTAAGCACTAAATACATGTGCAGATCACCTGAGACATATGTTAATACCAAGTCTAAAAAGCCTATAAGCTGAGGTTTAAAACAGTTCAGTAGAGTTGCTAAAAGCAGAACACAAATTCAAACAATACAGCTAGTATAAGGCATTGTAATGTTGCACTATTTTTGGAAACAAGCTGAAGGAAACTTGACTCACCAGTTTATAGGAGATCCACCGCACTTCAGACACTTTGTCAGAGCAAAGGTTAAGTGCAATTTGTCTGAGGTAGTCATAGATGTCGTTGTGACTGTACAACTCAATGATCAGGATGAGCTGCCTAAATACACAGACAGACAAATGCCACAAGAGTGAGGTCACAATTGAGAGCTTCAAAAACCCTTTGTGTAACAAAGCAGTACGTACTCAGCTAGCTCATAGCGGAATCTCCAATTTCGGCTGTTGTCTGTCACCATGAACTCCTGCAGCTGATACAGATACTCCCGACGCTTCTCGGCATGAAGAAGCTACAAAAGAGAAAACAGAACGATCTGTTGATGCCAGTGTTGTTAGGGGCATTGACTAAAACAAAAACTATTGAATGTTGCTGAAATATAAAGCTGAAATCAAATTAAATATAAATATCGGATGACAAAATGTAAAGATAAACGAAGATGAGAAATATTGCCTTGGCAATATAAGTTGAAGTTCTAAATTCATAAAAGTAAAATTAAATAAAAGTTAATCAAATCCATATAGAAATAAATAAAAGCCAATTGAAAATTAATAAAAACTAACTAAACAATACTAAAAATACCTCTGGTTGGAACAGCCATGACATGCTTGTAAACTTTTTGAAATGCATTGAACAAATCAGCAAACTCTAACAAAACTTTTATAACTTGAAAATAATAGAGCTAAAAAAAAAAAGGGAGGGAATTTATAATAATCAAACAAGCTTTTTTTTTCAGTATGGACAATTCAAAGCTCTTTGCATAAACTACACATTTTCTCAGTTAATGAAATTTCATATTCTCACCTTCAAGAAATCATACAGGTGTTTGAGGACTCCTATCCGCACCTCATCCAGATCTTTGAGGAAGCCATTAAATATGGGCACCAGGTCCGCTGCGGTCAGCTGATCCCCCAGAATCACTGCCAACTCGTGGATAGAGAACGCAAGTGTCCGTCGCACCTTCCACTGTAACACAAACAAAGTTAATTCATTTGACAAATGCAAAATACATTCACAGTACCGAAGCTATATACTCCGTATATACCTCATACATTACATATTTACAAAACAAAGACAATTATAACCCATCAGAGTATGGTACAGTGAAAATATTGTTTAATTAATAATAAGTAAATATATAGTATATAATATATTATTTTTTAAAATGCACTACAGTACTGTACTAACATTTTGGCAGTTTTGTTAAACCTTGATTTTCCAACAAAACCCATGACGAGTAATGTTTTACCTGTACGTCTGTAGCGAGGGTCTCGTACGTGTCTTTGAGGCAGTGCCAGTTCTGTCTGCCCAGCGTTAGAGCGACACCTGGCAAGCTGAACGCACAGTGTTTGGCGATCTCAGTGTCTACGGTCTGAGCTCGAGCGGGATCTGTCATGGACAGATACTGATCCAGCAACTGCTGTGGAATTACATTCTGTGACGACAGAAAGAATGAGTGAAAATTCAGAGTTCGATCAGTCAGATTTTTATTGTTTCTTTGTGCTTTTCATCAATGATTGCCATTTGTACAACCGGTTGAAAATTAAGGCCAATGTAAAGCCATGAGATTTGTATATGGTAAAACATGCAAGTATTTACTGAGGAGTACATTACCTGGACTTTAGACTTCTCCTCTTCGTATGTTTTAACTTGTGAGTTGGTGTCTTTTTCTTCCTCCACATTTTCTATTAGGTCTGATTCCTGTATGCGCACACACACACACACACACACACACAAATGCATGTATAATGAACTCTCTACTGTAGTTACTGTGTCAGCACTTCCTTCTAATGACATTTGCATAAACAGATTTACATAAAACTGCAGAAGGGGATTTGCCATGTCAAACAGTGGAAGCAGCATCAAAACCATTTAAAACCACATTATTCTCTTTTAATAATTATGACCTCATATTAATTGACAGATTACATGGAATATTGGTATTTTTCTGCCTAAATGTAGATTAGATAGAAGGCTTTACTCCGGAAATATTTATATAAAAATGAATTGAATTAAATAAAAAATTAGTCTATGGACAGTTCTATTAATTTGTATTATTATTATTATTATATAAAATAAAAATTATAATTGTAACATTTAAAAAAATTCATTACATTTTTTAAAGTATGTAATATTAATTTATTTATTATTAATATGACTGTCCGAAGATTAAATATTTGGTAACTTTATTTTAAAGTGTCCTTGTTAATTACAACCACTTTAAATGTAAAAATTAATAGATCACTTATTCAAATGTTATAATTGTTAAATGACTAAACTTAATTTTATTTTCTGTGACATTTATTAACTAAGAAGTTGTCCTCTCACCTCACTGCTGTGTTCAGAGTCATCTACCAGCACAGGTGAAGTGGAGGGAGAGTCTGAGATCTGTGTGTCTGTCAGTGAGAGTTCACTCATGGCACTGAGCTCATCAGACGTCGGGGAGCCTGTGGAGCCATTACTCTCAGACACAGACTCATCAGCATCTTCTGTTTGACTCTCTAACTGAGCAGCTTTCAGCGCAGCGGACAACACCTTCACTTGAGCTGCGAGTGGAAAACAAACGGGGGAATGAATAACTACAATTCCCTACTCGGAAAAGAGCAAAAGAACATGAGCTCTTTTCACAATCACCTTGAACGTCAGGATCATCTAGGTGGGGCTGAAGACAGTCCAACACTTTCTGGATCTGGGAGCTGGTGGCTGGGCCTTGTGCATCTAAACTCGGCAAGTTTTCTTTCCCCCGTCTCATGGTCTCTTCTTTTTCTTTCAGTACATCTCTTTTCTCTCCTTGTAGTAGCTGCAGGTCTTGGGTAATGTCAGGTAGTGGGGGTCTCCAGAAGTTGAATGAGTTGAACATTGTGCAGTCGTCCATCTTCTGGTGGGACGAAGGGGTTGAGCATTCAGGCTGGTTCTGGTTGGTGCTGTAAGAGTGGCCTTCAGGAGGACGTGATGGTGGAACCGCTGTGTCTGAGGTGGGTTGTAGCTGCTCTGAGCGGGGCTGAATGAGACTGTCTGAAGAACCATCAATGGAGGCATTGCGGATGTTACTCGAATTGCTGTTGGTCACATCCTGTCTGTGGCTACAAAGACAAGAGGGGTTAATTTAGAATTTATTCAGTCATTTTGTTTTGTAAACAGATTTCAATATATACAAAGTGACTAAGATCTCTACACTACTGTTCAAAAGTTTGGGGTCGTAAGATAGAAAGAAGATTTGTCTTGTGCTCATCTAGGTGCTCATTTATATGATGAAAAATACAGTAAAAACTGTAATATTGTGAAATATTATTACAATTTAAAATAACTGTTTTCTATTTGAATATATCTTAAAATGTAATTTATTCATGTGATGCAAAGCTGAATTTGTCACATGATCCTTCAGAAATTATTCTAATATGCTGATTTGCTACTCAAGAAACTTTTCAGATTTTACCAATCTTTAAAGAACACTATGTAGTTTTTCAACCTTCATAATATATTTCCAAGACCCTTGTGATGGTACATCGACTTAAAATAAGTTAAATGACACTTCTGCCATAGCCTGACGGGGTCTGTATAGTTTTTACTGGCACTATGTAACTTTGGGTTTCGGGTAGGAACCCGTGCACAAAAAAGAACTACAAAATTCGACTGCTTTACGTCAAGCGCTACAATAGTCATTATTTCGTTTTTCTTCGTTTCTGATGTCCAATACATCATCCTTTCATGAAATCATGTAACATACTCTACCTTGTCTGTGGACATCGTTCATTCTAAAGCCTGGTGCTGGATAAACAGCGAGCGTGCGTGCGACGGTAGGCTAGATTATTTATGACAGCGGCAATGGACAATTTCGTTTCCAACCAGTAGGGCGACCGAAGAGGAAAATTTACTTGGTGTTACTTTAAATTGTTGTGCTGCTTAGCATTTTTGTGGAAACCATGATTAATGATTGGATTTTTGATTTTGTTTTGTAAGACTGGAGAAACTGGAAGAACTGGAAAATAGTGCAACTCTCTCGAGAGAACAAAGCAAATTGTTTTGCAAAACAAAACAAAAGCAAAACTTGCGCTCCATTCTCACCTAAGCAAGTCTCACCTAAGCAATCCTAATCTACATCTTTTCCCTTGACCCCCCATTCTGCCCCACTCCTTCTCCCTCATGCTGAGATTATCTGAAATTCACCCAATAATCTATCTAGTTTAAGGAATAATTAATAATTAGCATACAGTATCACACATGCTTTGATATCATTTGAAATGTCTCAGTTTGACTGGTGATTGAGTCTCATTCTCAAAGTAGTAAACCAGAAGGTAATAAGGTATTTAAGAGTTTAATTCTCATACATAGGAGGTGTGTCTTCCAGGCATATGCATGTTCTCAGAAGGTGAAACTCAACTCAATGCAAATTCCCACTGTTAGAAAATGGTTCCATGTAAATCAACTTCTGCCCCCAGTAAGTCTGGGACGGTGATTTAGGTGAATTCCCACTGTGAACTCATGTTTACATTTGAAATGAGGTCTGTCTATATAATGAAACGCAACTAGAGCTCAGGGCGTTTTGTAACTCAAAATTAGCCTGTGATGGAGTGGATGCCGCACTCCGCATCATGTATTTCTAAATGTTGGGTTTAACCTACATCTTTTACTCATCTGATGTTTGTATCTATTATCTTTGAACTGATTATACAACTGGCGTGATACATTTACCTGACATAATAAATTGTAAACACTTGATTTTATTCAAATCGACATTATTTTAAGTACAGAGTTAAAAAGAATAGTCAACATTCACACACACATAATGATGGCCAGATATCATTAAAACCTCTCTCATTTATGGAGTCAGATGAAATAAAGAGTTAATACATATGAGAAAATGTATTTCGTTTCATCAAATTACTTTGTCACGCAGGAAGACGGGAACGTGCAGAGACCTTCACCCGTTGATCGGAAAACCTTCTTTGGGCTGATCCAGACGGGTTTTACAGTTTGTAACAATGTAAATCTTTACTGTTACTTTTGATTAATTTAATGCAACCTTGCTAAATAAAAGTATGAATTTTTCTTCAAAAATAATCACACTGACCTTTTGAACATTATGTAACTATTTTAAAGAAGTGACTAGGAAACAGTCCAATAGGGGTCAGGTGAACCAAAAACAAGCCTAATTATACAGACCTTCCAGTTAAGTGGATTGATAATAAACTACAACAACTAGTTAATAACAAACCTATGTAGTTTTCCCTATAAACACAACCATAGTGAAGAAACCATGTGCGCTTACCTCTCTGAGGAGAACTTCGGTATCTCACAGAGGGTTCCATCCTCACAGAAATGCAATCCTGTGATAGAAGGGTTGGCAAACGTGGAGATGAAACGACCTAGAGACTGGAACGCAGCCTGGCGTACCTGAAAAGGAAAAAAAGAGAGAAGTTCCCTTCCCTTTAAAAAACAGATCCATCCATTCTCCATACCTCTTTGTCCAGATCTAATTTCTAAAATGTAATAAAGATTGTCTAACATAAGTGGAAAACAGAAATTCAGAAATCTCCGCATAGCCGCATACTAAACATCAAAATACCATGTTCACTTTCAGAGAGGACAGAAATTAGATGCTGAGTCACAGCATGTTAGAACACAGTGTGTGTGTGGTTGTGTGTGTGTGTGTGTGTGTGTGTGTGTGTGTGTGTGTGTGTGTGTGTGTGTGTGTGTGTGTGTGTGTCTCTTTGCTCTTACCCAGCGTGACTGATCACTAATGAGGTTGATGAACAAGGGGGACAATTTAGTACGTCGCACTTCTGGAGAAGTGCAATTTGAAACAACCATGAAGCACTCGGCACATGCTTTCCGAATACCCCACAGACTGTCCGAGCACAGGTCGAAAAACTTCGGCATCTAAAGTCAGAACAAAGAGATAGTGCTGGTTAACACATTTGCCACATAAACAAAGTTCAACATAAAGACCAAACAAACTTTAAGGCTTTAAGATTAAGGATATTTTTGGGTGCTTTCTTGCACTCAGATGTAAATAACATTAATTTTGGCCCACTGTGAGTGCAATATTGTCATAAATACAAGCACAAAAGGAAAGCTGCAGAGGTCTCACCAGTAGTTTCTCTGTGGCTTCCAGGCCAACAATAGAACAGAACTCGCCAAAGTTTGCTGCACAGACCTGGTGTGGAGAAGAAAAAGAAGAAAAAAAAAGAAAGAAAAAAAATCGAGGGTTTAGACATTTGCAATGAGGTCAAATTCAGTGTTCTGTTATGTTGTAAGCAGAAGCCTGCTGCAACTCAAGCAGCATTGCTTTCTGCCAACCCAGCATGAGTTTCAAAAGAAGATTAACATTTTTCACAACCCTTTGTACACAATTTAGGCCTAAGCTTTATAACTGCAGTTATTTGAAAGACAGAAGTCACAAACACATTCAACATTAAGCAGCATTGTTTTGATCAGCTTGTTTTGTCTAATACAACTTTGTGTCAAAGCCATTTCTATCCATTGTGTTCTCAGGATTGTTACTTATGTGTCTCATGATACTTACTGATATAATCATGCATGGACTTGGAATTTCCACACTTTTGCAAAAGAGAAATATACTGAAATACACTACCGTTCAATAAATTGGGTCGGTAATACTTTTTTTTAAAGAAAATAATACTTTCATTCAGCAAAGATGCATTAAATTGATAATAAAAAAAGTAAAGACATTTATAATGTTAAAAAAAAGATACATATGAACTTGAAGTGAAAGAAAGTAAAATGCATTGTGGTTTCCACAAACAATTAAGCAGCACAACTGATTTTAACATTGATAATAATAATAATAATAATAATAATAAATCTTTCTTAAGCACCAAATCAGCATATTAGAATGATTTCTGATTGATCACGTGACACTTAAGACTGGAGTAATGATGCTGAAAATTCAGCTTTGCATCAATATTGTATTTTAAAATATATTAAAATAGAAAACACTTATTTAAAAATGTAATATTTCACAATTTTACTGTACTTTAGATCAAATATATGCAGCCTCATAAGAAACTTCTTTCAAAAAACCTGACCACAAACTTTTCATTGATGGTGTATTTTAGGGACAAATTATTAAAAAAGTGGCATCTCTAAACAAATGCTGCATGATGATTTTTTAAAATAAGATTTTGAGATACATTTTTGCGTTTACTTTTGATCCCAAGTTGATTATTAGTGTATGTGTGACATATGAAGTTCTCACACTCACTAGGGGTTGAACCGACTAGTCGACCTTAAAGCAATGCCGCGACGCTTTAAGCTTGACGTCGACTAGTCGCGTTGATCATGTGACACTATGATTGCGCTAATTTTGACACTAACATGTTGCAGACGACAACCGATGAAGAGCTCAGAGGGTTATTGCAGCAAGAAAGCAGCATTGGTACATCAAGTCTGTGTAAATACTTTACTAACCTAACATATTGTTGAAAACGAAAGTAAAAGCATGACGCACGCTCACTGTTTTACCGTGAAATGAGAGTTCAGTCCCTTTATTAAAATATTATTTTTTTCTTATATTTATTTAAACATATTAATGATGTACCTCTAATTCACCCGCAATTAATTGGAACATTGTTTTGTATTACTCGGATCTGCGCATCACTAACATGCAGATTTTTTTCCTTTACTTTTTTCTTTTCATCCTCAATGATGATGTAAACAGTGGGTTATTTACACCTGGCCACTTCATTTGTTTCTGTGATCTGATAGCTATCCGATCGTGAAAAGACGTTTATGTCATCCGAAACGCATTAGAGACGAATTTAAATCCGATCAAACCACTTCAGGAGGAGGTCTGGGCCGCCTGCATTCCAGACAAAACTGGACAAGTGTAAATGCATCTGGTTGTTGAAACCACATATGTAAATTGGACTTCTCCCAACAATGCTAAAAATAAACGTGTGCGAGTGTCTTAGCCTATGTCATGTTATATTCATTATATGACGAAGCTATGGCAACACGCATCACCGCAGATGAGCAGCTGAGCATTCATCAAGTCAAAGTGCAAACTATCGCAAATCAAATTGAAAGTAAGTCGTAGACGCTTAGGCTACACATCATCTTCGTTAAAAGTAAAGAAACAAAATGATCTTACCAGTGCTGTCTCTCTTATTGCGATCATTACTGTTGCTTTCGGTGACGTGAACTCTGTTAAATCTGCATAGCGCGTTGTTTGAATATCGGATTTATATCCGTTTTGCGAAAACATATTTATGTGACCAGGTGTAAATCAAATGGAATCGTTTTGATAAATCAGATCAGTAAAAACGCATGAAGTGACCAGGTGTAAATGGCCCCATTCCCATCTCTTAAGTTTTTTTGAATGACGTCATCGACTAGTCGACGTCGACTTTGATGTCATAGAAATTGACTTCAAAAAATCTGAAGTCGTTCAACCCCTAACACTCACACACAGAAACACACACCCATTTTGAACTGCATATCTATTGTTTATATTTTGTTCTTTTAATTTAACTAAATTATGGCAAAGACATCTCATAAAACAGTTCTTTAAAGAATTATGGAACATTTAAAGAGCATTACCTTGCGGACTTGAAATAGTCTGACGTCACAGCAGAGTTCACAAAAGCGCAGCAATAAAAGGTGTTCCACAGTGTCTTTAGTCAACATGGTCACCAACTTACACATTATCTGCAACAAAACATTATCCACCATCAAGATCAAAACATGAAAGTTCATCCCAACCCCATAAAACAATTAGCACAGTAACAGTAACATGCAGACAGTATACAGATAAGCATTCCAATACAGAAGGAATGAAGTTACGACAGGAAATATAATCTCTTCAGTCCTGTGAAAGCTCATGGTTTACATATTTTTACGATGAGTTTTATCCACTGCCAGTAATCAGTGTGCCATTCCCTTTAACACAAAGGACTCACCGCTACAGCCTCGATCTTATAATCGTCATCACTACTGGGTTCAGTGAGCTCGAGAAGCACAGGGCAGACCTTTCCCTCCATATCTGCTTTACCCATCAGACCCTGTTCAAGTAGCACCAGCAAAGCGGCCTGGCTCGTCTTTCGCACCTAAGGGAAAAGCACAGACAAAACCGACTCAATGGGTTGTCTGAATGACTAATCGATTGGTTAGTGTTAAGGAAACCCTGAATAATAAGGCTTTAGGCTTTTTTCCAATACTACAGATGCATTCTTTAAGGATATATATAGATGCCAAACACCACCCTTTAATATGAAAATAACAGATATTTAACAAATAAATACTACACACAATTATCAAAGTCTTCATTTAAAAAAAAGAACCCTACAAAGTAAGCATAATAATGTGAACATTGCTTACTAGTCAGTTGTTGTCAGACTAAGTCGACCACCTTGACCCACTCCTACTCAAAAGCCATGATGTTTGTCAACCTTACTTCTATTCAGATGAACAACTCAAAGAACAGCCAGTTTTTCGAGTGAAACTAACCTGGTTATTAGGGTCTGTGAGATACCGGACCACAATGGGAACAAGGTACCGTGAGAAGGCTTCTGGGAAATTGGGGCGATTTTCATGGAGGAACATGGCAATGTTTGGTACCTGCTCCATCAATTCTGCTCGCACTGTCGGTTCTGTAACATCACAATATATTTATGATACTACGTACGTATTACTACCACACTAGACAAGTCAAATACAGGTAAAAGCCATACAAACCTCCATCCTCAGACATCCTGGCAACGGTTTCCATGACGCAGATGAAGTCATTTTCATTATCACTGAACTCCCGGAGCACATCCAGCAATCCACGAGCAACAATTTGCCTGAAAATAAACATCATGCTATCAAGTACACCATAATAGGCCACATGGCATAAGTCTTCACAATTTATAAGCACAAAACTATTTGGAAAAAAATTACAGCTCAATTTTTAATAATAAAATAATGATTATAGCATTTCAAAGTCTAAGCCAAGTTCTTTTACAATGACATGCCTGGATCCTTACAAGTATTTCGGGCCTAACGTCATGTCAGGTTCGCTTCTCTAACACTTAAAGGGATAGTTCACCCGAAAATTTTAATTCTGTCTTTTTTTTGTTGTTGTTATTTTAAATTCACATATATTTGAATAGCGATTTTCACAATACATATTGTTTCAAAGCAGCTTTACAGAAAATGCATGTCTACGTTACAATTTAGAGTGGTCTGTTATCAGAGGTGATAACAGATTTGTTAGATTACTGTCAAAGTAATGCATTTCAGAAATGTACATTTACAAATCACAGTTAGCTAATAATGTATTAATTTAAGGCAAAAACAATGAGCTCATTAAAATAATGAACACATGTTTGTTAACAAATGATTAGGATATATAGAAACATTTTATTGTCTATTGAAAATGTTATTTTCCACCATTGTACCATAAACAGGGTTTCTGCAGGTTTCAGTAAGTCAAATTTAAGACCTTTTTAAGACATTTTAAGACCATTAAGATCGAAATTTAAGACCTACACGAGTAGGTCGATTTTTTTAATAGAAAATTGTACTTTTGCATATTATACTGTAAAAACACAATTATTGTTGAATTTAGTTGATCAAAAACTGTTCAAAAAGTACTAATACTACAGAATGAAGTCAATTCAACAAGTTTTATGTCGAAAAACAGCAAATAACAAATTGATTAGCATCAATATGCACTTTTTGTTTACATAAACATTAAAATACCATTAAAAATGATGGCTAGATTTTAAAAGAGTGTCTTGCAACATGTCATCTACTAACATGTACAAGTTCAAATAAAGTTTTGACAAAAAAGGTTTTATACAAAGATAAACCTCATATTTCAACCTTTAAATATTTTTTTTTTATAAAAAGAATGAGTCAAAAAAGATAAATTACTGACATTTACACATTAGCTTATACTTATTAGTAGTGTTTGGGTGAACCCCCCATCCTTCATGTTGACTGAGCTTTCAATGTTGTTATGGAAAGGGGTGATTGGTTGGTTCCTGTCACATGACCTGCGGTGCGTGCATTTGCGGCATTCTGAAAGGTTTAGATTTTTTCCATCTCGTTGCGCCTGGTAAAAAAAACTTAACGCGTCACTTCAATTATGAGCACGCTTGCTGCGCGCCTACATTTGAACAAACTTGAGCACGGAAAAGACGCGATATGTGAACGGCCTTTGGCAAGCTAGCTCATATCAAGCCACGAGCTACTGGAGCACGCGAGTGACGTGTTGGAGACCCCTGCTCTAGAGCTCCGTTTTGTCGGCTACAACTCGATACTTTTTTGCTACTTTGTAATAACTTTCTGCGGCCAGCGTTTCTGGAAAAGACACTTTTTTAGACCTGACTAAATGAAATTTAAGACCTAGGATGAAAATCTGGCCGTTTTTAAGACTTTTTAAGGCCTTAAATTTAAAGTCCAGAATTTTAGACTTTTTAAGACTTTTTAAGACCCCGGGGAAACCCTGCATAAAAAGTTGTATTTTTGGTATCAAATCTCACTTAGGTTCAAATGATAGATACAATAGGGACAGTTTAATTTATACTACTCCTAAATAAACATTTAATATGGCATGTCAAGAGAGAGAAAAAAAAACTGAAATCCGCCTCGCATAACATGCCTCGTAGTTGAAGACATCTCACCTGTTGAAGACGTTTTCACTGAAAGCATATTTCTCCAGCCGACCCAGAGGGGTGAGATTATCCTGGCCTGAATCCAGGAATGCTGTTATCCGAATCCCATCACACTCTGAACCATAGTCATCAAATCCAACTGCAAGACAGATTCATACAGACAGTAAATGACCAAGTATAATTTAATGTCCAGTTTGTTGGTACAGCTTCATGGTGGCATCAAATGTGAGAAGGTTTACATTCAAACCAGTAATCCCTTTAAAATACAGAGAGAAATTCAGAGTGACAGCAGATCTAATTAAAAAGGGACATTTATTTAATAAGAAATTATTTATTTTATAGCAAGAACAGTTAAAGGGATTTCATTACATGCAGTCTGTTTCTGCCAGTAAAGACTTCACTTCAACATAGTGTACAACAACCGGGAAAGATCTCAAAAGCATGACTGGGTCAATTAAAAATTCTACATAGAAAATGTATATTTGGTTAATTAAGATTTTTGTTGCTGTTGACATTTTCATGATAATTAAGCTAGGTTTTTTTTATTAAAATATGAAGGTTTTATTTGTTTAATTCCTATTACTTTCAATGACAATTCTCTTACTGTGAACTAAATAATATATATACACACACACATATATATTATATAAGCAAGCTTTTGTTAAATACGATTAATTGATTTTACAGCACTAAAATATATTCCATTATAATATGATTTTGAGGGGGGAAATTGTTTAATTTTAATTGAAAATAACATCACATTTGCAAAATTGTAATGATTCTAAAATGGACTTGATTACGGGGGAAAAACTCTTATTTTGGTTGTGGGGTGACTTGACCTAGACATGTTCTTGAGAGGTTTTCTAGGATTCACCCAGCCACATTGATAGAGAGAGAGAGAGAGAGAGAGAGAGAGAGAGAGAGAGAGAGAGAGAGAGAGAGAGAGAGAGAGAGAGAGAGAGAGAGAGAGAGTTGATCTGTAAAGTTGCTGACGAGTTATGTATACTCACAGTCATCCAATTCATCATGACCATCTTCAAAATATAAAGACAGACCTGTGGAAACACAAACAACAATATGTTTAAAGACTGACAAGTGTACAGTAGTCGATAAGATGAATTTCTAGCCATGCTACTGTTAGCGCTACACATGAACTTGGGCTGTGCCTCACAACCTAACCTAGTCAGCTATCTAACTAGACTTGCATTTTTGGGCTTTATACGGCATTTTTTGGCATTTTGGGGCTTTTAAACGCACCCATAATACTCAAAAACGCTGTTCAGGTAGACAGCTCACTAGGTTTTGAAACACAGCCTAGGCATTTATCGTAGTGTTAGCTTATCTCACTAAAATGTCAACTCAGGTGACAACAACAAATTACCAGTTTACCAGGCGACTATGTCTGTCAAACACTTTATATACTGTAGTCGGCAATAAAATGCAAACAGGTCTTATGTTATGACACATTATTAATGCATTTCAAAAGGTGAACAGCTAACTAAACGTGTTATCCGGGAAACGACCCCGGTCAGGTTGGCTAACAAACTGACAGTCAAGCTCCTGTCAACTCAGCTATGTTATCTTCAATATTTACTTAAAAGTACAGTATATGTTCCATCATCATGTATTTAATACAACATATATTGTCTTGTTGGCCAAAAGTTCTTAATCACAGTAGCTACTTTTATAATATCCTAATATGTCCTGCTAGCTCCACAACTCGCAACTAGTGTTAATCCACTTAAAATTTCACTAGGCTCATGGCCTTTGTTCTAAAATACACCAGAAATGTTCAAAAGGCATTAGCGTCATTACAGCCAACAGCGATAACAGGGCCGATTCTCTTTAAACCGCCCCATAACGCTTTAAATAAATGTACTAAAGCACGTTACCTGCCATCTTGATTTACAGCGGGGCTGTCACTCCACTTCCTCAAAAGATTTCCTGCTCTTATTTCAATCCCGGCATTTATAGGAAGATCAAATACTTAAAAAACAGGGATAAACTCATCGAAACAAAACTCTTTTACGCGCGAAAATATCGTAAATATTTGTATCGCTCAACCGAACGCTCGATGAGAAAAAAAATAAGACAATGTCGATCACGTGACTAGTCTAGCGACGTCCGATTCGTCAATGAACTGTTCATATGAGTCGGATCTTTTGAATGAATCCGTTGTACCGGTTCACAGAATGGACTGGTTCGTTTATAAAATGTTGAATCAGGATTACAACATAATTTTTTAACAAAATTACTCTCAGTGGCAATTCTCGTTTGGCACTCTTGTTTTCTTAGTCAAATGATCATGAATGCAGTACAAGTAAGTATAACTATGACGTATATAATTAATTTAAATGTAGGCTATACATTTTATTTTATATTAAATATATGTTTTTAAGATTCACCCAGCCACATTGATGGAGGTATTAATCTGTAAAGTCGCTGAAGTGTAAACGCACAGTCATCCAAATAATCATGAATTTGAAATTACATGAAATTACGCTAAATTAAAACTGATATTAAAACACAATAGAACGTGTAAAAGCAGCCGTATGTACATTTATATGGCCAATAGGGCTTTATTTAAGCGTATTTTTTTATTGACTTTATTTAAGCGTGTAATGTTTTTCCACGCTATGACGTAATTACGTTACAAAAACAGTTTTTGAACGGTTCAATGAAACGAACTGTTCGAAAGAACCGATTTGCTGGAATGACTTCCCATTACTAGACTCGTCAGCCGGAGTTCAAGATGGCGATCAGCGAGCAGCTAATATCGCAACTAATCGATCATTAATATACCATCAGTCTCATATTATAAGAAGCTTTACGCGTTATGTCAGTATTCCACGTCGCCTTCTTATACCGTCATAAAGCAGTGGATATCCTGGATATCCGACACTAGTATATAGATAGAGATTGTGTGTGTGTTTTTTTTCTTACGTCAAATCGAAATAGTTGCTGATCAGGTTTATGAAACTATTTGGAATGATTGGGAAGTTTTCATTAGTTTGGAGGTCATCATGTCGTTAAGAGAGTTGAAAGTATGCCTTCTTGGGGTAAGATTTACATTCACTTTTTACGACTCGACCTTGCTATTATGGATTGCAGTTTTGGTGCAATATTTTGTTTTTATTTCTCTTTTGATGATCTATCATAACTGTGTTATTGTATGCTATAACTTGCGATAAAGTGTGTCAGTGGTTTTATCTGTTGTGCAATCTTTGGGGAATTCTTAAGTATTGCAGTAACATTTGTGGGATGATGACGTATTTAACCACCCATTCAGAAGTGGATGATATGTCTTGAGTTCAATTTTTTTTGTTCAGTAGATAGGCTACATATAGGGTGTATTTACTGCTAAAGGATTTCATTCGACAATTTTTGCACTATTACCTATATTTACTCGTATATTGACAATAAATAATTATGTCCTTTTAGTCATGTGATTTGTAAACGGGTAGTTAACATGACATGTCAAGCAGAATCTGGCAGTGTGACATTCTACACTTCATATAAAAGTATTTTTTTTCTAATTATATTGATTGTTTTTATATATTCAAACCATGTAATATTATCAGAGCAGTTGACAAAAAAAACAAATATATACATTTTTAATTGTATTTTTTATTATGGAAAACTGCATCAATAGTGAATTATGTTTTTAATAAGAAACTATATATATATATATATATATATATATATATATATAATATATTATATATATTATATATAATATATAAAAATATATATATATATATATATATGATTATGTGATTTTTATCTTGTGTCCTAGGATACAGGAGTCGGAAAGTCAAGTATCGTGTGGAGGTTTGTGGAGGATAGTTTTGATCCCAACATTAATCCCACAATTGGGTAAGCTTACTGCAAAACATGCTTACTGAGAGGTCAAGCTGACTGTGATGCACTGTAAAATAAGAAAAAATCTGCAAGTTTTGAAGGATTTGCCACTAGCAAACACAGCAAGCCGTGACATGCACTGAAATGGAAGATGTTTCAGGCAGGCAAAACAAATTGATACTTTGTGTGTTGAAACACCCTCTGGATTACAGTCAGAACGCATTGTATAACAATTATTTGCTTTAACAATGTTATGATAATAATAATTCAATCTCTTAAATAAGAGAACAAGATCTGTTAACCAGCCTCTGGGACTTCCCTGTTGGTGCTGAGAAGCCTGAAGTTAATACAGATTCTCTTTCCTTTAAGTGATTTTAATATTCAGCATTGATTGTATAATGCAAGTTGCATCACAGTGTGTTAAAGATTTACATGTGACCCCTTTTAATTTAGTTACATAAATCTAAATTCAATTGACACACATTTCAGGGCTCAACAATAAAGATTTTTCTGCTGTCACAGTCAGGCCAGTCAGTTCCCTGCTAGCCCACAAACTATGGTAATATTTCTATAAGGGAAATCATGCTTTTCGAAAGTTCCTAAATTTTAGTTTTCTAATTTCAATAATAGCTGGAAATTATGCAGCTACAATTCAACCAATGTGAATCCAAAACACACAGTTTTAATAGAGAACAAAAAAATAGGGCTGGGTTAAAAATACTGATTTCTCAGTATTTTTAATGCTTTATCATTTTGAAGAACCGATTTTTCAGTCTATGTTAAAGGGTACCTATTATGGCATTTAAAATGTTCCTAATATTGTTCTGGGAGTCCCCAACAACAGTTTTACAAGCATGAAATGACAAAAAACACTTTTGTTGTCTTATAATATGCATTTATTTTTACCTGATTTACTCACCGACTCCCATATGAATCGTTTCGCGAGTCATTTTTCCAAACCCCGCCTTTGCGTGACGCTAATCTGTGGTGATATGTTAGCTACCATAGCCCAAAGGAGTGACACCGAGCCGACGGGGTGTCAGTGGTTGTTGCGTGAAACCTTACCCAGATACAATAGTGCTATTTTCTGATTGGCTAACAACACCAGACGAACACCAGAGGAGACGCGCTTGATTCCCGCCGGTTCCACAGTGAGTGAGAGCGGCACGGCCAGAGTTTTGGGCGCTGCGGCATATTAAATATATTACAAATAGTTTTTCAGCGTGAGAAATACAGTGTGTGGCGGGAAAGCGTGACAAAAGACCGAAATGAGTGACTGTCACGCTCAATGCGTGACACTTGAGAGCCCTGTGACAACTCCATTAACAACGACAAACACTTCACATATTTCAATACAATTGACATTGAAGACCTAGAAGCTGCGCTGTGTACACAACACACAAAATAATTATTGAGCATAATACATAAAACATAAAAGCAACAATTAATATTAATAATAGTCTACTTACAGGTTGTGATTCGGAGAAGGAAGCTGATCCAAATAAACTCGGTACTGAACTTTCCTTCAGTATCAGCCGGCTCGCAAATCCATACTTTATAGCATTTAGGTTTGTGAAGCAATCATCTTCAAAATGACGCGAACACAGAACAAGGTTCGGCTACACTTCTGTGGTATAGTTGTATATATGAACTGTAGCCACTTAGTCTTGCTAAATGCTCCTCACTGGGCAGATGAAAAAAGTTTGCTTTTGCGTCGCACTTCAAAACACAGCAGCGTCTCGTCGACATGATTCCCTGGCGTCTCCGAATGCAATAAGTGGGCGTATCTTATTCAAATAACTTGTACAAGTGACGTCATAAATTTAGAGGAAAAGCATCGTTCGTCTATCGATTCATATCAGCGACTCAGAGTCGACTCTTACTTTTGAGAGACAATAACTTTGTATACGGTGAACTTTCATGTTTAAAACTTTGCAGGATGTTTTTGTTCACTTAGATCTATGTTACACACTACATAAAGGGCAATTTTCAAAAATCCATAATAGGTACCCTTTAATTTCAAATGATGAATGAACAAAGCTTTGTAGTGCACTTTCCATCCAATAAATTATAATAAGCTTTGTGCTTTGTTACTTCTGATAGGAAATAAAGTCTTATTCTAATTCTGTCAAATTTATTACGAAATTTAAACAATAAATACCATTTTGGCGCTCTTTAATGTGGCATGACAGATTGCTAGGGCCTTCGGTTAAAGCGAAGCAGCAGCGCAAAGCGAACGTGAACCGGTTATTATTTCTTCCTCTTGACTACTAATTATAGGACGAAATAAACATGAATAAACATCAGAAGGTATGTTGAAAGATACAGTACAACTTACCGAAATCTGTATCTGCACATAGTCCTCAATCAATCAATCAGTGTTTCAACCGCGGATACAGCTTGTAAACAGTATATCACATAATGTTACATTTACCTCAGAAAGCCATTCAGTGTCCAAAAACTCATTAGGGTAAGCTAGAAAAATAACTCTAGAGAGGAGCATTTTGTTAAATATGCACCATATTGCGTACTCATTGTATTTTTACTTAACTTGTTCTTCAATATTTAATGTATGTAATAATGTAATATTTAATGAATGGCATGTTTTTGTGACAGCCACCATTCAAATGTTTATATTTTACTCTAATATAGTGATGCACCAACTAGGGTTCCCTGGATACTAGTTTACTGCATTAGTTGAGAGATTTTTTTAATCTTGAGGAAATTTGTACCTGATAGGCCCCAATTAATCAATATTAAATCGTATTGAATTTCAAGCCTGTGAATCAAAATAGAATCAAATCGTGAAATTTGTCTCAATTCCCAGCCCTAAAAAATATGGTTGCATATTGTTATTTTAACCAATTCTAATTGATGTTTCAATGCATAACAGAAATTTTTAAGTTGACCGGGGCATAACAACACATATAAAGAACATAAACCAATTTGTGTGTATCTGCACCTGGCAAGACACTTGTAAACTTTCTAAAGATGTCTATAAGTAGGTCCACATGACATCTACTCATTTACTTGTATTGTAAAAAATATATTAAACAAAGCTTAGAGTCTTATTGGCAGCTAAATGCATTGTAAAATTTGCCAAAAATATTTAATATATGAGATCTGCAGATGTCTCTGATTCAATGCAGACCTATTTGTATAGTGTGTGCTTAAAAATATAACTTATCATGTGCATTTTATTTTCAGGGCATCATTTATGACAAAGACTGTGCAGTACCAAAGTGAGCTTCACAAATTCCTGATATGGGATACAGCAGGACAAGAAAGGGTAAACACAGCAACAATCACTACACACACACTTGGGTGACAAACAAGCTGAATTACTTTTTGTTTTTGCAGTGTCTTTATAGTTCAGACAGAGGGCAGTATTGCATGCACTTCTCCTACTATTATGCAGGCATACATTCGAGGGAGAGAGAGTTTAATGTCATTCGAAAGGGGCTGGTTTTCTTCGTATAGCTAGATACGCTCTTCTCCTCCAAAACGTTCTACGTTAGGAGAGACAGCTGAAGTGTACAGATGACATCTCATATTTTTAGATGTTTATCACCACTCACAATTTGACGGCAGTCTTGAGGCTGTTTGGAATATGATCTCCTCTCACGTTTGTCTGTGATGTTATGTGAAGCTAAATGTAGAATGCCAAGCGGCCCACACAAGCTGTTAGAAAAAATAGTATCATATCAAGAGCCAAATTTACTAACAGCTTGCGCCAGTGCAAACCTTCTTTTGTTGTTTAAAAACTACTGTCAGGATTTACAAATGACACGCAGTGAAAATTTTGAAAAGGCGTATACAGGTTTTTTTTTGCAGCTGAGCTTATTGCATATGCATTTGATCGAGTTTCCCTTTCAGATGCAAAATTTACGGGAGAAGAGTTTTTAAATGAATCATGCAAGGTTATTTACTGAGGTTTTTGCGCTTTATATTCTGCACTAGTTTCTTGGTTAAATGTAACAAATTTGTGGGGTTTGGCACGTTCAGGTCTTTGTTCAAAATATAGACAAGGCCACATACAGTTGTGGTCAGCATTAATGGCACCCCTGGTAAATATGATCAAAAATGACTGTAAAAAAGAAATCTGGATTGTTTATCCTTTTGATTTTCGTTTAAAAAATGTGCAAAAATCTATCCATTTCATTGAAGTAAAATAATTGAAAGTGGTGGGAGAATCACATTATATGAAATAAATGTTTTTGAATCACATTATGAAATAAATGTTTTTCTTCAAAACACGTTGGCCACAATTATTGAACCTTTTATTAAATACTTTTTGCAATCTCCTTTTGCCAAGATAACAGCTCTGAGTCTTCTCCTATAATGCCTGATGAGTTTGGAGAACACCTGACAAGAGATCAGAGATCATTCCTCCATACAGAATCTCTCCAGATCCTGCAGATTTCCAGATCCATGTTGGCGCTTCTTCTCCTCAGTTCACCCCACTCATTTTCTACAGGTTCAGTGAGGTGATGGATGGCATGGCAGAAGCTCATTGTGCTCCCAACAATTTGTGTTGATTGATCGTTGTCTGATGGAAGATCCAACCACGGCCCATTATAAGATTTCTAGCAGAAGCCTCAGGTTTTGATTTTTTATCTGTTGCTATTTGATAGAATCCACGATGCCATGTATCTGAAGAAGATGTCCAGGACCTCCAGCAGAAAAATAGGCCCACAACATTAAAGATCCAACGGTATATTAAATTGTACACATGGGGTACTTTTATTCTTGTGTGCACCAAACCCATCTAGCGTGTTTGCTGCCAAAGAGCTTTTTTTTAAGTTTCATTTGACCACAGAACCCAATCCCATTTGAAGTTCCAGTAGTGTCTAACAACTGAATTTGCTGGAGTTTGTTGCTGGAGGATTTTTCTTGAAACCCTCCCATACAATATGTGCTGATGTATGGGTTGTTTAAATTTTTTTTTGGTAGGCTTTTGATCTAAAGTCTCAACTAATCTCTGCAATTCTCCATCTGTGATCCTTGAAGAGTCTTTGGCCTCTCAAACTTTCCTCCTCACCGTGCATAAAGACAATATAGACGTCCTCTTCCTGGCAGATTCGTAACATCTTTAGTTGATTGGAACTTGGGGAAAAATGGGGATTTTTCATTTATTTAGCTATTTTCTTACAACCTCTTTCTATTTTGTGATGCTCAACAATCTTTTGATGCCCATCAGAATTATATTCTTTGGTTTTACTCATTGTGATGGATGATTAAGAGAATTTGGCCTTTGTGTTTCCTATATTTAAACTCCTGTGAAACTAGAAGTCATAGCTAGACATTTTCATGTTCCTAGTCACCCTGGCGTGCTATATTTAATGGGAATATACTTCAGAGATATTTTACTCGTAGAAAATTCTAGGGGTGCCAATAATTGTGGCCAATGTGTTTTGGAGAAAAACATTTATTTCATAATGTGATTTTTTTTTTTTTTAATGAAAGATCAAAAGGATAAACAATGCAGATTTATTTTTTACAACCATTTTTGATCATATTTACCAGGGGTGCCATTAATTCTGACAACAACTGTATTTCCAATCTTCACTCATATTGTTTTGCTGATATTATCATTTATAACAAATCTGTCTTAGATATTTGGCTCCCATTGCATATGAAGGTCTGAGCACATGGGAAAGTCTGACTTATCGAGCCTCTTTACCCTCATCTGGACCTGTTTAGCGCTTTGATGTATTCCCACCGGTAAAGATGGTGCAAGTTCATCATCGTGGTTAAAGAGGTCAAGATTTTTTTTGCTTTTCTTTGTTCGGATGCTCCAGAGCCTGATGGGATGAAATGTTAGGCCTTGTCAGAGATAAGAGTTGGGAAAAACAGCTGAAGCCAGAATCTGTCTCTCTTCCTTCCTCCCTCTTAGTGGAAGGGCTTTTTCTTCTTTCTTTTCCAACTCAAGCTCTATTGTTATTTTGTGAAGAGAAGACCGTTCTGTCCACAGTTTCCTGTACTCCGCCGGGAGCTGTGATCGGGCTTTTCACTGGCTGTCAAGCTCTTGATTAGATAATTATCCGGCACATTGCTTTTTAGAACCGCATTGTAGAAACATGGCTTGTTTTGTACCTGTTTTGATTTAGTGGCTTTGGAGGAGCATTAAAAGACTTTTACATTATTACAAAAAATGTATTTCAAATAAATAAATTTCTGAAGGATCATGTGACCGGTGTAAAGATGCTGAAAATTCAGCTTTGCCATCACAGGAGTAAATTACATTTTAAAACGCATTAAAAGTACTGTATTTTTGATCAAATAAATGCAGCCTGGGTAAGCAGCATAAGAAACTTATTTTAAGAACATTAAAGAATCTTATCGACCCCACACTTTGAACAGTTGAATTTAAAATGGGTGAAAAGAAATTCCATATTATAGCTAGTAAAGTGATTTCTCAAGGTCTTTAAAACTGAATAGTCGACTTAACGGCAAGATACTTTTGAAGAGGTATTGAGTGACTGGAGGAAGTTGGATGAGAGAAAATCCAGGAGGAGAGTTGGAGAGGGACCACACAGTCTGGAATCCTGGGATATGTCTAAGGAGACATCCTGCAATTTTAGTCAAAAGCTAAACTAAAGCGTTTCCTCTTCCTTGTGCAGCAAACTTAGCCAAAAACAGCTATAAATGTGAGAAACCGTGTCACTGTCAGTCAAACTTGATTTACTAATTTTATTGGCAAAAAAAAGATGGACCTCAGACCTGTTGTTTTAACTAAAATCCAATTTGAATTCAGCATTTTTATCATTTAAATAATATACTTTGTATAAATTATTTTGTAGAGTATAGTTATAAATAATTGTTAAATAATTTATCTCACTTAGTTAGTACTGATTCATTGATCAGCAAAACCAGTTGAGCACCTCAAGCTTTAGGGTCCAAGTCGGTTTGGGTCCTATATTATTCACAATTTATGTACAATTATTCATTTTGCTGATGGTAAACTGTTAGCAGCTCATGCTGTTAATGAGCACAAACATGTTAATGTGCACCAATTTGCAGCTCATAACCTTTAACCAAAACTGTAAATTTGCCAAAAAATACTTTCATTTCTAATCTTAAAATCAAATATATCGTTTATTTCACAAGTTAGCTCACGCCTAAACTTTAGAAAGTCTGTAAATCTTTATTCTATCATCATGTCTTCTCTCTCTACCCTCTCTCTTAATCATTCATTTTATAATGCACTTTTCCCCTCTTTTAAGTCTAGTGGAATGGCATACTGGATCCAGCTTGTTTTTATTAATCAGAGGCTTTTTTGTCTATTTTTGACGACCGGGGTCAAAAAACCAACTATGCTATTTTATAATGATTAAACGCTAACAACTTCTGACACGTTGCGCTCATCTTTCCCCTGATGGCTCCCACATGTGTTGATATGCCTTTCCTTGCAGTTCCTCTACTCAAGCTCCCTTGGTATGTCCGTCTGAAACACAATTCTCCTTTAGGTTTAAACGGTGGCTCACTTCTTGGGTTTTTCACCATGGGTTTCCCTAACCGCTGCCTGTTTGCTCTGTTTAAAAAGGAACAAGTTGGAATAACATGTGTTTTTGTGTGCGTGTGTGTTTGAGCCATCTTAATTCAGCATGAAACTCGAAGGAGACCTCCGCCAAAGGTACAAATTCTTTTAAAGCTCTGAAAATAAGCATACGCAGGTTGAGATTTGCCGCTCGGCCCCTAAGAAGGGATGTTGTGTTGTTGGGTGGTTATCAGTGATGACTAAGTCTTGCTTTTTCCCCCTTTTTTTTAAAGTTTCTGCCATAATTTTTCTCTAACATCTGCATGTTATCTGTTTCGCTCTTAGTTTCGTGCCCTGGCTCCCATGTACTACAGGGGCTCTGCTGCTGCTATCATTGTGTATGACATCACTAAAGAGGTAATGAAACATTTTTTCATTATTACTACACAAATCTTTCTGCTGGTAAAGCTATTAAAGGCATAGTTCACCCAAAAATTAAAGTTCTGTCATCATCTACTCAACTTCATGTCACTCGAACTACGTAAGATCTTTTTTTCCATGGAACACTAAAGGAGTTATGGGCTGAGGTAAGACTTCCAGTGAGTAGTGGGTTAAATGTTAGTCTGTTCCTCACACAAAGCTATCGTATGGCTTTAGAAGACTTGAAATTTAGTGCACAAGTCATATAGACTACTTTTATTGTGTTTTTCATCATGTTCAATGAATAGAAGACAGTCTGCTAGGTAAAGCCTTTTGTTTTCAAATGAATAAATGTGACCACACAAGTTTCGAGCAACATGAGGGGCAGTAGATAAAAGTTTGCTTGTAATTGCTTGTCTTGAAGATCTCTTCATCTCTCACTCAGGAATCATTCCAGACGTTGAAGAACTGGGTGAAGGAGCTTCGCCAGCACGGACCACCCAACATAGTCGTGGCTATCGCTGGCAACAAATGTGATCTCTCTGATGCCAGGTGAATTCCAGCGTCCTTGCCACAAAAGACTTCACATCCTGTCATCTCTATTCAGCTTGAAGGGATGCACCCGCAATGGCTGTCAACTCAATTTGACGTCGGGAAAAGACCCACATATTTGCTGTCAACTTGTCTCGACTCATGAAAACAAGCTCACACACGTACCGTTACCATAAGCATAACTTGTGATGAAAAAGAAATCCACTCTTCAGCGGTCTGTAATTTATCTTTCCACTTTAAATTGCTTCACTCTTCCCACAGGTCCAATGATATGTCTTGGTTCACCATTGCTTACTTTGGCAGTGTTAGTCAGCTGTCATTGTGGTTGTATTTTACTTCTCGAAACCATAAAGACCGAGACATTGAATCTGAGGAATAGCGTTTGCACCGCAAGCCATTCAGGCAATAAATATCAGGGAAAATTCTTGCAATTGTTCTGTCTGGCACATAAAGCTAAGATATTTATTTTTTGTTCTCGGGGATCCACAGCCGTCATTTGTTTCTTTACATATTTTTTGCTTCAAGTTTAAGACGTTTGCTCCAATGTAAAAAAAAATCTGTTGCTTTCAAACACTGTCATCATGGAAATCTACTTACTGATAACATTACCCCTACTTGTAGATCTTAATAGTATTTCAGATTTTATTAATTAAAAGCATAACCTAAAAGCATTACTTTTACTCATACTTGGGGTTAGATATTTTATTTGGATGTGTGATTTTTCACTTGGTGAAGAAAGCGGGCACAAATCCCCTGGTCTTTCACTTTCATCACATATATCTACTTATATATCCATAGGGCTAGTATGCAACCACTCCGAACACCCTAGCAACCACCCACAACCAACAAAAATCTAGCTGATCGAAATGTTTAAAGAAAACATCACTGCCTTGGCGGTTAATCTAAGAGAGCAAAGCGTCAATGGAAAATTGATCCATTGTCAGTGACTGGCCTGATATGTGTAGCAAGGGTGCAATCTGATCAGCACATGTGATCAGGTGACAGGTGCACAGAGAACCAGCACACAAAAGTTTACCTTCAACACGCTGCCCCGTGCTAGTTATACACCACCATCACAAAAAAAAAAGTTTTGAGAGTTTTGAAAATATCAGAATTCTTCATTTATGAAACTGACTACGTATTAGTGTGGTATTAGAGTTGTAATAATGCTATTGCTACTGTTCTGTATTACTCACATCTGTTACTCCGCTCTCTTACTTTACCCATTTTCTGTTGCTCTGTTCTTGTGTTTTCCAGAGAGGTTTCAGAGAAAGATGCCAAGGACTATGCTGACTCCATTCATGCCATATTTGTTGAAACCAGTGCCAAAAATGCCATTAACATCAATGAAGTCTTCATTCAAATAAGTGAGTATACTATTAACTAGTCATCATCGGTGCATTGTGTCATTAACAAGGCCAATTTAACAAACACTCTAGAAGCACTCATTCAGAGCCCTGTGATTTTAAATGTTATCATCTACTCTAGATTGAGCTTGATCACAGGCAGGTTTAGTTTTAATAAATGCTGTTTATTGCAACACTATTATTAAAATGATAATGAATGCATGATCTGTAATTGATCCTGATGGTGGTGGTGAGAATAGTGCTTCTGTGGATACTTGTTCTCGCCACTTGGACCCAGGGCAGTGGATGGGTTACAGTGGACACAGATCTTTTACCATAGATCTTGGCAGTTGCCCGTCAAGGAACAGGCATGACACCATGCTTGTGACTTTTGAACAGGCACTGTAATGGCAAATCATTTATTTATTTTCCATATGCATATTTTTGTCAATTGCTGCGTTTGCATGGACCCTAATAATCTTTATTAATCGGACTAGTAGCACAGTCAGAATAAAAGTGTCACATGTAACCACGTCAGAATAAATTGGCCAAATCCGATTAAAATTTCATTCGGGTTTGTGGTGGTTTAAACATTTTGTAATCCGATTGAGATGACATGTAAACACTTAATTGGATTGAAACCTGAAACTGGAAAGTACTGCGCATGGTCAATTACGTAGAAATGGCGTAATGACGTATGATGCACGGAAAAGTCTCCTCTTTAAAACAGAAAAGATGCAATATAGAAGAACTGTTAGTATGCCCAAACAGTGGAAAACGATATTTGTGCAGTGTGAGCATGTCAAAAAATCAATTCCGATTTAAAGCTTGTGACATATTAACGCGCACATTGACACGATCACTTTATTTAGCGTTCATGTAAACATTAAGATCGGATTTATCAGTCAGAATGAATTAATTTCGATTGAAACAAAATGTGTCCATGTAAACATAGCTAATGTCATTATGCTCCTTTTAATTTTTATTTCATTTCCTTTATAGGTCAAAGGATCCCAGTTATAGATGCAGATGGGTCTGCAGTCAAGGGCTTCAAGCTTCGTCGTCAACCATCAGAGACGACCAGGGAACGTACTTGCTGCTGACGCAGTCGTAAACAGTTTGGCCAGATCCTCTCCAGCCTCAGTTTCTCTCTATTAGTAAACGAGGAGAATAGCAAATGAAGAATGAGATGTTACAGGGGAAGTTACGTAACTTCCTATTGGAGCCAAATATGAAGTTCTGTTAATAATGGATTGAGATTTATTGTCTGAATCCTGATGCAATGGTCACTTCTTTGAAAAAAAGGCACTCTTCAGCCCCTGTTCAAATGTCCTTGGGGATCCATTTCTGTTCTAGATTACTGCCCAAAATCAGACAGCAGAGAAAACACCTGCTTAACAGATCAGATACTGTCCTGTCTTGCGCTCTCCTCTCCTCCCTCTCCTCCCTCCCTCCTCTCTCTCTCTCTCCCTCTCCTCCCCCCCCTCCTCTCTCTCCTCCCTCTCTCTCTCTCTCTCTCTCTCTCTCTCTCCTCTCTTCTCTCTCTCTCTCTCTCTCTCTCTCTCTCTCTCTCTCTCTCTCTCTCTCTCTCTCTCTCTCTCGATCATTCGTGCAAAAATCTCTGCTAAACTCTATGAAGTTTTCAAGTAAAGCTATTGTCTGTCCGTCTGTACATTTGAAGAGTTTCAACACTCCAAATGCAAGCAACACAGCTTTCTTGTCTCACTATTTTTGCACATCTTTGATATATATATGATAAAAATTAAAAAATATATAAATGGGCGAATCTCATGAAACCTCTCATATCCAGGTCATATTTCACTCAAATCAAATGAAAAAGAAAACCTGAAATTATATTTTGCAAGTCAATTTAAAGTCTGTTGGTAGGAATATTTTTAATGCTCCTAAAAATAGACCTCATTATATTTTTCTTGTGATTTTGGGGGGTAAAATGTGACATGAGATTTACTCAAACCCATGTTTAATATTTACTATTATAGAAATATCAGTGTTGTATTCCTGTCGCATAGGATATAAAGCTGTATGTGCTTCTGTCTTTCCTATATTTCGAATAGGAAAAAATTTAATTGAATTCCGTGGTAGTACTAAAAATACAGATAATGATAACTCTGGGATTTTATGGTTCAATGATAATAAGCATTAATAAGAGATTTCTGAGCCTTGGCCATTTTGAGATGAGTTTATGAAGTTATATTTGAAGTTATATATGAAGAATGTGCCAAATCTTTGCAATTTTGTAGTCCTGTACATTTTATGTGACATAATAATGATCCTGTAGTAGCAGATCAGGGGTCAGTGATGTTGATGCATGAGTTCAACACAACCATCTGCATATTTTATCCATTTGCAAGTCGAGATAACAATAGTAACACGTTTTTTGCTCCAATTTGCCACATCCTCTGTTGCCAGATTTTTAGCTACAGATCCAGCCTGTTCTTAGACTAATAAGCAGTTGGAATAGACTTTAATGTTTTACAGTGTCTGACCATCGTTACTGCTTGCAATGCATAATCAGGGCATTAGTGAAGTTCAACCCTCATGCTTCGAGAGAAAATTGGCCAGTCTTCTAATGCCGACAAGAATAGCTTTCAGAGTGATAACTATTCCAACTGTTTGCATGTTTTCCATATCAGAACCTTAACGTTAGTGGGAAGGAGCCAAATGCAGGAATTTTGTATACAGTGCGCTTTAGGCTCTATATATAGACTTTGTGAAGTACAGTATGTCCAAATAGTTTCTGAAATTGCGTTTTAACCATTTGTGTTATTTGGCAGTTGGTCTCCTCAGCTCCCTTGCTGTTCCTTTTCATGTGTTTTTTTTTTTTTTTGAGAGGTCTTGCCAAATGCCCTAATTGTCTCGTAAACATTTTTCATCTTTCTCATTCTTTCACTGAATAACATTTGGCCTGCATATCCAACATGCTTTTACTATCTGGACAGGGCTAAAAAAAATTTTTAAAAAAGGAGTGTATCTGGAAACTAGTCTTGTTTCAGAAACAGCAAGACAGCTAAACGGCTAAAAAAAAAAATACCAAGCAAAGGGAAGTAATTATACCATATATTCTTCTTTGAATTGACCCCAAATGAAATAACTCGTCTTTGCTGTCACTCAATATTTCAGCCTAAATATTTTCTCAAGAGATCTGGCGTCAGTTTCATTGACGAACCAAAAAGTCTTATGTAACTTAACTTACCTTTAAAAGGTTTGGATTAATGTACACACTATTCGTTCCAGAGCGTTACAACACGTGGTTGAGTGGCTCTATTTCTACACATGTAGAATTTAAATTTATTCAGCCAAAATTTAAGATTATCTGTTACAATTTTGCATTTGTGAATATAGAATAAATATGTTATGATTTATCAACTGAATACCCACAATGACAAAGTTTTATGTACTTAAAATGTGATCCATCTAAACCAGAGGTCTTCACTCCTGCTCCTGGAGAGCCACTGTCCTGCAGAGTTTAGTTCCAACCTGCTTCACCACACCTGCCTTTGAATACTCAAGCGTTTCTGAAGTGCTTGATGGAGCTGATTCAGGTGTGTTTGATTAGGGTTGGAACTAAACTTTGCAGGACAGTGGCTCTCCAGGAGCAGGAGTGAAGACCTCTGATCTAAACGTACACTTCACTAAACGTGACACCATCTCGGTTGTTTTTAGAAGTTAGTATGTGGCTTTTGATGGTACTTTAAAAAAATTCATGGATATTATTACATGTGCTTTTGACACATTATATTGGCATACTGGAGTCATAGAATGTGTTTAGTGGATCAGAATGGATATTATGGGCAATTCCCGTCCTTTATCCTGTGATTCTATATGCAGTGCTGCCAATGCGCTATGATGTTTTCAGGAATTCACTTTTCCCCTCCAAAATATGTGCTGTCAGTAATAATAGCAGAGAGATTTATAGACTTATTACAGTAATTGCAGTTAATCCATGAATTTTAGCACAACACTATTTTCCTTTAGAAGACTGCTTGTTAAATTAAAAAAGGGCATATTTGGATCAATACTTGGGGGGAAAAACTGCACTTTTTCAAAATTCCTGTGTGTCTTTCGTCCTAGTTGAAACAACAGGAAAATGACAGTCCTAAGCATTCTCTATTGATGTTTACACAGAGAAAATCATTCAAATTGATGATTTAGTTTTCTTTCTCTTATGTCAAACTAATTGAAGAAGGACACAGCTCAACTATTGTCACATGTTATTAAACTCACTGAAGGGCCTTTACAATGTATGGAAATGCATTGCTAGCTCTAAATGTTGTGGAGCAGCTGTTTGTTTGTCTTGTACAAAGCCTGTGATCCACAGTGAGAACAAATGTCTAATTTAGTCCTCTTGAAGTTCTTGAATTCCTGGCCAATTAGAAAGGACTTTCTGAATGGCTTGTCCTCTTGCTGGGGAGCACAGGCTTTGCATTAATGCCTTTGAATGGAACTACACGCTTGAGTCGGTCGGACGGGATAATATGCCGTCTGGTGTGGTTTGCAGTGGTGTTTATGTGGAAGAACAGAGCCAACGGTCTTGGGCTGGCCCTAAGAAAGTTGTGAAATTCTTGTTATGTACTTTACGTCCTTGTATATACCACACATTGGATGAATTCTGTAAATGAATTGATATATACAATGTTACTTTACCACTTACCATTGTAATTCAGTATTTACTAAAGTAATTGAACCTAATCAATAATTGTTTTTGTCATTTACTATGTCTCTTTTATTGTTTTGTCATGCAAAGAAGGCTTGAAAATAACATTTATTTGTGAATGTGCTAAAGGGAAATGTTTAGCTGTTTATTAGTAATAAAATTATACAAAATCTATTTTGATTTGTTTGCTTAATCAACATACACATTGGGTTTGTTTGGTTTGTAGCTGATTCAGACCGGAGACAAGTTACTCCTAATTCTTAGTTTGAGTTAGGAATCAGTTCAGAGGGATTGAGAATCTGTTAGCAGTGCTAGTCTCTCCTGAACTGGCCCATGTGCTATATATATATATACACACATATGACACTTGTGGTATGTGTCTCCTTTGGCAGGGGGTCCCTGCTGATCTTTTAATTGTGCTGAGGAAAGTAAAACAGTCCTCCAAGAGCTTGTATTCAACTGCCAAGCAGCATAAATTAAATCACCTATTTCAACCAGATGCAAGTACGACATATCCTAGAATTTTGGCTGAGGATTAAGTAATTCATGTTCATTATTAGATATTCAGTTGGATTACTATACTGTCTTGAAGAACAGATATAGATTTTAACATTTTTCATACAATCCTTACATTATGATTAACCATTTAAAAAATCATTCTCAAATCTACACAGCCCAAATACTCTTCTTACAGAAATATATATATATATATAAAAAATTGGTTGTTTACGAAAAAGATGAACATTTTTAGTTGCCTTTTTAATTGTTTTGCAGTGTCATTTATTATTTTTTGTGTACAAATATCCCATGCCTCTTAAATATAAGGGTCATGTGAATTATATATTTTTTATGTTATATTAGGATATATATTAAATATTAAACAAAGTATTAAGCAGTTGTAAAAATAATATTAATTTAATATAATTAAATCTTTTTAATGATAAAAAGTATTTCTATTCTTGTGCCATTTTTGTAGGTAGCCTACATTCCATGTCTCTTAAACATAAGGCTCATTGAATATAAAATAATTATACAAAAATGTATTATATATATATAGGCTATATTAAAACAGTTTTTAATTATATATAGGCCTTATATAATATTATAACATCATAAAAACTTTTTAATTATAAAAATTCTAGCCTTTTCTTCAGTGTTCATTGTATGTTAATATAACATACATACTGCAAAGTTACCGTAACATTTTCATGACATGGTTCATGACAGATGACCCATAAAGACAGCCCACCCCTCCCTCATTCTACTACACCCTTCTCCTCACATCAGTCGCCACTACTGAGTACTGCAGGGGCAGTGACGTCACGGCCAGCCTCTCTCTCTCACTCCCACTGTCCCTTCCTGCTGCATCACAACAGTCGCTAGTGGATCGGGTAACTGAGCTATTTCCACTGCCTTGTGGAGTTTTTATTCAAATAAATGTAACAGAAGTCCTCATCGACTAACAGCCTCAACCGTCAAGCCCGTCACCGTCAGTCCGAGCGGACGTCAGCGCAGCCAGTCTGAACGCGTTTCAAGCGCAGTGGGAGATGGCCAGGCCAGAGCAGGTCCTGCTTCTAGAACCGCAGCACGAACTGAGGTTCCGAGGTGAGTGGAGAGACTGACACAGCCGTGGACGAGCGCCTAAAACGCCCAACACAAAGAGGGAGGGTCATTTTTAGGGGGTTCGGGGCAGAAAGAGGCGGTGAGATGGCGTTTCTGACAGGCCTCAATCCTTGTAGTAATAGCAGTGATAATATGGCGCAGCGTCGTGATGATAAATCGCTCCAAACTAATTAGAATGACATCAAACCCCTTTCACAGGGAGTAGATTAAGTGCTGACTAGGTTTAACAGAAGACTGACTAGCACGTTAGCTCGAGCTAGCCTGTTTAGGCCTTAAAATACAGGCTCTACTGGTGGGCTGGTTAATTCGGTTAGTATGGAGCAGTTCAACCAGTGTTGCCATATTTGCTTATTATTAGCGACGTTGCGTTTTTTCTTTTCTTCACACAGTCCCTTAAAAAAAGGGTTGTCGCTTTTATTATAGTCTTATTTACAGCAGCGTATATTTGCTTGTTAATGTTTCGCCTACTTGCATACAAAGTGTGTATGTCGTTATTTAGTGTTTCTCTGATTGAATGACCGCTGTGAGTGAGCTGTCAAGGCGAACGCCCATTTCTCCTCGTGTTCAGATGGTCAGAAGGAGAAATGGTTCCTTTCGGAAGCATGAAGAACTGGGCCGCTTATTTTGACTTTGTTTCGTCGGGCAAGTCGATTAATTTTGGCTTATTTTTTAAAGAACAGGTCGCATATTTTTCTAGCGAAATCTGGCAACACTGACAACAACCTACCTTGATGCTGCTTCAGTCAGGAAGTCATCGGCACCATTTAAAAGACACCTGTACTATTATTCCACCTGACATGGTTATATTGTGGATAATGGTTATGTCGTAAACACTCGTATTTAGGTATTTTTGTGAAAACAAGTTGCCATTTTGTAGACTTTTAAGGTTTGGGGCTTTTAGTCTAATGTAAGTTCACCGTAGACTGAGAACACTAATTACTGTCGACAGGAGACCAATGCTATATTGTTGTATGTTTACATTGCATACTAACGTTATTTATTAAAGTTAGCAAGATATCAGCCAATAAGAATGCTGTGGAGTCACTGACAGGCTCCAATCCAATATTTTTGTTTTCAACATTTCCCCCAAAAAACTTCTTTTGTGTTAAGAGAGTAAAAGTCATACCGGTTTGGATTGGAATGGTGTAAGGGTGAGTGAATGATGACAGAATTATCATTAGGGACTACCCATTTGAAAGCTCAACTTTCACATTTACATTTATGCATTTGGCTGACACTTTAATCCAAAGCAGCTGGTATTGGAATCAAGCTATACATTTTATTATTTCTTGCATTTGCTGGGAATGGACAAAAGAGCTTTGCCTCCCTCTAAAACTTAATTTGCTAAAAGTGATATTTCAAAATAATATAACACAGACTCTTTTCCTAAAAGATGCTCTAATTTTAAAGTTTTGGTAAATCAACTTGCAATATCAGTGAAACAGCATTCCTTCTTTAGTCACCCTACCCTAGCATATTTACATTTTTCGTAAACTGTCAGGACACACCTTGTGAACTGTTTGGAGTTAACAAGGAACGTTTTGTAAAACTATTTAATGTTGTTATTGTTTGTGATATCTTTAGTTAATTGTTTTGTACTTTAAAGGTGACATATTATGGCCCATTTCACAATATGTATTATAAATCTGTGTCCCCAGAATGTGTCTGTGAAATTTCAGCTCAAAATACCCCAGTTAATTCATTATAGCTTGTCAAAGTTGCCCCTTTTTGGATGTGACAAATTACGCTGTTTTTGTGTGTATCCCTTTAAATACAAATGAGCTGCTGCTCTCCTCCCCGTTCAGAAGAGGGCCGATCCTTTACACAGATACTTCAGCAATAACCAGCGCGAATTTCAGTCAAATCTCAGAAATAACCCATAGCAGATTGCAGCCTTAAGGAGAGACTCAGGAAGAGATTGTAACTTTTAGACGCACTTGAACATTTCTGAATAGTTAGTGGATGGATACATGTATGTAGTTGTTGTGGAGTTACATTGATCAATCTCATCGACTTGCATGTACTGTCATGTTTAGCTTCTACACAAGTTGACAGTTCCCTTAGGTCTTTATAAGACAGCTGTGACATTTTTTTGGTCCGATAGTGTTCAGTGCTCTTCTGTGCAGCAACGACAGAACAGTTTTGCATGCTTCGCTAGAACTATTGCCATTGCTACACTGTTGTTGCTTGAGAAAACCAAATAGCGGCGCCGTGGGTGGAAATAATATCAAAATCAGATCGGCTTAATTTTGACAAGCTTGCAGAAAAAGGCTTTGTTTGTCACTTTTCACGTTTTCAGGGTTAGTAGATGCACAGGGGACCTGATTATAGCACTTACTTAAATACAGAAAAAGTCAGATTTTCATGGTATGTCCCCTTTAAAAATGAGGGTGGTTCTCCTACTGCTTGTTCACACCTGCAGCCTGTGAGGGGTCATTATGGCAGGTTCAGACAACACAATATTTTTGTCTGTTACGATAGTCTCTGTGTCAGAGTATAAGATTTTGACTCCTAAATTCTTGTCGTGTCATAGACCAGAAACATACCAGACTATATGTTGCTTGTTGTCTTTAGTGATGTGTGTAATGTCATCAAAAAGGCTGAACTAGCAACTGGAGACAAGAGCAGAAAGAAACCATGAGTTCACGAGAGCGCCACGACGCATGCGCGAGAACTGAGAAGATGACTCTCACGATCGTTTGATGGGAAAGTGTGAAAGGTAAGCCATTCATTTTGCGGCATTGGTAAGGCAGTTTTACGTTTTCTCGTTGTTTCTCACGATTCTGACATCCAGAAATGCACACGTTAGAATAATTTTAAACTCTACATCGAGACCCATCTGCGTCCTCTTCTCAGTTCTTGCGCATCGCGTCGTGAGCTCACGTCAGAGGCCCACACAGAAGAGAATGAATAGTTTGAATAAAGTCGTTAATTTTGTTGTTTTTTTGTGCAAAGTATTCTCGTCGCTTGATAAACTTAAGGTTGAACCACTGTAGTCACTTGGAGTATTTTAACGATGTCTTTACTAACTTTTCTGGCCGGCAGATGCAATTACCTTGCAGCAATAAAGGAGTGAGACAGCTCTCAGATTTCATCAAAAATATCTTAATTTGTGTTCCGAAGATGGACGAAAGTCTTACGGGGTTGGAATAACATGAGGTTAATTGAAAATAGAATTGAAATTTTTGGGTGAACTATCCCTATATAGTAGTAACTATTCTTTGAAACGACAGGGGCGACTCAGTCAGGAATCAGTAGTGAGAAGTAAGGTACACATGTGACAGTTTGTTTTAGTACACTTCACCAAAACCACACTACAAAAAAATCATGTGAAATCCAGTTAACCTTGAGATTATTGCTTGTGACATTAGAACTAAATATATGTATGTGAGAACATGTCTAAAACTAATAACAATGATGATGATATCCTAAATATTTTCAATTTTTACCAATAATTTTCATTTAATTTTGTGAATTTTTTTTTTATTAAACATGGACCTTTATTTTCATTAAAAGGGCTTATTTCTGCTATAGTAGGCTCATTTTGTAAATATAGCAATTAAAGCTAGTCTGGCTCGGCCTCCTACACACTTCCGCTCAATTTCATTTTCCTTCAGTACTACGTCTGGGATTGTGCTGTAGACTTTGGTTTCCAGAAATCTGCAAACTGGGTGCCAGTGCAAACGGTCTGTTCGGCCAGATTCGCCTCCAAAACGTGCGTCTTCGGAATCAAAGCCACTCTGAAAGTCACAAAAAATGGCGTGCACACCGCCACACAAAATGGGGTCACACGCACTTCCGTCAATGGTACAATGACGTAATTTGTGCCACGTGCACCCAAGCAAACTTAATCAGCCTTAATGCTAATTCCAGTACTCCTCGGGTTACTGAAACGCCTCCACTATCATTCGCCAACATTTATCGTATTGTCGTGATAGTCCTTCGTCGAAACATCAGGCAGGAGAATTGTTATCATAGCTCCACGAACCTTCTCTCCATTGCATAATTCCACCTAGCAGCACCAAATGACATCATCTCTCTTTTGTTTCGCATGATTGCAAGCTGTGGAACTATGGAAGAGTTTCTGTGCTCATATTGGTCGGCGTCACAGATGTGACGGAACCTGTCGTGGAGCACCGTAAAAAATTAAACTAGTTCTGTTGAGACGTTGAAGCATTCCAGATGTGGCTACAGTTGTCGTCCACTATATAACACACTGACACTACACGAGATAAAACGATAAATTCTTGCGTCCTGATGCCCATTGGCATTTACGAATCAGGACGACACCCTACGTCTAATGGACCGGGCTGATATTGTGTAGTCTGAACTAGGGCTGGGCGATATGACCAAAATCTCATATCACGATATAAGTCATCTCATATCCCGATAACGATATATATCACGATATACTGTAAAACTTCAAATAATAGCCCGGGCTTTTATTTTCCCAAATCGCCGAACTGCACCGGCTTGTATTTGAGGCAGGTGTCTATATGAGACAGGCCCTCATTTAGTGTTGAGATGTTGTTCATTTAGTGTAGGCCTAGAGATAACGAAGATTATCTTTTATTTATAAATGTGTTATACAAATCCGTTAATATAAGAATTAGCCTAGGCTACTATATTATGTCTAAAGGGGGTCGCTCACCGGACGAGAGGCGCGCGCGCGCCGTGTCTATGGCAACTCGAGGTATCGCACACCGGACGCGCGCTGTCAGTTTATGGCCAGCAAATTGTTATGTTTAAGGACATTATGGAATTAAGATCATGTCTGTACTATGTTATGATAGTACTGTACAATTAAATACAATCGTTGCTTAGTCTGCAGTCTGAACACTTTACCTCAGAGCGTCCGTTAACTGAATGAATCTCACCTGAAAATCCGATAACATCATCAATTTGAATTCAACCAGCTGATTTCTGTAAATGAATGTAAAACTAAATGTATGTTGCAGCACAGGGTGAAGTCAGTATATACATAACGATAATTGTACATTTTAATATAACCTTGGCTTTTAGATTATTGGCAGAATTAAAAAAAAACGAAACGATGTGACAGCCATGGGCTGAACAATACATTACTGGTAATATCCATCGAGCCTTTGAACTTGTTGCCCGAAACACATCAACAAGAAAGAATGAAGGCCATACCCTAAAACGATCTCCTCCTCTCTCCGGCCTCCACTAACTCTGCTTGCGCTAACAACTCCGCCCAGATGCGCGCAATCTGCACCACAGAACTGGTTTAAACAGACGATCTGACGGGTTTTAGAAGATTAAATACAAACCGAAACTAAAAAACAGACCAGGGGCTCGTTCTTCGTACGTCGCTAACTCGGTTAGCTGGATTTGATTGTTGGCGATTTGGCATGATCTTGGATCGTTTGGTTCTTCGAAGCTCATCCTAGACTTGCTGTCATAGCAACAGGTGCGCTAGCTTGAACCTGCTCGCGAGCAGGCTTATTTCATGTAAACAGGATTAGATCGCGGCTTTATAAGCAGAGCTGATACGGGAAGTCTTTTAACGCAGCGCGATAGTGTACTTTTTGAGATTTTTTTTTTTCTCATGACTCGTGAGTATGTCGTTACATCATTAATTTGTTGGAAACGCACAAATGTTCGACTCGTCGGAGTCGGGCTTTAATAACAGCACAAATAAACAGCATATAGAGATTCTTTGCGAGTGGCTCTTTCCTTTACATTGGAGATGCGGAGAACTTGGTGATAAGTAATGTCTGTCGTGCCATTCGCAAAGTTTACCTGCCGCTTAAGCAGGTTTTAGGGCATTTCCAAGCCACTTTATACTCTATATTGGGGGGGCTTGGGTTAAACCTGTCAACACAAGCCTTATGCAACAAAAATGACAAGGAAAAGTACAACACTGCCCACCTCTGCATCACTGCTTTGTGCAGACTCTTCTGTAGATGTGGACTCCTGCAACTCATATTGCATTCAGAAATAATAGGTAACTCAAGTGTAAATTAAGTAAAGTTATTTATGCACTTAAAGATACCTGAGAGGGTTTCTTCACTGTCCTGTGCATTGGGGGAAAATGGGCATTATAAAGTGTTGTACTTTCTTCCCTTTTGATGTAAAGTTATGAAAAGTCTTACTGCACATGCTTCAGCCACTTGCTTGGGAACACATAAAAGTGTTGGTGTATTGTTTAAAACTGCACAAAAGAGGAAAACACAATTACATTACAATGAAGTACACTGGGGGGAAATGTGATCAATAACTCATTTCTACATTTTTTTTTACATTAACTATGTTTCACAGTCACACATGTAGACTTTCACAAGTCAAAGCAATTCATTACAAGGTTTAACAGCTGATATGACTGGACAGCCATTGGGCTTACTTAATTTAATGCAGCAACAAATTATTTTACAGTGTACTAGGATCATTTAAAGCTCATTTACCAGCAGTGAAGGTGTTGCTGCTCCTGGCTGTGGGTCTGAGGAAGAGCTGAAGGGATGCCCTCCACAATGGGTCACATTTAACCCAGGGGCCAGCTCTTCTGCCTGGGTATAATGTGGGGATGCAGGACCACCACCTGTTTGTTTTTCTTTTCTTTTTATTTCTCAGCCTTTTTCATGGTTGCTTTTATAAACAGGCAAACATTTATTAACAGTGCCTTTTTAAAAGAGATTAGTATAAGTACAAATTACTATTATGTAGAATAATAGTACTTCACTTTTACTTGTTCCTATGTTCTAGTAGTGGGTGGTGACTCTGACATTACAATGAACAAAGTTATTAATTATTTAGAAATTATTCAAATATAAAAACTATACTGTAATAAGTGATAAAAACATCTAACTACAAACTTAATTTGTCTGCTACTTTTTGCCAGCCCTCTCTCCTGGCTTTTGCACACTTTAAGGTGTTCCCTGGCGTTTTAATTAAGTTTTCAAATTCAGCATATCCTTCAAGCAATAACTCTTGCTCTTCTGTGGAGAAAAAAACTGAGCGCGCTCTTTGGCCACGGTGAGCAGCCAATAGCAGCGTAGCTGATCAATGTTTCTACTATCGATACATATCCCCTTTTAACCCAGCGCATGAACGCGCAGTTATCTCAGATAATTCAATCCAGCGATACTAATCATAAACAACAGGTGTGTTCGAAGAACCCAATTAGCCGGATCATGATTAGCCCGATGATATTATCTTGGATGTCTCATTTGATCTCGGATGTTTTAAGCAACGTACGAAGAACGAGCCCCAGGCCTCTATTTGAGACTGGCGTTTATTTATCCAAAACACCCTAAAATGGTCAATACAACAAATAGAAAGTTAACCAAACCATCTAGCCCCTCGTTTAGGAACGAGCTCCTCGGTTTGTTCTGGCTGGTTCTTCTCCTGCTCGGAAACACCCGGTTCTGTCACCCCTTCATTCATGCTGTTATTCACGTTTCTGCCAGTCTAATGCTGAATGCCATTAGGTTTTCCCAACATGTTTAGTATGTTATCAATATACTTTTCTTTAAAATGTTTTATCTAATGGTTCCTGTCGCGTTTTTTGTTAGTTTCACGGTAACCTGCAATTTTGGTGTTTTTTTTTTTTTTTTTATTTATGAATAAACTCTAAAATGAACTGCTAACTCAAAGTTTTTTTTTTTTTTTTTACAACAAGCCATATCTGATCTTTGCTTATCAACAGCCAAACGTTTGATAAGTATTGATATTCAAAGCTAATGAGTGTGTAACCATTGCACCTTTTTATTGCTTTTCCTTTGGTGATCTTGCTTGTTGAGCAATACTGTTCTTGTGCACGATTCTTCTGAAACGACTATTTCAATTGGTGTCACCTAGGCCATGAGGGCTATTGGTTAATGCTAATGTCTTCAAAAGTGTGTGTGCTGCTGTTTAGGGCTGCTTAGTAATCGTGTAAATGCTCATTTGTTGACATTAAATCAAGTCTATGCTGGGGATAATGTCATTCTCTTCCAGGTTTCATTTTGGTTGTTAATCAATCACTAAAATTGAGGAAGATTAGCCTCAGTTGGTTCCACTATGGAACCGTGCCAGTTCTAAAATGCTTCTCCAAACTTGTCCTGATTATTAATCGGTATTGGATAAGTGACGAGAGGAGTGGAACACGTGCAAGAATAATAAGCTATATGATATTCATCCGGAAATTTTGAACAGATCTAGTTTTAAGAGTGATTAAAAGTCTGATCAAGTGGTATTTACCAGATGTCATGTAGATGTTCTACAAGTTTGACTCATGCCTTTTGCTTAAAGGTGAAGACCCAACTCTATCCATGTTTTGTAAGATTCCCCTCTCTGTTAAAAATATTATATGGCGCTTTTCCACTGCATGGTACGGTTCGGTACGGCACGCTTTGGTGCTTTTCCACTGCATGGTACGGTACGGTACGGTTCGGTTCGGTCCGGCTCACTTGTGGCGCTTTTCCACTGCATGGTACGGTACGGTACGGTACGGCACGGTACGGCTCGCTTCGGCTCGCTTTAAATGGTACCTGGTCTGTTGAAGTTCCAAGCGTACCGTACCGGTACTAAAATGTGACGTGAAACACTGCAGATCTCTGATTGGTCAGAATCGTCACTACCAGCGTCATTGGATTTGCGACACGAGACACTAAACCCGCTAGATTTAAATAACCAGTAGACAACAGCCAACGCGGTAGCACCTGTTTTTTACTTTCTTGAAAAAAAAGAGATCAAAACTTTAAAAAAGAAATGGCTGAATCGTGGTCGAGGTGCAGACGTTCCTCTCGTTGGTTGCCGAAGAGCGGGGGCAAAACGGAATGAAAAGGTGTTCCAAGTAGCTCAGCTCTTAGCCGCACATGGCTATCACCGGACCTACAAACAGTGTAACGATCAGTCCCACCCACTTTGAAGGGGTACTAACTGCAGTGGAAAAGCAACCGTGCTAAAGCAAACCGAACCGTGCCGTGCCGAGTCGTACCACACAGTGGAAAAGCGAAGCGAGCCGAACCGTTCCGCGCCGAGTCGAACCGTACCGAGCCGTACCATGCAGTGGAAAAGTGCCATTATTGGACTGTCCTGGGTTAGTAGCTCTTCTATGAAGTTATTTCACTTAAGGACTTAAGATTATGCCTAAAGAGGTTTTGGATTTTTTTTATCATATGTGTATAATATGACGTGTTTGTTTGCTTGGTTTTATTATATTTATATGATATTTGTATTTTGTAATTTAATGTTTGCCATTAAAATAGCCTTAGATGCTGACATGGCATTAAATAAAACAATCTATCTATCAGACAATGAATATGCTACACTAGAATAATCAAAAATATACAAAAGCCTTATGGGCTGCGTTGCAGAAATCATTTTCTTACTCAGTATTTTTGGCTTATTTTTCGGTATCCTGAAAAAAGAATAAAACTTGCTTATGAAGCAAAATGACACAAGACATGAAATCTTTCAATGTCAGTGAACTAAATTTAGTGAGGTTTATGCACAAAAAAGGGGTGAAATTTAATTGGGTTTAGAAACATTTTCAATGGATAGCAAGCTTATTTATTAACATATTTGTTTCTTTTATTTTTTCCCTTTTCTAAATAAGCTTTAATTTTAACCTCTCTTAATTTTGTCAGATTTCTCTGGTAGGGGGAAACACTTAATATATAATCTTCACATAAATATAAGTGCACATTTTTCAACTTGACAGCCATGTGACGGTTTTTAAAAATGCATCTTTATATTCTGTTTTTAATATCATCATGCATTTTATTGGTCATGATTGAATGCATATATATATAAAAAGCTGTAAGTACTGCACAATTGAGGACAGTTTAACATTTGTTTTTCAAGAGTTAATTTAGCCGACATTACATTATGAAGCTGACATTATATCAAAGCTAAAGAGATCTCAAATCCACTGCAGAGTTGGTAGGTGTAGTCCAAAGCTCAGTTGCAGGCTTATGTTTTATAAATGAGGTACAATGCATTTGTTTCTCATCACTGGAGAAGGCTTCCCCCCCAGAGAAGGCTTCCTGCATGGGTCATCATACACCATAAAGAAGCCAAAATCATCTTAGTTACACCACGCCTCCTGCCTCAGACTCCACCCCCCTACAATACACTTCATTGAAAAGTTAGTGATGCTCTCAAGTAGCGGGTGACTTCAGGTAACAATAACCCGACCGTCCACTCCAGGCATGCCACTTTATATTTAAAGCGTCTGAAGCTGAGACTCGTCTGTAGAGTTCAGGAAGTACCTCTAGCCAATAATTATATGTAATTTTAGGAAGTATAAAGGGCAGTTTGAGATTTTGAGGTGGTCCAGGTATAGTAGTAATGGGGCAAAGCTGTTAAAATATGGTGACGTCTGTTTGATTTATCAGGGCTGCACCTTTTTTTGTCCTGTTCCATCCGTTTAGTATCACTAATACCTTGAACTATGTGGTGAAATTATATAAGTGCTCATTGATTCAGACCTTGGATAACTGAATTATTATAATGATCATGAAACGGTCCTGTAATAAATATGTTTTAGGGCTATAAAGCAGGGTGTAAATGAGAGGCAGATGTTGAAATGCAGAGTTGGAAAGACGAGTCACATCTGCACACGTGCGGATGCCAAGTATCTCTCCATGTAGATGAACGCTGCGTCACTGCAGACGGATGTGTTGGGTATTTCTGAGCTATACGAAAGGCACGCATAATCGCTCGAGGCTTTTCCGACGGTGTACCTTGTTTGGCAGGAAAAACTCTTCTACGTTAAATTATGTGTACAGTGAGTTTTTTAAGGTGATCATATTTGTGTCTGCAGAATATCCTAGAACTTTCTTGAAGCTCAGTCTGACTCTAGAGGTCAAACTGAAGATCTTTTATGAAAAATATGTATGCATTAAAGTGATACTACATCACTAAAAGGTAACTATAAAGTACTATATAGGTGATTATAAAGGTGCAGCATTACTACAATTCTAAGCTCTAGGTGCAAGTGTTTTTTTATTTTTAGCCTATTTTTAAATCTGTCAGCTTTATTCAAAAGCCGTTATTTGTGTAGTGACGTTTGCGAATAAAACTATAATTTCACTATGTCATACTAGTCATTTTTCATTTAGATTATAATTTTAGATTAATTGATTACCCTTTTTTATGCGTTCTTAATTACAAAAATACTCCAAATGCCCAGCCCTACCATAAAAGGGCTGTTTTTTCATAAATTTTTGTATTTTTGTACAGTATTGATCGGTGATGTCATTTACCTAATAAAATTAATACAGAGAATGATGCCTTTCTGCATGACTCATGCTTTGCAATTACTTATGCACTAATCAGGTTCTCCGTATAGGTCTATGAATGGAAAAGACATGTTTTTGGCGAGAATAGTCCATTGTTAGGACTTCTGCAATGTTTGTCTCTCTTTTAAGGTTTTAAAGGCCTAAGGTGCTTAGTTCGTCTGCGTCTTTTCCTCTGTAACACACAACATAAAGGCTCAAACAACATAAGGCTCACTATGGGTTTCAAGTGTCTCAGCCTCTCAATAATTTAACTGGTTTAATAGAATGAACCTAGATGAGGTGTTGCATACTTGATGTGTGGTGCTGCCATATTACAAAGGGTGAAGGATGTTTGAGGCAGAACTAACATGTATGGTTGTCAACGTGAAATCAAAATTGGCCAGATTTATTTTCTCAACACATATTTATGGTTATATTGTGCACAATTTCATTGTTTATTTATGTAATCAATCATCATAATGTAATAACTTGCTCTGCCTGATGGATAAAAGTCCAGTTTTATTTGTTTTTGCACATGGAAATAAAAAATGTGTTGCAAATTATTCTACAGTATGACATGTTGACTATAATCGAAAAAAGATATCCTTGGATTTATAGTGTTTATACAAACATTTATAGAATTTGTTTTTCTACATTTTTATTTTATTTATTGTTACAGAGAAAAACATATCCCAGTTACTCCATATCAACGATTCTACCTTGTTTCCGTGTGAAATATCCGAAAAGGTGTTGGAAATTATTTGATTTCATTAGTAATTGGTTGGAAATAAATTGAATTAAAATGCAAACCTATTGAGAATTAAAGCTGCTAGCAGCATTTATCGGTGTTCAAGCAATTAAGGCAGTTAAGGCAGTTAAGCTCAAAAGCATCAAAGGACATCAAGTTTTATGTAGCAAGCATTTAAACACTGACATCTTAGATAGAATAGACCATTTTTAGCATGATTTACCATGATATACCACATTTCAGTGTGATTTTTCATGATTTACCATGTTCCAGTATGATTTACCATGAATCTAGCATGATTTACCATAGTTTAACATGATATACCAAGTTCTAGTATGATTCGCCATGATTTTCCCTGTTATAGCATGGTTTACCACAATTTAACACATTCTAGAATGATTTACCAGGATTCTAGCATATTTACTATGATTTACCATGTTTCTAGCATTATTCAACATGATTTACCACGTTGCTAGCAATTATGTGAAGCATAAGAACAAATGAAGTGATAAACTCTGACAAAATCTGATTGTGTTGTTATATAAGGGATTTTTAAGAGTCTAAATATATGAATGCACATGTGAAAAGACTGTTAATAAGTAGAATGGCCAGCAGAGGGCAGTAGAAGATCACTTATTGGCTCACTTTCATTTTGAACTACTTGGTTTCACCAGTATTCACTAAAGCAAACCAGTTTTTCCATGTTAACTCCATTATGCATGCTTACACAGACACAGACACACACACACACACACTGTACAGGCAATTTACCATTAGATATATATTGTTTTAAAGCTTTTTAACAGTTATAGCGTCACCTATGGTCCGATCTCCATGAAACTGTGCATGTCCCCATATTTGAGGCCTACCATCTGGGCGAGTTTCAAGTTTCAAGTCTTGATTTGCCTTTTTGTAGGATTTATAGGCTTTTGACCGTATTTTGCCACGGTCCATTTTCAAAATGGCCCTGTTACAGCCAACCAAATGCAAAATTTCAACTTTTTTTCGATAATTATTGATAGCTGGATTCAAAGTCAAACGGTCTAGGAGAATTATTATTTATTGATATATATATATATATATATATATAATATATATATATATATATATATATATATATATATATATATATATATATTTATATATATATATATATATCGATAATTATTGATATTCAGACTCCAGAGAACATTTCTGCACTGGTCTGGTTCCGATTGGTCAAAAAACCAGGGACTAGTTCGCAAAAGTAGGTTTTGGACAAAATTGGCTATAATCAATTTTTTTGCTCCAAATCGAAATCCGAGATATACATCTTGTTCGTCTTGAGCCAGGGATCGCAGTGGTGTAAAAAGCTTGATTCTAAGCCAAACGGTCTAGGAGTTATGAGCAATTTAGTACTTTTGGTTGCTGTAGCGCCACCTATGGGCCAAACGGGGTCATACTCTGATAGGTTGTCCCCATATTTGAGGCCTACCATCTGGGCGAGTTTCAAGTCTCTAGGCCTTACGGTTTGGGCTGCACGATGCGTTTTAGGTTTTTTTTTTTTTTCAAATAGCAATTACAATAGGTTTTCAGCACTAAAGTGCTTGAACACCTAATAACAATGAGACCTTTTTGACGATTATAGCGCCACCTTTTGTCCAATCTCCATGAAACTCTGCACGCTCCTTCAGCATGGTATGACACATATGCTCATCAATTTTGGTGAAGTTTTGACTTTTTTTGTAGGATTTATAGGCTTTTGACCGTATTTGGTCACGGACCATTTCCTAAATGACCATGTTATGGCCAAGCAAATGCAGAATTTCAACATTTTTTCGATAATTATTGATATTCAGACTCCAGAGAACATTTCTGCACTGGTCTGGTTCCGATTGGTCAAAAAACCAGGACTAGTTCGCAAAAGTAGGTTTTGGACAAAATTGGCTATAACAATTTTTTGTTTGCTCCAAATCGAAATCCGAGATATACATCTTGTTCGTCTTGAGCCAGGGATCGCAGTGGTGTAAAAAGCTTGATTCTAAGCCAAACGGTCTAGGAGTTATGAGCAATTTAGTACTTTTGGTTGCTGTAGCGCCACCTATGGGCCAAACGGGGTCATACTCTGATAGGTTGTCCCCATATTTGAGGCCTACCATCTGGGCGAGTTTCAAGTCTCTAGGCCTTACGGTTTGGGCTGCACGATGCGTTTTAGGTTTTTTTTTTTTTTCAAATAGCAATTACAATAGGTTTTCAGCACTAAAGTGCTTGAACACCTAATAAGAGACTTGTTTTAAAAAACTCAACCTCCGACCCCAAGATTTTGAATAGCATGTGTAAATCTTCTCTCTATCACCATATACTGTAGTTTTCAAGTCTCTGTTCATCACCACAGACATTTAAATTCATTGATTCTGTGATATGGACCGATCAGCATCAGCCTTTGGCAGAACAAATTCTCTTCAATCCATTTTCCTGGTTTGCCGCAGTGTAAAACGAGTGCCAGGGTTGAGAACATTGCTGTGGTCTTTTGGCCTTTGATGTGCCGCTAATTTTGTAATGTGCCACTAATGTGATTTGTCTCGAATCATTATGTCTTGGTGGGGTGAAATCGGTTTACAAGGTTGTAAATCGATGTGGCCACTTAGAGCAGTCTGGCTGCAGATATTGTTTGAGATGTTTTTGCAGCAAGCCATCACCCAGCACACCCTAGCAACTGCATAGCAATGCACTAATAACCACCGAGCGACACCCGAGTTTTGAATGTAACGATTGAGTGTCCTGTCTTTCTCCCATCAGGTCCATTTACAGATGTGGTGACCACCACCCTAAAGCTCGCTAATCCCACAGACAGAAATGTGTGCTTTAAAGTAAAGACGACTGCACCGCGCCGGTACTGCGTGCGGCCAAACAGCGGAGTGATTGATGCCGGAACCTCCATCAACGTCTCTGGTAAATGCACCTCTTTTTTCTTCAAATTAGCATTTTGATACCATTGGTCACTCTTGATTTAATCTGTCAAAGCTTCCAAATGACGACAAGAATGTTTTTGCCTTCATAGTTCTTGTTGTTGTTGTTGTTATTATTTGGGGTGTAACGATAAACTCAGCTCACGATTTGATGCGTATTACGATACTGGGTTCACGATACGATACGCATCACAATATTGAAGAAATTTAAATAACAGATTTATTTCCAAAACATTAACAATTTTCAAGAACTTTGTTGTACATACAACTTAATAAAGAATTAACAATATTCCAAGATTGAATTTTTTTTTTTTAATGTAAATTCACAATTGACTAGGTGTGTCTGAACAATAAAACTGAATTTTATTTGGGAAAAACTGAAACCCAGTAAAAGAATTGACACCAGAATAAAAATATTCATGAATCTGAACCTGAAAATACAGAATTATACTTTGCATAGATTATAAATAATGTAAGCCCTTTTTTACTGATAAAATCAGACATTTTGCATTATCAGGACCCACAAATATTGCCACATTGCATTATTATAGATTATATTAGTAGTTTAGTGTAGTACTGTTACTAAAACTCTGTAAAAAAAAAATTCTAACGCAGTACACTTACACTTTCAATGCAGGCATTCGTTGAATATCTTACACAGATAAGATGATCTTTTAAGTTTTAGGGGAATTGATTTTAAATGTAGGGACTGAAATCTCTCAGATTTCATTAAAACATCTCCATTTATGTTTGGAAGATGAACGAAAATCTTTCAGGTTTGAAACAGCATGAGGGTGAGTACCTGATGACAGAATTTACATTTTTGGGTAGTTTATACTTTATAAATACAGTAAGCTGTGTCTTGGATAAAACTAACTCTGTATCATGAGTCATATAGTTTATATCTATGATGTGTTCGGAATTTGGGGGTCTGGTTTGACAACAACCTTAAATTTGATAAGCAGATAAGTGCTGTGGTTAAGTCCTGTTTCTTTCACCTTCGTCTTTTTGCCAAGGTAAAGCCCTTCTTGTCTGTTAAGCACTTCGAGATTGCCATACATGCATTCGTAACATCCAGATTGGACTATTGTAATTCTCTATATATTGGTGCCTCTCAGAAATGCATCACTCGTTTACAATTAGTCCAAAATGCAGCAGCACGCCTTCTCAAAGGGAAGCGTAAATTTGAACACATCACACCAGTCCTGATATCGCTTCACTGGCTACCGGTTAAATTCAGAATTGATTTTAAAGTTCTCTTTTTAAGTCATTGCAGAACCAGTCTCCACAGTACCTATCTGAATTACTTCACCCAATCACACAGTCAAGATCACTCAGATCGGGGGTCTCTAACCTATTATCTATCCCTCGAACCAGACTAAAAAATAGGGGTGATCGCGCTTTTGCAGCTTTCGGACCTAGGCTATGGAATAGCTTACCGGCTCATATCAGATCTGCCCGAACCTTGTCAATTTTTAAATCTTCTCTGAAAACGTATTTCTTTTCAATAGCTTTTAATATATCTTGATGTGCGTGTCTTTGTATTGTATGTCTCTTGGCCTTGTTAAGCACTTTGGTCAACGCCAGTTGTTTTTTAAATGTGCTATACAAATAAAATTGTATTGTATTGTATGATACTTGTCGCACTTATATCTCGATATATCGTTACATCCCTAATTATTATTGAAGCAAGCTAAATAACATTTAATATTATTTATAATATTACATCTACATTCAATCATTTAGCTGATGCTTTTGTCCAAAGCTAGGCTACTTACAAATGAGAACAATAGAAGCAATCAAATCAACAATAGGGCAACAATATATAATTGCTGTGTTAAGTCCCAGTTAGTCTAGCAAAGTGCACATTACAATTTTTTTTTTTTTTTGAATAAATAAAGAAACCGAATAGAACACGTAATGCTTATATTAGATGTTGACGAAAAATATGTGTCTTTAGCATTTTTTGAAAGCTGCTCAGATCGAGTTAGGCAGGTCATTCCACCAGCAGGGAACAGACAAGGAAAATGTCTGTGAGAGTGATTTTATGCCTCTTTGGGATGGCACCACCAAGCGCCGTTCACTTTAAGTATAGTGGTGCAGAGAGCTAGTCGTTGTTCTGTAGGCATACAGAGCCTTGAATTTGATGCAAGTGGCTATTGACAGCCAGTGCAAACCGGTGAAGAGAGGTGTGATGTGCGCTCTCGTGCTCTCTCTTCTACTCTTGCTCTGGCGTTCTGGATCAGATAAAGAGGTTTGACAGTACATGCTGGAAGGCCTGGCAAGAGAGCATTACAATAGTCCAGTCTGGATAGAACAAGAGCTTCGGCAAGGAGTTGTGTGAAGCATGCTCTGTTAGGAAGGATCTAATCTTCCTAATGTTGTATAAGGCAAGTCTGCAGGACCTGATGGTCTGTGAAGCTTAACTGATCAACAATCACAACTTCAACATTCCTGCCTATACTGGGAGTTATGGTTGATGAACTAATTTGAATGGAGAGGTTGTCATTAATTGAATTGAATTAAATTAAATAAGATATTAAAGTCTTGATATTAAATAAGAATAAATATTAATTTACACATATATAAGTGTTATTGTTATTACTACCTCTACTTTTCTTCGTAAGAACTTATTCTTACTATTTAATTTGTATTTATTTATTATTCTTTTCTTATTTATATTGATATTTATTGATGTGCTTGCTTCGTAATTAATAATAATAATAGTTATTTAAAATTAATATGAATTTGTAATTTTATTATTTATATTTGCTTGATTTGTATTAATATTATTTATTGTTTTGCTTGGTTTGTTATAAACTCAATAGAAATGCTCTCCATTTACAGGAACACATGCACTGCCTTCCTTGAATAACCTTTTACACTGTTGCAGATACAGAGCCATATATAGTTTCATTACATTAAATACAGTGCTATGAGTCATCTGCTCCAAGTCTGTATATTGTGGCGGAACCACTTGATGATCATGATGATGATGTCAATATTGTGTGCCATATGACAGATGTTTGTAATGAAACCCCATTAGCGGTCTTTCAAAGAACCAAGTGCTTAAAATTGCCGTTGCTATCAAATGATCATTAACTCTGTCAGGTAATTGATCAGTATGTGCAGTTGATTATTTAGGCCAATTTTGAAAGGGATTGTTTAATAGTGAGTCATATCTGATCTTTTCTGTCGATGTGTGACAGGAAATCTGTTTGTGTGAGCTTGACAGCTTGACTTGTATCCGTAGGCAGTTCTGTCTGTGCGGATCCAGATTCCCGTCCCCGTTATAAGTGTTAGCCCTTTCTGCAGACACATTTTTTTCTGTACACGTCCTGGTTTCTGTATGTGTGAATTTACAGATAATCAACTCATCACAAACATAGACCGTTTGTTGTTTTTTAAAGGGATACTCCACCGTTTTTTCATATTAGACAATGTTATTCTCTTATCTAAGATGATTTGATACATACCTCTCTCGTCTCAGTGCGTGCACTTAATCGCTCTGTCGGGCGGAGAACTTTGAGAGCAGTTAGCTTAGCCCCATTCATTGTATATGGGCCAAACAGAGATGAAGTTAGAAGCGACCAAACAAATCCACGTTTTCTCTATTTAAATATAGTTACACGAGTAGTTACACGACCAAGTATGGTGACTCTAAATAAAATGTGGCGCTTTTTATAAGCGGGTAAAATGGATAACTATAATGTATGGCGGAATAGCACTTATTGGGAGCACTTCGACTCGGCGCTGTAATATCTTCACTCGTGAAAAGTCCTCTCCCCCCTCTCCCTCTCCCTGTCATTTCCGTCAATAGAACCAACGTGACTTTTACTTCTACCTGTGCTACTAGCAAACTGCAAGAGATCATTTACAATGGCGGACTATGTAGATAATTATGACTTGTTTGTAGCAGACCCAGAGCCATATCTGTTTGAACCCGAGTACACAGAGGAGGAACTTATGGAAGCTTGTTTCCGCCACAGAATGAAAAATAAAAAAGGTAATTGTCGCAGATATAAAGTCGCAATTGCGTGTTATAAAGTCAGAATTGCGAGATATAAAGTCAGAATTGCGAGAGATAAAGTCAGAATTGCGAGATATAGTCAGATTTGTGAGATATAAACTCGCAATTGCGAGTTATAAAGTCCAATTATATGGGGGAAAAAAGACGGACTTTTTTTCCTCTCAGAATAGTTTATCTCACAATTCTGACTTTATAACACGCAATTGCGACTTTATATCTCACAATTCTGACTTTATATCACGCAATTGTGACTTTATATCACGCAATTCTGACTTTATATCACACAATTCTGACTTTATAACACGCATTGCGACTTTATATCTCGCAATTGTGAGAAAAAAAGTCAGAATTGTGAGATAAAAAGTCGCAATTACCTTTTTTATTTTTCATTCTGTGGCGGAAACAAGCTTCCATAAGTTCCTCCTCTGTGTACTCGGGTTCAAACAGATATGGCTCTGGGTCTGCTACAAACAAGTCATAATTATCTACATAGTCCGCCATTGTAAATGATCTCTTGCAGTTTGCTAGTAGCACAGGTAGAAGTAAAAGTCACGTTGGTTCTATTGACGGAAATGACAGGGAGAGGGAGAGGGGGGAGAGGACTTTTCACGAGTGAAGATATTACAGCGCCGAGTCGAAGTGCTCCCAATAAGTGCTATTCCGCCATACATTATAGTTATCCATTTTACCCGCTTATAAAAAGCGCCACATTTTATTTAGAGTCACCATACTTGGTCGTGTAACTACTCGTGTAACTATATTTAAATAGAGAAAACGTGGATTTGTTTGGTCGCTTCTAACTTCATCTCTGTTTGGCCCATATACAATGAATGGGGCTAAGCTAACTGCTTTCAAAGTTCTCCGCCCGACAGAGCGATTAAGTGCACGCACTGAGACGAGAGAGGTATGTATCAAATCATCTTAGATAAGAGAATAACATTGTCTAATATGAAAAAACGGTGGAATATCCCTTTAACGGAAGGTGAGAATGAAGCAAAAACTGCACAAAAAAAATCACCCCCCCCCCCCCCCCCCCCCCCCAAAAAAAAAAAATTGGTTATCTGGTTAAATACTAAACTATTAAAAAAAAAAATTAAAAGATGAAATAAAAAATTATTATTCTATAATCTTAAACAAAAAATGAGAAATGCTGCCTTGGCAATAACAGAAATAAAGTGTATGATAAAGAACTAAAATGGCTATAAATAAGCCTATATATAAATACAAAAAATGAAACTATAAATCTAAATAAATAATGCTAAAATATTTCATTTGAAGGCACTTTTGCAGACAGTGATTAGTGATAAAACGTCCAGAAGCTATGATGTGAAGTGAACAAGAGTGACTGTTGACGGAGTTATGTGGCCGTGTCCATCAGTGCGGCTAATGTAACTTTATGCAAATTAGCTAATTAAGTCATTGGAGTAGACTTGACCCATCTCCTGTGAGATACTTTGGTTGGCAAAATGGAGACATTTATGTTACATTACCTTTATATCCATTACCCAACTGCTCTTTGTGCTTGACGAAGCCTTTACATGACCAAGAGATCCTTTTGTAACAACAGTGTTTGTCTCCGAGACCTTTGAGAGTTTTCTAAGGTTAACTCATTTGAAATCTCAGAGCCTTTTGGACTCTCATCGACATTCTTAAATTGCTCTCATTATTGTGTGTTGTTTCCAATGTTTTGGGATTTCTCTCCATGGTGAGATGCCTGGTCCCTGTCAATATGTGCAATAGCTCTGACTGTATTTGAATCGATGGCAAGCTAGATTTTTATTCTTCCCTGGTGTGTGTTTATCAGAGGGGATGCACAATGGATTTTGGTTAATGGGTTTTTGACTTTTATCCAGACCTATGAGACGAGCCTCACGTCGCCACCCGTTCTCAAACATCACTGTCTGTCTGGGTTGGGAAGTTTTTTTGTTGACAGTTCAAAAGCAACAACTTCAAGCTCTGAATCCCTCATGAATCTGTTGAAGAAACTTTGTCAAGTTCTTTATACAGTATATGTCCACGTCCAGATTGTCAAAAGACTACACACTTATTTAACACTCACATAAATGTCACCATTATGTAACATTTCTATGCCTTTATTTGATCAGCAACATTTCTTTGGCTGCACTAACTGAAGTAACTCCAATTTAAAGATATATTTGTGGTTACCGATAATAGTGATTGTGACAATCTGCAAGTTAACAAAAAATAGGTTGAGTTTTGTTTAATTTTTTTTCTTGAACATTTTCTTTAAGGCCCCATCCACACTACTACGTTTTCGGACCTTTTGCTACGTTTGCACCTCCCGTCCACACTAAAACGGCAAAAACGAAGACCTAAAACGGAGAAGTTTAGAAACGCTGCAGACCCGTTTTGCGTTTTGAATCTCCGGAGGGCGTTTTAGTGTAGACGGGTCAAAACGGAGGACTTTAGAAACGATGACGCAGATGCTCGCGCTCGGCTCTCTGATTGGGTGTCATCAGTCATAGCGTATCCTTCCCTGATGCTGTAACGTTAACTGCCAACATGCTATTATTCCAGCGATCTGTGACAATTCCCGTGCCGTGTGCAGCGGCGGTATCGACCGTACATGGAGCGTCGGTTTTGGGTTAAGCCGGGAAGAACCAGCGCATGGCGGAATTTTATCAATGAAGTTGTGGTTCCTGAGTAATGGTGTTTACACCGGCACGCGCATGCCCAGTGTAGGTGAATGGTCACGTGATGCGCGTTTTCAGTCGTTTTTATGTGGACGGAGATCGCAGCTAAAACGCTGGTGTGGACGGATATCGTATTCGTTTTAATTCTCCGTTTCTAAACTAAAACGCAGTAGTGTGGATGGGGCCTAAGTCTTAAAATCATTTTTTATAATTCCATCCATCAATCCAAACATTATGAAGAGATCAGTAATTGGGATTTTTGACATGATATTTCTTTAACTGCAAGGTGGAGACACCAGTAAACTTCATGCTGAATATGGTTTATTATGGTTAATCACTTAGTTTATAATCCTGTCATGATAATATCAAATTACTTGTTGATTATACTTATTAATACCCTGTTATGACTCAGAACCTTTGCTTTGGAACTTAGTAAGTTAAGTATGCCTCTCTAAACCATTAGTGTTGTCTGGATTTCCTCACATTTTCTCCCTCTCTCCATTTAGACTTCATAGTTTTTGCCGAGGGGATTCCGAGGTCATGTTTCATAATTAATGGAGTTGCTCTGCTTTTTATCTCCAGGGATCCAGTTAATTAGGCAGAGGAATGATTGTCTGCAGTCAGGTGTTTTGTTTGAATGCACATGGCCCAGGGCGACAGTTTTCTGCAGTTGTCCCGCCCCAGCCCTGAAGATGACCACTCAAGTTGTGACCACACAAGCTCTGTGTGATTAGAAATAGTTCTCTTAAGAATACAAGAAAGAACAGTATGTGCAGACAGCTCATACAATTTGTGTAAAAGACTGAGATTGTGCCAAATATGGTTGCTTTCACAACAAAAAAGGAGATCCAGAAAGACCTTTCTGTAAATTAACCATTCTCGTCGTCTATGTTGCACATTAGAGATATCTGATCAAAAGTATGCATACCTGAGAGCGTAAATTAGTTAATATTTTGTAATATTATCGGGTCAATCACATAAATGGCTAAATATAATCAAATTCATTTTCAGTATTTTGTATCTTGTAAATTTGCAACCATCTTCAGGCTAACATTTTCCATGTTCTGCAAATTTAAGCATCTGAATAAAGATGTTCTTTGTTAAAGAAATCATGCTCTTATGCTGTAATAATTATTAAATCACTGCCTTGCTCTTGTTGGATTGTGTTAGTAGTGATCTGCCAGAACGAACTGTCAATCACAGTCCGCATGGAGCCGCCCATTTTATTGTTCAAGAAGACAATAACACTTAGACTATAAAGTCTCTGGCTTTGTTTACCAAAAAAAACAATTTAGCACATTTCAACTCGCATCTGTTTATTTGATTGCAGTTTGAACATCAAGAAAATCTCAGGAAATCTTTTTTTAAATTCACATTCACACAACACTGTTTACCACAAACTTTTATGCATTTTGGCCGTTCATTTACACAACACGACATCACCATCTACCGGCCTGGCTGCATAATACAGCGCTTTTATTAATTTTTTGTAGATCCGTGTTAACAAGGATCGTTTGGCAGTGTTGTCATCTGTACGCTAACATTTTCAAAAAAGCAAAGTAAAAACTTTTCAGTTTTTCGTTTTCAGTACATCTCAGTCTAAAAATTAGTTATTGTTTTTTTTTTCATTTGTGATGCAATGTGTATATAACGTCATACACAGTGGGCGGTAGCATCTCTTGCTGTTTTCATTACTGTGACAATTGATATACACTTCAATTAAAAAATTAGAAGTCTCATGCTCACCAAGGCTGCATTTATTTGATCAAAAATAAAATACAGTAGTATTGTGAAATATTATGTTAACATTTTTCAATAAGGTTTCGTTTGTTAACATTAGTTGACTAAATTAGTTACCATGAACTAACAATGAACAATACTTCTACAGTATTCATTAATCTAAGTTAATGTTAATCGCAACATTTGCTAATCAAAAGTTTTATCTGTTAACATGAGTTAATGCACTGTTATCTTACATGAGCAATATATTTTTATGGCTTTTTATTAACCTTTGTTCATCGTTAGGTAATGCATTAATTAATGTTAATAAATGAGACATTATTGTGAAGTGTTATTCAAATTTTAAATAAACGATTCCTATTGTAATATATTTTAAAATGTCATTTATTTCTGTGATGGTAAAGCTGAATGGTGTGAACTTGAACTGATTCTTTGACTTCCTCCATCTTGCGTCAAGGATAGCAACTAACAGCTATGGGTGAGAAATCTGAATATTTGCACAGTGCACATTTCTTTTAGTAATATTACTAATGTGAACTGTACAAATAAAGTCATGTCAAGACTCATTTAATCCCTCTTCCTCTGTTGATGCGTTTAAAAATACACCCTTGATGCTGCTAGTGAAATACCGGTCTTGTGCAGTCAGAAAGATTGGGACTGACAAAACAGGACATTCCCAATCTGTCTCAGCCGTCTGTTTTCAGTTTGCAATATCGACGGTGCTTGATTGCCATAATGGCACACAAAACCAAAGTGATTTTTTTTTTTGGCCTGCACCTTCTGTGAGCCCGGCAGTAGTAGCCACATCTAAGAGGGCCTTTGAAATTAAGAGATCATTTGTTTGTAATGAAACTTAGCAGCAGTTTTCCTAAATCATGCACACATTCACTCCAATGTAAAAAAAAAAAAAGAATCCGAATGGTGTCTTTTAAAAAGGGTGATGGGGGTGAAATCGGCTTTCAATACTGATTTCAACCGTGCCAGAGCCCTCACACGCCAGGCATAAGAAAGTGATCATTGTAAATCATGGTAACAGCTCTAAATTAGCTTTTGCTCGTTGGAATGACATCAAATAACATGGCCTTCTTTGGATGGTGCTGATGGGGTTGTAGACGTGAACTTCCTCACACTAACACCTGGTTTGAGTTAAAGGCTGAATGTGTTATTATTAACGTGAAAAACACTGTTTAGGAGCTGTAAGAAAAATTGCCCTTCTGGGGTCACTGAAGTTTTATCAGCAACATTTGTAGTGGGATTATATGAAATGAATAGCTAAGTCTTTTTGTCATTTTGTGAAACATGGATGTTTTACACCCAAATATTTTATCACAAAATAAAATAAGAAATCATTAACCCTTTAGCTGTCACCCCCCTTTTTTCGCATAGACGAAAACAATCACTATACAAACTTAAATGGTTGTAATTCAAGAATGCTTTGGAATATAGACATATGGTTGGTCTTGTTTTTAAGAAGAAATATGCCAGATTATTGTAGAAGTGAAATAAATTATGAAAGTGAAACAGAAAAAAAGTATATAAGTTTGAGTTTATGAAAATATAGAATGTAAAATATAATTATTTATATTTTATAAAATATATATATTACAAATATATTTTACTCTAAAATTGCTAGAAATGAAACCCAAAAATCTAAAGATGATTGTTTTCCAAATTTTAGGCTGATATCTCAAAAAATGAGCTTTCAGTAAGATTTTATTTGGCCAGTACCAACCTTTTCATAGTTGGACAGCCAGCTTCCTTACTGACCATATAAGGCGTCTCCATTTTTTCATAAATGATTTTTGAGTGATCTGAACACATGTTATTTCCATAATTTCATACAATTTAATAAGTAATACATCCTATTCAGAAATAGTATGGGTGTGTTTGGCAGTATTTGATTTGATTTCAACCTCTAATGAACATAAAAAGAGCATATGTGCGCTGCCACTCACAAATCGAGAATCCATAATATTATTTTTTTGATATTCTTAACATTTTCAGACCTTTTTTTCTCATAAATTTAATTGGTGTTATCTTTTGAACTCTTGGCATGAAAACAAACTGAGGTTTCACCAATCTTCATGATTTCATGTTTATTCTATTTCAAAAATAAAGCCTAAACAGGCCTAATGAATATGAAATATTCTTGTTGCAAATTATAAATTATGGCTCCTCTGTAATTATTTTTAAAAACAGCCACCAAATATGAAAACTAGAGATTGTAGCTTTCAAATGATATATAGATTGCCAATATTACTTTAGGTTTTTACTAAGATATTATTGTTCTAACATAATATGGGCAAGCGTCCCACTGTGGGACGGTGACAGTTAAGGAGTTTAAACAATGCCGCGATAAAACAGTAAACTGACTAGCGCAAGGTCAGCCACAAAAATTACTGTCCACACCTTTTCACAACAATTTTTTCCACTGCGTGTCTTTAAAGGGGTCATGAACTGGCTCTTTAAAATTGTTTATATTGTTGTCTGAGGTCAACTTATAACGTTTGCTTGGTTTTTACATTCAAAAACATCTAAATTAATAAGTAATAGGCTATTTTCTACCCTAGTTTTGAGCCTAGCTCAAAAACGCTCGGTTTTTATGGGCGTCTCACATTGAAGACTTGGAAGTAAACGCCCACTGCTGTGAGTGGATAACAGTTTTGCATATTATAACGAGTTTAACGGGTCAGTAACGATTAGACTGATACACATACAGATAATTATTAGATATCAAACGATCTGTAACAATGCAATACTAGCCTATCAGATTATTATTACTTTTTAAATAAAACATTTACTCACATAAGTGTGTTGCACCATTCCTGTCGGATCCAATATAGAAGGCACAGCACCGTTTTTTATTCTTAATCGGTCTGCAAATCCAGTCTCGACCGGTGTCTTGTTTACAAAACAATCCTCAGTGAAATGAAGCGAACAAACGGACCCACATCAGCTGGAACGTAAAAATAAAGTTTAAGCATTTCTATTGGAATCCAGAGGAAGCTTATGCAGCGACTGTCTTCTTCCACAACCAGGCACTGCACAATATTTTGTAAACGGCTTGTTTATTGCTCGGTAGCTCGATCCGGTTTGTCATCACGAGGTAGGCATCTATGTTATTTAGCTATGCGTGTAATGCGCGAACCGGTGGGCGGGGCTAAACCGTCCGTGTTGAAGTAGGCGTTGATCTTCTTCTGCGGGGGTGGTGTTTTATCCTCTTTGACATCATAGTTCCCCACTTTGAAAAACGGGTCGTTTGCTGAGCCTGGTGTCAATAAAAGGTTTTATTGGAATAACAAGGACGTTTTCAGTTCTGAAACTTACAGGATATTCTTATAATATGATGACCTCTTAGATGTCAAAAGCTCAAGTAAAATTTGATTTCTCAGTTCATCACCCCTTTAAAAAATCCTGACAGTAGTTTTACGCCAAAGAGGGTTTGCGCTGACACAAGCTCTTAATAAATCTGGCCTTGGACTGTTGAGAAACCTGGAATCTCCTGGAAATTTGAATATTGTACAGTTCCTTAAAAATCAAAAAATGATGTTGGAGCCATCATGGCCTAGCGCTTGGTGCTCAAGAAGGCATATCAGGTTCAAATCTGGCTCAGATCATTTCCGATCCGGTCCCTTTTTCTTGCCTGTCCTCTTATGACTATCCTGCCCACTAAAATGAGGAAAACGCTAAAGATATTGTTTAATGTGTACTGTATTCATGTTCTTGTGTTTGTCTTACAGTGATGCTGCAACCGTTCGATTATGATCCGAATGAGAAAAGCAAACACAAGTTCATGGTACAGTCTCTGCTGGCCCCACCTGACATGACCGACACTGAGGGAGTGGTGAGTACTGATCCATGCCACCTGCTTTCTGAAGGTTTATACTCCCTTGTTCAGGACCTCTATAAATATAAATATATATATATATATATATATATATATATATATATATATATATATATATATATATATATATATATATATATATATATATATTATATATATATTATAGAGGTCCTGAACAAGGGAGTATAGTAGTATAGTATTCATTAATATTTTTTTGAATTAGCTTTTATTTTTAGGTTTTAATTTTAGGGTTAAAGCTGCAGTCCATAACTTTTTGGGGTTATGCTTTTTTCCCCTTAGTTGGTCAGAACAAAAGTGGATGTACCTTTATTGTTCAGATGACATTTTCCGGTGAAACTTCTTATGTTGTTGGTCATACTTCCAAAAAGTAGAATTTGTGATTTCGAATGACAGTATCCACACCGCCGCGGTGACTGACAGCCGCACAGTCTCCTTAAAACATTGGATTATTCCGCGCCGTGTCGAGGCACAACCCACGACCACGTAAAGTTGATAATTCTGCGATTAACTGCAATTGCAGATTTCGAACAGACATGGTGACAAAGAGGAAAGAATACGGACAGCAGCTTTAAGTAATTGTATGTGCTTTTGTCTTTTTTTTTATCATTTTTTTTATTCGTTTTTGTGTTTCAAAGTACTTCTACTAAGCCTTAATTTATTTTCATTTCGGTTTTGATAATGAGAACTTAAACTTAAATTGTTTTATTTCAGTTAGTTGCCAAGACAGCATTTCTTGTTTTTTCCCATCTGATAATTATATTTTATTTTATTTCAGCTTTTTCAATAAAAAAAAAAGTGTGCTACAATGCCATTAAGCAATAATATTGCGATAACCCCCAGTATAGATCAACAATATATGATACAAAGGGGTGTGAGTTTGCATAAATATCATACAAGCAATTGTCACATAACCCCAGTTTTTGACAGGGTCCAAGAGCAAGATCCAAATCTCTTGGTTGTTCATGACTCTCTTGAGCTTTCTGAAATAGATCATACTGAACATTTGTGTGCATGCGCAGATGTAATGGTAAATAGGTTATGAAAATGTCAGGAAGGAGAAGCGGATAGAACATGTAGAGCAGAGATCTGGCTACTTATCACTGTCCTGAACTATTTCCACTATTCCTTGTTGATGGCTCCAAAGCTTAACTGCGAAACCCGAGGGAGCTGCCTCATTGTCTGCTGTCTACATAGCCAGAGACCTTTGTAAGATCCAAAACCTCGCAGATGACTGCTTTGAAACTCTCTTCATGGGCAACTCATTAATGCATGGCGTCCACAATTGGCTCAGGTGGCATGTGGCTAGGCTGATGGATCAATGCTGTTACAAGCATGAGAAATACAAAGCACACAAATATATTTGTAAATTGTGCATTTTTTGTATTGTTTCAGAGATTTTCTAGCGATTACTTTTTATCTACATTTCTCTGTGGAAATCTTCCTATGACTCCTAAAAATGTGTGTATGTAAGCAGGTCGCTAGGGTTTGTAAACGGCTCATGAGGTGTTTATTTGGTGTATAATCAAATGTAGGCTCTTGTTTACACATGTTGTTGTTCTTTCCTGCAGTGGAAGGACGCCAAGCCCGAGGATCTGATGGACTCCAAGCTGAGATGTGTCTTTGATATGCCTGCTGAAAATGAGAAAACAGTGAGTGGATGGGTTTTCATGTTTTTCCTAATGTTAGCTCTGAGCTGTAGGCAGTGTGTGAAATGGCAGCAGGCATGAATACATTCATGTATCCCTCTCCTATAACTATTAAGCAAAACAGATTATTGGCTCTTCTTTGGATGCATTTGCTTACTGTTGTGTTGTGTGTGTTGTGTGTGTGTGTGTGTGTGGTGTGTGTGTGTGAACCTGATTTTGGCCACAGCATGAAATGGAAAGCAATAAGATATCCGCCAGTCTCTCAAAGTCGGAATCATCCACATTGTCTATGAAGTCCATGGCCTCCAGTCTGGATGATGGAGAGGTCAAGAAGATCATGGAGGAATGTAAAAGACTGCAGACGGAGGTGCAGCGGCTACGAGAGGAGAACAAACAGATCAGGGTGAGTGTTTGCTATTTGCATTCTCATAAATATCACTGTCCGCAATAGTCATAAATATTTTAAAAAATTAGATACTTTTTTGCATATTTTCTTTTAAACTCAGAATTCAAATATACAAAATTATGCATTAAAAATACATGATATACAATACCGTTCAGAATTTTGGGCTCGGGATGATTTTTGAAAGAAGTCTCCTATGCTCACCAAGGCTGTATTTATTTGATCAAAAATACAATGAAAACATATATTATAACAATTTAAATTGTTTTCTATTTCAATATTTTTAAATATAGAATTTTATTCCTGTCATGACCAAGCTGAATTTTCAGCATCATTTCTCCAGTCTTCAGTGTCACATGATCCTTTAGAAATCATTCTAATATATGTATTTAAACATTTGCCTAACATTCATCTACCTATAAAATGCAAGTAGTAGCCTAACGTTAGCCACTTTACATGCCCACTCGCTCTAACACTAACCTAGATAAATCTGCGCTATTATTAGGCACATATTCAAGTGTTTGTTCTGAATGTGGAAGCTAAATTAGTACCGCGCTTACTACATACTCTCTCAAAAGTCACATCCACTATCCTCTTTGCAGCCGACTCAGAAATCAATAATCTATTAAAGGGTACCTATTATGGCATTTAAAATGTTCCTAATAATGTTCTGGGAGTCCCCAACAACAGTTTTACATGCATGCAATGACAAAAAACACTTTTGTTGTCTTATAATATGCATTTATAAGACAACAATATATTATTTTTACCTGATTTGCTCACCGACTCCCTAATGATTCGTTTGACGACTCATTTGTCCAAACCCCTCCTTTGCGTGACGCTAATCGGCGGTGATTGGTCAGATGACGCAGTCAGTTATATTTTGCGTTAGCCCAAAGCTTAAACATATTGATAAAGCACTGCAGTACTACAATACGCTTCACATAATTTCACATATTTCAAAAAACAAAAAAAATGACATTGGAGACCTAGAAGCGCTGAGCGTAATCTCATCTCACCACACACACGCACCACACACACACACACACACACACCACACACACACACACAACATAAAAGCAACAATTATTAATAGTACTTACAGGTTGTGATTTGGAGGAGGAAGCTGATCTAAATAAACTTGGTATTGAACCTTCCTATATCAGCCGAGTCGCGAATCCACACTTGAAAGCATTTGTGTTTGTGAAGCGATCGTCATTAAAATAACGCGAACACAGCTCAAGGTGGCTATACTTGTGTGGTATAGTTGTAAATATAAACTCTAGCCACTGATTATTCACATGCTCGTCCCTGCGCAGTGAAAAAAAAAGTTTGCTTTTGATTCGCACTTCAGAACAGAGTCTCTTCGACATGATGTTGTCAGGTTTCTCTGTCTGCTCGGCGCGCGCACTGAGTGGGCGTGTCGAATTCAAATAACTTGTACAAGTGACGTACGAAAGCTAGAGAGAAAGCATCGTTTGTCTATCGATTCATATCAGCGACTCAGAGTCGACTCTTACTTTTGAGAGACAATAACTTTGTATACGGTGAACTTTCATATTTAAAACTTTGCAGGATGTTTTTGTTCACTTAGATTTATGTTACACACTACATGAAAGGTAATTTTCAAAATTCCATGATAGGTACCCTTTAAGATGTTCACATAGTCTTAGATTCTTTTTTTTTCTGAATTATTCATAAATATTATTTTTGTCTGTGCGCTGCAGCAAGCTTTATGTGTACGTTTGTGCGCCATATTTTAAATTATTATGGTTTATTATTTCTCTGCAATGTAAACAATGTTATAATATTTCTCAGGCCTGAATCTGAAACCGTTTTCCAATGGCACTCCCTAACCCCACGTAGGGCCAATATATTTAAAGCTGTTGTAGGGGATTCTCTGCAGAATTTTTTTTTTGTTATGCTGGTTAATAGTCTCCTCATGCTGATAGCAATCACTCTGTTAAGCGGTCTAAATGTATTTTTATAAATGTATGTCATCCGTGGAAGGCGTAGGACCATAAAATGTTTGTTCAATCGTTGCGTTCGTCGAACGTCCGAACACAGAGCAAACCACTGCGCAGGTTTTTCACGCAGACATAAGAAGTCATCAGTGCGTTCACGTACGCTGTGCACACAGAGCGAGAATGGCAGACAAGCAGCAACAACCTAACTTTCCTTCTGAACCGAGAACAGGGGGCACTGGCAAAAGATCTACGATCTATATATATTCATCCGAGCCTCTCAGACTCTCATTGTGGAAACCCTGTCTTACATATTATTACATACTGACAAGTTTTGCTGGCTAAACAAACCGAAAACTTGCTGCATCTTATTCTTTTTTTAAGAATTTGTTTACGTTTGGTATTGTAGTGTTACTAACTCTGTACTATAAAGTTTTCTCACAGTTGAATGACACATATTGCAGTAACGTTGCCCCGGTCTTCTTGGCTATGCGCGTCATGCTTTCAGGAGGCATGGCTTTGGACGGCGATTTGCAGGGAGGGTGAGACGTACGCTTTTACTGCTATCAGGCTAAAGTTCGCATTTTCCCAGATGTCCTACAGCACCTTTAAGTAATTAAAATAATATCCTAAACATCAGACTAGTCAAATAATGGCTCAAATGAGTGATTACTCGTCGACGTATTAAAGTGGTAATCTCTTTAATTTAGATGAAGTATAACTTAATACTGTAAATTAAAGGAAATAGAAATTATATGTTGATTTCACCTTACAAATATATTTTTGGTCAATTATTGTGTGCTCACTTCATTTGATTTAGAGGCAATGAAAATTATGCTCAAATTACCAATAGACTGAAACAAAATAAAGAGGTTGAAAGTGGAATCTAAGGGTGCACTTACTCTACTGTCTTAAATTTAATTTTTGTATTAGCTTTAAAGCATTTATATCATTAATTTAAATTAATTTCTTCCCACTGATGTCCAATTCAAATGTTTTTTGTATGCCTATTTGACCTATTTGAGTTTTTCATGAAAAAATTATTTCAGAATAAAAATGTTCAGTGTTCGTCTGCTGTACCTTTAAGAAACACTTGAAATGAGCAACGTTACATTTATATCCATCAACCTGCTCTCCATCAGTCTTTGAGCCATACTGATTGACCACCGCATTACTTTTGCTCTCTTCCACCATATTGTTCAAATTTGTAACGGCCACAGGATGTTGAGCATATGGAGAGTCGGAACTGAAGATAACCTGGCCTTACTCATCAGCTGCAGCTGGGGACCATTACTGCTGCTTGTTTAATGAGACGCGTGCTGGGCCAAAAGTGCCTTTCATAACTCAAGATTATTTCTGTCATCTAACTGTCCTTATCTTTATCTCTCTCTTCCACTTCCCCAGCAGGAAGATGATGGTCTGCGGATGAGGAAGAGCACAGTAATGTCCGCTCCGCACTCCTCTTCAGCGATGAGAGTGAAGGAGGAGGGGCTGAGCACCAGGGTGATCGCTCTAATTGTGCTGTTTTTTGTTGTGGGTGTCATCGTCGGCAAGTTGGCCTTGTAAAATCCAAGAGGGAGTGTTACAAGCATGCATTGCGGATGAAACAAAAACAAAACAGACAAGTAACCAATGCAGAATTCGTTTAATCCGAATGCCATATCATTGGGGTAGTTTTGGATTAGCGAGGTGTGTAAAATTAATAAAGAGATCAAGATATTTCATCATGTTATGTGCAAAGAAAAAAAAAATAATAATAGTAATCTGACACAGCTCTTGCCTCAAAATTGTGAAATCATTCTGGCCCCTCTTCCTTAATTATTTCTGATGCAAGTTCAAATATATCATAGATTTTAACCACTAAAATGTTGTAGGGATTTTCTAACACCAGATGTGCGACTGAGTTGTGCTAGAGTGAATGTTGTTTATCACCTTTTTTTTTTTTTTTCAATGGGTCAGAAGAAAATTGAATCTCTATACAAATGCTAAACATCTTTGAAAAGTGTCACATGTGCATTTAATTTGTGCATACCCAAACATCCTGCATTAAAGCAGCAGTTCACTGAAGTTTAGCCTGTATATTTTAAATCACTTTCCAGGTAAATGATAAAAACAAGCCTTCTAGTATCTTCCCCAGTCACACTGTTGTTGAAATAACGTGTTTTATATCTTCCATCCACTTCTGTTCGGTCCAGCAGATATGTTTGAGTACCAACAAGTACTATGATTCAACATATATATTTCCTTGACAAATCAGATAACATGCAGTTTTGCAAGAATATATGATGTCGTCACTAATTACCCACATTTTTTTTTAAAAAAACCATCACCGTTACATGGCAATTTAATGTTCACTTGCAAACACCCGCCAATCCACTTTTAAGACCAAACCACCACAAAGTCTTACTTCTAAGTGGCTTTGGCAATACGGTTCAACTATTAGGTGATTTCTTTTTTTTTCTTTCTTTTCTTTCTTAAATCAACAGCGAAGAAATGGACTGTTAGTGACTGATACAGTATTTCAAGCTGCTGTTACTGGGGAAGTGTTGGTGAAACCTTTTGGCCGTTCACCTTTTCATTTGCTCCAAAAAACATTTGAAACAACATTTTGTCGGTGAGGCGCAGAGCTGATGTCTCTGAAACCAACACTTCCGATGATGCTTTGCACAAACATTTCCCTGTCAGGAACAGAATAGGTTTTTCACCTTTCTTTATTATTGTTTTTTTTTTGGTAAGGGATATGTGCTTGAATGCATGGCTCTGTTTAGAGCAAAAAATACTTTATATTTTATTAAGCTGCTCCATAGGTGAAATCTCATTTTCAGGCCCTTTTAGCACACCTCTGTTTCCATTTCGCTGCCTGTCGACCTGAGTTAATTTATTGATCAAGTCATTATTATATACAATAATAGTGCAGCTGCTAAGCGTAATATCTGATGCACCATGTACATGCAACTGGTTGAAGGTCTCTCTCCCTATGAACTTTCTATCTGAAGATGCCATGAGGAGAGTTCACCATCAGGTCCATTAACACTGACACCCCCTCTCACTTTACCCCTTCAAAAAAGAACAAAAAAAAGTAGTTAAAGGAATAGTAAATCCAGGCTTTAACATTTTATAATCATTTACTCGGCTTCATGTTGTTCCAACCCCAAATTTTTTGCTTCTGTGAAACAAGATGTTAGGAAGAGCTGCTCTTTTCCATACATGATTTACAGCGGCGATGTTGCTTTGAAAAAAGGACAAAAATAGTCATGAAACCATCATAAAACTAGTCCGAAGATCTTTAACACTATTCTGAAGCCATATGAATAGATTTGTGTTAGAGATAGACTACATTTGTTCATGGCGTTTGGGATACAATTTGATCTTTGAGATTTTGCATATGGTGATATGTAAATGAGCTTTGGCATATTAATTGGTATTTTAATGAGGTTATGAGCCGGTTTTCCACTCAGTGCTATGTTTGTTGTCTATGGCTTTAGAACATGGTACACAAATTGTATGGTCCTTTTTTGGATCTTTTCAGGATCAATCCCCATCCACGTTTATGGGAAAGAGCAGCTCGGACGATCTGCATAGCGTCTACTTCTGGGTTTAGTAGAAGTAATTAATATGAGGTCTTAACAACATGATGAGGGAGTAAACCGTGATGAAATGTTTATTCTTGAGTGCAACTATTCTTTTAAAAACTGACACGTGTGAGTATTGTAACCTGTATTTTAGCCATGCCAAGCCTACACCTCATTTCCAGATAAATGCATGGCTTCGATATGCCTTGTCGGTGGTCTGAAATGTACACAACACTGGTTTATCTCGCAGCATAAGGCTTTAAAAAACACTCCTGACATTTCTGCACTGTTTTCCTGAGCCCTCTGTTTCTTTGCTGTCCTCTGATGTTAATTTAGTCGTTTGTTTGGATTTAAGTTATGAATAAAGCTTTTATTGCACAGAACTGTTTATATTAAAAATGCACTACATATAAAGAATGTCATCTTCCCATGCACTACGGTCTGGTCTTTGTGAAATAACCGAAATGACACCCGAAAAGAGACTCTTCCTACAGGGGACCATTTTCTGACCTGATGTGTATTTGTGTCATAGTTTGGTGTTGTGGGGGTGTCTTTTTCTTTAATGTTTCTCTTCTACCCCCTTCCTTGAGAAGCTTTTGTTTCAGTTAAGCATCTTATTGCTAAATATTGGATTTCTAAGAACAGAGGAGCTTACGATATTGACAAACGGCAAAACTTTGCTTTGTGAGTAACTTATGGAGACATTCAGGGTATCGGGGTTTTTGGACTGCAGTTTATGTATAGTTCACCCAGGAGTATGATTGCCATGGAGAGGGAGGGATTTGGAGGCCTATCAGCCAATCAGCTGGCTCATAATTAAATGAAAACCTTATTATAGTGCCCCAAACCTTCACATACGATGTAAACATGAAGGTGACCGTTTTGTATGTATATAAATAAATAATGAGTCTAAGATGAAAATTAAGGTTGATATTCCTAGTCAAGTAGTCTATAATGGTATATAAAGAAACCCCAACTTTGTTGGACTATGTAGCATCTTAATAAATTAAATCAATAAAGCCCCAGACCAAAACTTTGTGGTGTTTGTTCTTTTGTCCAGTTTCTATTGTCTGCTTTATGTATTTTCAATGTATTGTGAATTGTGTGCCTGATATATTAATATTTTGATAGTTGACCACAAAATGATGGATATTTTGCATGTCATTGAACTTCCTGATGGAATATTGTGGATATTTCTATGTCGACTGCCTTGTAAGTGACTTCATATGACTGAAATTGCTCACTATAGTCTAGCTTTTTTTAAGAGTTTTAATTTTCACTTTCTCAAACATTATGGTTGAGGTGAGAAACTAGTAAACCTCTATTATAGACCTGTGGCATCATTAAACTCCACTGCTCTACCGCAGTTATTTTAATGTTTTATTCTACCCACAAATAGATCTACAACATGTTCAAGTTACAGAAAGTGACAAGACATCTGCACAAATGTATACATAACTTGCAAAAATAATGTATTTAAAAAAAGTTGGAGCTGTTCCAGCTAGCTTTACCTTAATAAGCTCGTTTGGATTTTGATGTTTGGCTTTGCAGGAATGTGGACCTTGATTTGGTCTTTGCTATAAAACTGTATTATGCTATGCCCCTTTTTATATATAAATTTGGGGGGGGGGGGGGGAAATACAGAGCAGATGTTGTTCTGCAGTCATAAACAATTAGAAACATAAACATAATTGCATTACATGAATAACTAGCTTTTTTTTAAAGTATTCCATTCTTTTTTGTAAATTTGTTGCAAGTAGGCTATATCAGATTTTGATATACATAGATGCTGTTGTTTTAGTTTGCAAAGTTTACTTTTTTAAGGAGTTTTAAACTAAATGGTGATTGAGTTGTTTAGCCAAAATATGCTGAAATTGCATATATATATATATATATATATATATATATATATATATATATATATATATATATATATATATATATAATATTATTATTATTATTATCATTAGCTTTAAAGGGAACCAATTATGCCCCTTTTTAAAAGATATAAGCCTGTGAAGTTTAAGCTCAAAATACTCGACAGATAATTTATTATAGCATGTTGTTAATGCCCGATTTTGAGTGGGAGAAACATGCTGTTTTTGTGCATGTATCTTTAAATGCAAATCAGCCTCTGATACTCTACCAAAAATAAAACACTTGTTTGGTTTTGATTATCATCTATCACGGTCACGTGGCAATCCAGTTCTTCATCATCATGAATGTTTATTATCTGCATGCGTTTTAAAGCCATATATCAGTCTAAACTTCTGAGATATGTTTTTTCTAAGTCACGAGAGCTGGATGTCAGACTGCACGTCCTGTGAGTAATAAACTTATGTTCTCTTTCACGTCTTATTGTGCTTAAACTGTCAAATACACTCAAAGTTCACATAAACACAGTCGATTATTTCTGCACGTAAACGGCAACTAAAGAAATCGTATGTGTATATTAGATATGTGAGGAATTAAAGTGAAAGCAGTGTGATGTACAGTAGGCTATCTAGGGCCTACTGCTATGCTGTTAATGTGAATCAAACAAAAGAAACAGCAAATCCCCCACTGCTCTTGATTGAACTACTTTAGCAGCTTTAAAAAGAATACATTTCTTAGTTGAATGCTCTGGCGAGGAGAGATAAACATGGCGGACTGTGTAGTTTAGTAGATCACTCAGGGTGGGTTCTTCAACAGTCGTGGACGGCATAGACATGTCTATGGTGGACGGGGCCTGAGCGATGTGACATCATATTGTAGGCCATAATCATAAAACGCATGTGTCACCGTTTTTGTAGTTTACACAAAGACGATAATGGTATCGTTTTCAAAAACTTGCAGTGGATATTTACCATTATATAGGGTGGTTGTGTACACACACTGCCGACACACCTTTATGTTCAAACACCATGTAACAGTGAATTTTCATAAGTCTATCCAACTTGGTTTCTATGAAGATAAATGGCATACTGCATCTCACAACTTTTTTGTTTGGTTCATATTCTGCTGCTTACATTAAAACAAGAAGCATATTGAAAACGTGAAACGTAACAAAAGACTAGGAATGAGGTCTTTGCCCTGGATTTCATAAGGATTTATTTGAGCCAAAACAGGACCTCACACCTACACTTTAAAAACAGATACTGTAGAAGAGAGAACGTATAGATATCATATGTAATGTCTTTTAATATTTCCTTTTGTCAGTGGTTTAGCCAGATGGTCTTGCTGATGTTGAGATTTTATTAGACAGCTGCAGCTCATATATTCTGAACTGTACAGCATTGTAATCGATGTTTGTAGTGGAGGTCTGTACACGGGCATATATGGCCCTGACCTAACACTTTTAGCAATTAGTGAATTGGACTATTAATGCCTTTTGTGTATTTGAGGCTCTTACTGTACTCTGGAAGACTTTTATAAAACAACTTGCTTGTACCAGCTCGGTCTCAAGAGGTAGTATCATTTTGTGGGATGAAATCAGTTTCATGATGGTTTGGAAGGACTACCATCAAATAATGACTCTTATGAATAGTGCAAATGCTTACCATGTGTTAAGAATACTTTTGTAATGAGATACAATAACACTTTTTTTAAGCATCTCTGCTACATCTAAAGCAATGTCAGTTGTCTGGCCGAACGAGGGGATTTTTTTTTTGGCTGCTGTTAAGTATGGAATGTTGTCTTTGTACTTTTGTCATTTTTGCGTTGAAGGCTGGATTTCATCATCTGTTTAAGAAGTTGGTTCACATTGTTTCTTTACAAGGGAATTATTATGACAAACCCACAAAGATTCTGAGGTTTGGATGCATCAATTTGCTGAACGAAACCATTTAACTTTGGCATTGTGTTATTGTACGTCTTTTTAATTATATTTTGCCAGCCAGGAACGTGTTCTCCTGCAGATGCATGATTGCAAAATGCGAACTTACCTCCAAATTTGCACCACTTCACCCCAGTGGACTGTGCATGTCTAGTTGATTTGATCCTTTGGTCCATGTCCAAATTGAGCACTATTGTTTGACTTTATTTACAATGATTGCAGTCTAAATATAAGATCCAGGTTCTCGTGGGTACATAAGCGCACTATTATGTTTGTAATGTGTGAAACCAAAACACTTATTCAGCATTCAAAAATTAAACATTGCTTTATGGCTGATTGCTGGTTGTGCATCATGAGGCAATTTGTAGGTGTGCTGTGCATAATATATTCTTTTTTAATTTCCTGTTTTTAAAGTGAATACCGAGTGTCAAATCAACACCAGAATGATCTATTGTATAAAAGTAAGCAAAATATCCTTATATCCTCCTTAATATCAATATTAAAATGTATTACTATTAAACTGTGTCTTAAAATTTTTTTAACATGATGTACACTACCATTGAAACGTTTGGTGTCAGTAAAAAAAAATAGTTTTAAGAAAGATGCTCACCAAGGCTGAATTTTTTAATCAGAATATAGTAATATTCTGAAATATTATACAATTTAAAAGAACTGTTTTCTAATTGAATATATTTTAAAATGTAGTTTATTCCTGTGATGGAAAGCTGAATTTTCAGCATCATTACTCCAGTCTTCAGTGTCACATGATCCTTCAGAAATCATTCTATTCTAATGCTGATTTGCTGCTCAAGAAACATTTCTTATTATTATCAATGCTGAAAACAGTTTTAATATTTTTGTGGAAACTGGTGCATTTTTCTTTTCAGGATTCTTTGGTAAATAGAAAATTGTGTTAATTAAAAAAGAACAGTGTTTATTTGAAATAGGAATCTTTGTAACATTCTAAATGCCTTTTTGATGCATCCTTTTAGAATGAAAGTGTTAATGTCTTTTAAAAAAAATCGTACTGACTTCGAAACATCTCTTGAATTGTAATCGCATTACTTTGCTTGCTCTTCACCACACAGTGCACTTTCCATGTTCATCCGCTTTGCAAGTGAATTTAATGCAGTTTGGGTCATGTTTTTGTTCACCTTGTGTAGTTTTGTTCGTGGTTTTTGAGGATGTCACAGTGCACAAATGCGCACAGCCTTTGATGTCAACAACAAAAGACATGGAAAATGTTTCTCCTCCCTTTTTAAAAGTTCTTAAGCTGGTTTATTTTGTCATCCTGACCCACTACAGCAGCTCCAGTGTGTTGTTTTTAATCACACGAGCCAATGATCAAAGTACGCCCATCCCATTAGCAATAATAATTGGAGCAGTGGAGCATGGAGCAAAGACATTGTAACTAGGACACAGTCACGCTGTTATGCTTCGTAACTTTTCATTGAACAGTGTAAAATAGGCCTTGTGTTAAATCTTTTTATAGATTCTTTTGACAAGCAAGAAGCGTGGTTACAAGCCAAAGGCCTTTTTGCAATATGATTTTCTGACAGTTAGCTTTTATTAGTTTAACTGTAACCACAGAGAGAATTGTCGCTTATTTTTAATCCGGTTTGCTGGACTTAGTTAGCTTGGACTCATCTGTTGTTGTTGGCAAGCTCTAACAGACGCAACTGCTTTTGAGTGTCAGTATGGAAATGTGCCTTGTTCTCCCTCTCTCTATTTATTATTTCCAAGTTCCCAACCTTCAGAACTCTTGTTATAACCAGAAAGCATTACCTCATGGCACCCAGAGCCACCGTCACCGACAAGATTTAATTTGAACAATCTGCTGCCTTTTGGATGTGACGCACTGACTCGCCTTGCCCTCCGCGTTCTCTTCCGTTACGTCCCTCGGCCAGCAACCATTATTTCATAACTTTTAACAGAAAAAACCACAAACTCAATCATTTTATGATTCCAAAAGAGTTGTTTAACAGGAATATGCCTGCAGATGGTTTTAATGACATAGATTGAAATAAGTCAAATGAAGTAGCAAGCGGAAGTCGCTGGAGTATTTTGGGTAGGGTTGGCTATGACATGCGGTTGGGTGCTGACATTGCTTATTATGGGGACAGTTCACCCAAAAATGAAAATTGTTATTAATTACTCACCCTCATGTCGTTTCAACCCCCCTAAGACTTTCGTTCTTCTTCAGAACACAAATGAAGATCTTTTTGATGAAATCTGAGAGCTTTCTGTCCCTCCATTGACAGTAACGCAACTACCACTTTGACGCTTAAAAAAGTTCATAAAGATATTGTAAAACTAATCCAAATCTTCTGAAGAGACTTGATCGCTTTATATGATGAACAGATCGAATTTAGGTTTTTATTCACATACTGTAAACATTCATCAACTCACTCATCAGTTCAATCACCGCTCAATTCATATGGATTTGTTTTTTTTTTTGTAGGGTCACAGTGATAGTTGTGTTGCTGTCAATGGAGGGACAGAAATGACTTACAGGTTTGGAACAACATGAGGGTGAATAATTAATGAAAGAATTTTCATTTTTGGGTGAACTATCCCTTTAAGGCTTTGAGAAGATAATCCCAAATCCTTCATGTCTGCTATGTTTGAACACTGAGTTTGGCAAGTGGACATGTTGAGAACATCTTTGATTAATAAGATTGTCACTGTTGCATACAAGCAGATTTTTTTTTTCACGGGGTGCAGTCGTGACTGCAAAAATGTTTTAGTGCCTTAATTTGGTTCTTTATTCTGCATTCTCCATAGGGATTTTGAAAGCTTTTTATGGAGTTACAGGCTATAAACCAAACCACCAATTTGATAAGAATTGCAACATTTTTATGTCACCCAAAAATGTGGAAATTGAAGAAAAAAAAGTGTAACCCATGAAGAAATATGGTTTAAAAAGCACTAAAAACACTGTACAATATATTTAAATGATATAGTGTTTGAAAATATTTGGATACATAGTGAAAGATAAGTAGTTTGAGACTTGGTTGAATGTTGGTGTTCTTTTGCTGTAATTTCTTGGTATTTGCTGTGACTTCTCTGACTGGTGGTCTGTTCAGAATCATGGGTAGTGTAGTTCTTCACAAATCATTGTATATGACTTGGCTTTTACAGAAGCATATGCTATCATCAATTCAGCATATGCTTTTGAAAGGTTCTCATTGTTGTTAAAAATCAGTTTCTAAATGAAGAACAGATGGGATTTTTCTATGTACACTATTTGAACATGAGCTGAGTGTCTAGAATCTTTAATTGTTTAGTAATTGACTGTGTCGTATGGTCACTGTGATTTTTGCCAAGTAAGACATGTTCCTAGATCGACATATATTGTTAATCCTGGAACAGAATTCCAGTCCGAAAATGTTGCCCGCCCCTAAATTTAAACCATAAAACTGATGTATACGCATCTGACCCTGGTTGTATATTAGCCTAAACTTGACATAAACAGTAAACTTGTCCCTTAGATCTGATTGGTCGATTGGAATGTTGTTCCAGGATCAACAAAGATTTGAAATCACGTGAAATCACGTTCACCATGTTGTATGATGCATTAATACTTATGCACTTACCTCAGGATTCTATTATACAATTTTATTATGGTAACTGTTGCCAATAAAAAGCATTGTAACTACAGCTATTTTTCTGTACTGTAAAACCATATAAACCAATAAATAATTACAGGATCTCTTTTTTTAAGATGTAATATTTATTTTTTGGTTTATATTCTATGGTATTTTGGAAACAATGGCTACTATGGTGCATTTTTGTAAGGGTCGTGTCAAAACTATTTAAGTATCAATATCATGCATGCACTTTAATGTTTGACAGTTTCAGTTCAGATTTTTTGAAGATTGCCTACAGAACAAGGAATCACTCCACTCTGTAAAAACAGAAAATCGCACGCTCTGCTAAACTAAAACTGAATAAGTTGAACACTTCCTGTTCTTCCAAATAAACAGAGGGAGAGATTTGAACGCAGAGTTCTGAGAACTTACACTTCAGATATTGGCGAGCGTGAGCATAATGTCGAAGCCATATGACAGGTCTGTTCAAATGTATTGCACATGTATTCAACATTGAATGTGAATTGAACCATTGTGCAAGAGCTCACTAAAGTGCATACAGTCACACATGATACGTTTGTACTATGTGTGTAAACATAAATAACAGAAAATCAATGTTCAAAATTGTGTTTCTTATCAAAATTACTTTAATGGTGGCAATAAATATGTTCACCCTCACCATTATTGGAAGATTAACTCTAAATAAAATGTATAAGATGCCAAAAATGAGCTACGTCGTCTTGTCTTAAAGACAAGAACCTAATGTTGAAATAATACAGGGTAGTTAATGTCAAATTTAGTTCATATACGCACTTCAATTCAAACATATAACCAAATTTTTGGAAATCTTCTTTCTTCATTTCCAGACAAACAGGAATCTGGATATCCATTTATCTCTCATGTCTTAAAGCTGAAGTGTGTCATTTCTGCACCAAACAGAATAATGATTGTTTTGAAACAGGTTCTCTTTCATCATCTCGTGTTCGAGATCCACCTATGGGAAGGGCATCCGTACCTGACCTCTGCAAAAGCATCCAATTGCACAAAGTCTGGCAAGACAGACAGAAGCGTGCAGCCAATACACGGTAAGGGTTCTCGCGATCTCTGCACTTACACCGTTCGGTTGGATTTACGCTGTTCACCTTACGTGTCTGCAGGAGGACAAATCGCCAGATCAGCCTCGGCCAGGCTTGACAGTTGTTTTCTACAAAATTAAGCTGTGTTTGCTTTCTGAGCCGCCCACGCTCTCGCATCTTCTCATCTGTTTCCCTTTCCATGGCTGCCACCCACAGATTTTCTGAGTTTTTCGCCAGTATAGTCGCTCTCTAAACCTGCCGCTTTCTCACTGGAATAGCTTGGCTACCAGTGCTTTCCGGAAGAATGACCAGCTCTTTATTTCATCGGCACCCCCTCGAAAGGGGAATCCCATATCTAAGCAATGCCTCTCATTGGCTTGTGGACGCTGTAATTTTGGTGAAGGGAGTGCCGCCCCCAGGGGACATCAGAGCTCATTCTACGAGGGGCTTACCCGCCTCTTGGGCTCTGTTCAGGGGAGTATCGCTGCAGGATATTTGCTCTGCTGCCAGCTGGGCTTCTCCCCATACGTTTGTGCATTACCGGCTGGATTTCACCAGAACCTCGGTAGCACCTCTGTTTTGGCATGGGGTCGACTTAACCCTTCCTTCTCTTGTGTGTGCCACACATGATTCATGTCCTGCCTGTACACAGCTGTTATGCGTGTGCCTCAGTATGGCGGGTTCATAATTATGGGACGTGTCAGGCACCGCCCCTTTGGGTGACCGTCTTCCTCTGGCTTACAGAACCTCACTGTGAGTGTATTGGGCAATCGGGGAGCTGTCCATGTCTCTCCCATAGGTGGATCTCAAACACGAGAAGATGAAAGAGAACAATAGGTTACTGTCGTAACACCGGTTCTCTGAAATATCGAGTGGAGAGATCCACCAGCTGTGCCCAGCTTACCGCACGAGAAGTGAATATACTTACTGGAGAACAGCAGCGCATGCAGGCTTCTTATGCCCGCAGGTAAGGGGTGAGGTATTACCGGGGATTGGCTGCGTGCTTCTGTCTGTCTTGCCAGACTTGCTGCAATTGGATGATTCTGCAGTGGTCAGGTACGGATGCCCTTCCTATAGGTGGATCTCTCCACTCGATGTTTCAGAGAACCGGGGTTACGACAGTAACCTATTGTTCCCTAAACACCCCCACCTCCTATTGGTCGGTCACACAGGTAGTCCCGCCCAAAATCGCACCATTGGTTGTACACTGGTAAATATTTAAAGTACTTTGCCTTTAACTGCTCCTCTTTGTTATCTTGCTGGAATGTTGGTAAATGCATTTTCTACAGAACAATCTTTCTTTGAATAGATATTCGTTTATCTGTAGTTCTTATCAAAATATGAAACAACACCCCAAATAACAGATATTAAAATTAATGTTGATATACTATATGATTAAAAGGTTTATATGTACATTTTTGCTTTATGAAAATCTCTTTTGATAAAAAAGTCATATTTCAGAGCATTTTGTCATAGCACCAAACTGACCGATCCTTCTTCAGTCTATTAGATTGTGCTATGCCCATTCAGAATTTGTACAGTCAACGTGAATAGCACTTCGCATTTTAGAAAAGATGAATATTCCTGCACCATGCATTTAGAACGGACAGCAGAATCAATGAAGAGTGCAGTGCATTAGCAGAGCTTGTTGTCTTGGGTCCCGTTGAATGATCACTGTAGGAACTGTAGCGTGGCTCCACCCCGACCCTTGTGCTGCATTGCACCATTGGTGTCTGAAAAGATGTTGGCCTTTTTGCAGGTCGATCCGGGCTAGATCCATCCGTGGGCCTTTCCCCATTGAACAACAGGGGACGCCCTTTATGATCCACCCCCATCTTAAACAGCTCATACTCTTTGTGCGGAAGTCGTATCCCCAATGCTTCGCAACCGTCCGTCCAGGTTATGTCTTGCTCGACACCCACCTCCCACCTGCCCGCCTGTCCACATCTTCCATTTTGGGTTGAATTCAATTCCTGCAACAATGCACGATCAAACGCAATGGCTTTTGCCCGTGTCACCTTGAAGACGAGCTCAGTGGCCCCACGTACTTTAACGGACTGTCCTACTTTAGCATAATGACCTGATGCCAACAATGTGAAGATGGGCTGGCGGCACATTGGGTCAGAGTAATGTTGGTAGGTCCCCTCCCAAGTGCGTTGATCCTCATTGAAAATAAAAAGGCGGGTAAGGAAGAGGATGGATGGACGGGACTCGCAGCGTTGGCTCACCCAATTTCCGTTTAGATCCAGAGGGACGGAGGGGGATGCGGGAAGAATGGGTGGATTCTGTTCAGAGGCTCGGTATACCAGGGCACACACTGGGCACGGGTGGATGTGGTGCTGATAGAGAAAACAAGGATTTTTGTTAAATTTATCATATTTATAATATTAAAGGATTCAAATGTTTGTTGTCAGTGAGATTTTTTTTAAGTAATTAATACATTTATTGCGCAAGAATGCATTAAATTGATCAAAAGTGAATAAATATAAATATTTATGTTGTGAAAGATTTCTATTTCAAATAAATGCTGCTCTTCTGAACGTATATCTGTACGTTCACACCGTCGCCGACTTGAGCTTCCAAAGCGGCCGGAAGTCATTCATTTTCAATGGAAGCTGGCTTCTCTCAGCTGCAAGGAGCGTCAAATCCCTCGGCGTCGCGTTTTGGACGTTTTGAGCATCAATCAGAAAGTTGAAAGAAGCTCAACTTTATGGTAATGAGCTATGACGCGGTTCAGCGGCAAGCAGCGGCAAAACGCCAGGAACCAATCAGAATATAGACGTGCTTCGCACTGGCTGATTCCGGAGAAACATACGATGTGAACTTTCGTTCCTACCAAAACATTAGTTCCTAGAAAATGGAGGAGAAGCTAATAATCGCCGTTGCTGGGTTTCCTATCATATACGAAACACCAGACGGTGATACTCTTCGGATTGATAACGGTCCTGGAGGGTGTCATGAACCCAAAAAAAACGTCCTTGACAGAGCGGCCAGAGCTTCTTTGACGCTCAAGTCGGCGGCGGTGTGAACGTACAGTATTCATCAAGGAGACAATGTTGCATGGTTTCCTCAAAAATCTCAACCTGCACAACCTTTTTCAACATTGATAATAAAAAGTTGCTTGATCAGCAAATTAGCATAAGTATGATTTCTGAAGGATCATGTGACACTGAAGACTGGTGTGATGATGCTGAAAATTCAGCAAATTAACAAAAAATCTAAAAACTTCAGAAAACAGTTTAAATTGTAATAATATTTTACAGTGTTATTGTTTTTGCTGTATTTTGGTCAAGTAAATGTAGCCTTAGTGAGACTTCTTTCAAAGACTTCAAAAAATCTTACCAACCCCTAAACATTTGTACCGGATATAAACTATATATGTAAGCATTTACATCTGCATTCTTGATTGTTTCTTACCTTACTTTTGCTTGCTTTACATTGACTGTATGCTAAGCAAATACGCAGTCCTGTTATATATATTTAACATGCACTCTTACCTTAGTCTGGTGGCACATCATGATAAACTATAAGTTTGAATAAATTGAACCGCTCAATTTACATGGATTTATTTTACGCCACTTTTTGGTTCTTTTCAGTTTTGAATACCTGGATTTTCAATGGAGGGACAAAAACCTCTCAGGTTTCATTAAAAATTAGGGGTGAAATAGTATTATCCCGAACCATCAAGGTACTGACGTCACAGTTGGATGCATACAGTCAGACGACGAATACAGTCAGTCACAGGCAATCCACACTCCAATCCAGAAGGGGGCGCACACGGTAATGCAACACAACACTGTTTGCCAACCGCCACAACACTGTTTGCCAACCGCCACAATAAGAAAAAGAGCAGAAGAAGACATGTACATGTAAATGTACCGAACTCGTATCGAACCGTGACCCCAAAACCGAGACCCGAACCAGACTTCTGTGTACTGTTACACTCTTGTTAAAAATATCTTGTTTTTCAAAGATTTACCAAAGTATTATGTGTTTGGAACATCAGGAGGGTGAGTAAATGGTGACATAATTTGTCTCTTTAACTCTCACCATAGCATTCTGTAGAGGCTCCTGGTAACCAGTCGGTCTATGGTGCACCCTTTCGTTCCAGTCTGTGTGCACGTCCCCTAGGAACAGCTCCTGAGCCGGCCTGCTGTGAGGATGGTGATGGGTCTCCACCCGCAGCAACTCCAGTTCCATCATGGAGAACCCAAGAGCACCCAGGCAGTCTTTCTCTGCTTTGGCGTTAAAGAGTTCATAGAAGCGATGAGGCACCAGGTGTCCTCCAGCTTTGAGCCCCAGGCAGGACCAGGGCTGTCGGGTCGCGAGATGATGGATGGCTTTCTGGCTGTGAATGACCATCCCTACTTTATGGAGGTGGTGCTCTGCTTCAGTGGCTCCACGGGTGATCCATGAGGCCTGGCGTAGCCGCAGTTTACCCCTGATCACAAGAGAGTAGGTTGGGATGTGGCAATCACTGTCAGAGTAATAGTGCTGGAGGGCCCTGAAGAGACGTGTGGGGCTTTGGTAAAATGAGTAGGATCGAGTGAGGAATTCTGGACCGGGTCGCACTTCACATCTGAGAAGAAAATAACAAATATAGTCAGAAAGTTAGTCAATTTGGCAATTTCATAATCTGATGCTTTTCCAAGTGAAACCAGAGGTTTAATGCTCAAGACAAAATGTTGGATGGGACTTGATTTTTTTTTTTTATTGTAAAAACAACTCTTTGTTTTGCCAGATAATTGCAACATTTAATAACATCTGATAGTTTCACATTTATACATATAGTGTCCCCCTAAAGTGCTACACTACCATTCAAAAGGCATGAGTTAGTAAGTTTTTTTTAATTAATACTTTTATTCATCAAAATTGACAGTAAAGACTTTCACATTGTTACAAAAAATTCTACTTCAAATAAATGATGTTTATTTAACCTTTCTATTCATCAAAGAATTAAAGAAATATCACAAATTGCACAAAAATAAGCAGTGCAACAATGATCTCTGAAGGATCATGTGACACTGAAGATGGGGGTTATGACATATCTAGACATGTGCCGGTATTCGGTAATGCGATAAATCGCGGTAATGAATATGCACGATATTGTTATCGCGGGCACTTCAAAATACCGTGAAAAATAATAGATCCGAATTTAGAGTTTTAGAATGCGCATTAGCTTATTTTCCATCAACCGTTAATAAAACCCAACTGCGTATATGCTGCGCAAAACACGTGCGCACTCTGATGTAAACAATCCCCACATAAGCACTGTGTGCATGCGGCGCAGTGCGCGCTCTAGTCTAATGTAAACAATCGCCGCATGGAGAAGAAGCATGGCGGAAAGAGGAACGCTGCCGACGATTTATCTCCTTTCTAAAAGCAGAACTGCCAACTATGAAGGTAAAAGAGTAGCTAAACTCGAAAACACATAGATGTGAAATTGAGAACTTCATAGCATTCAGCTTGAGACTCACGCAATCAACACTTTTCACAGGCTCTCACGCAGAGAAAAACCGCGGAGCAAAGATCACTGACACCGACAGACTAGACTAGAGAGAGCAGGTTACTTTTTATATGAAACAAATTCTCAGCTCTCAGGATCTGTCCATTTTATTACGAAATCCAGACAATAAATACCGTTTTGGCGCTTGTAAATGTTACGTGACAGATCACTGTAGCACCTTAGTTCAAGTGAACCGATCATCTGTTACTTTTTATTTAAAGATATAGTACAACTTCCCGAAAGGTATATATGCCTCATACATAATAGATAAATCAGTGTTTTACAATCACGGAAAGAGGTCAATAAAACTGCAGGAGAACAATCGTCACAGAACGTTACATTTTACCTCTCATTTGGCCATTTAATTACCAGCACGTTAGTTGACTAGAAAAAATAGAGAGGAGAATTTTTCGCTACATATGTGCACTATATTACATATTTATTATATTTTTACTTATGTCATTAGGCTACATAATTGTTATTATAATGAAAACCATTATATTTAATTTGTTAATTTTAACCTTTAATAATAACAGCTGATAGGGCTTTCTGTATGTTTATGTAGCAGTATGAGTTTAACTCATAAACTAATCTGCGTTCTTTTGGCCAATCAGCGCCATAGCCCTTCCCATAAATACGGTAGTAGCCCTTCTGACTGTCCTCTTGCTCGCTGGCGACGGAAGTGCGTCATACTTCCGGGTCACGCACCCTGTGTTTTGCTGCTGCGCGTCTGCAGGTAAAGTAGCGACTCTGCTGTCTCTGAACCTCTTTTACTGTTATTGGCTGCCGTTATGTTTATTATGCACTGAACGATCGTAGATCTCCGGTTGGCGGGTCAGTCCATCACTCTGTTGCTCAACGCATTTACAAGCGGATGATATTGAAAGCTGCCTGTACTGTTTGTACCCGTTGAGCTGCTTCCTTCTGGGTGATACAAAACGCTGCTTGATCGGTATGTAGGATACACGGTGTAGGATTTATTTGTTTGATTTGGGGTTAATTTATTTTTCTTTATAAATAACAGGAACTGGGCTGGCTCAACTGGGGATTCTCTTCAGCCGCAGAGCATTCACTAGCTGCTGTTTTGCCTGGATGTTGTTCATCAAATGTGTCTTTTGAACACCATTTTAACCTTATTTACTGTCTGCACGCCCGTCCGGGACTATCGCTTGCCTAACGTACATATTGTGAACATTGTGTCATCAACTTTGGTTGAATGCTGCATGCCCGCCCTGGACAGCTGTAACTGTGAACGTCACTGACTGCTGTCCACCCGTTCGGCCTTCGCGGCCGCTGGCCAATCATGGCCGTTTGAATGTGCGAGCCTCTAGTCTGACGAGGGCTAGTATTTTAACTGTTTGAATGCAGTTGAAGGGGTTGGCTCTTTACTTATAATTTGGGCTAAGTGTTTATACTTTCTATTATTTCGTTTTCTTTTATTTAGTTAATTTGTATTTGTAGTTTCTTTATCAGGATTTCAGTTTATTTCGTTAGATAAACTAAACTAGTTAATACATTTATGTATCTTTTGTTTGATTGTCTTATTACTGAAATTGTTTTCCTTGGCCAAGGTTTCATTGTACTATAATTCATGTTTATTTTGTTTTTCTTTGTTTGAGAAGTGTCTGAGGGTTTATCTTATTTTCTAGTGTACTGCCTTCTGGAACCATTGCTGGTTCCGGCAGTTTGGTTACTTTGTGATTTAATATTATTTCAATTTGTTCTCTATCTGATTACATTGATCCTTATCTTCTTTTGTAGAGTGAATCCCAGCTGATTGTGTGTTTGTGTCCGTTTTTAGTTGCTGAGAGCCGAAGGTGGTGGTGTTGGTGTCTGGGTGGTGGTATCCCCTTCCTGTGTGCAGTGCTGTCTACCCAGTTTTCTTTGTGTTCACTGCTGTGTTTTTTTAGTGTTTGTGTGTTCACGTGGTGACCTTCCCTGGGATCTCTTCGTGCCCTTGTGACTTCTCCTCCACTGGTAAGCCTCAGCAGCAAGTATGAATGTGTTTTGAATTGTATTTTAATGATTGAATAAAAATGTATTTCTTGTAAAAATTGAACCTCGTCTCTGGCTGAATTGTTTACTTACCTGTGTCCTTAATTGAATTAATAGTACTGCAATTAGGAAATAAAGAAAATCATTCTCTGGGTGAAATTCCCAGGGTGGCGTAGTCGGTGTTCTTGGGGTAGGTTCCACCTAGACTATAACCTCCTCAGTACTGTTTGCTCTCTGTAACGCCACATTTACAGAATTATGTGAGATATATATTTTTCTTGAGAAAAATGTACATGTAGGCTATCTACTGTAGTAGCCTACCTAATATTTATCCAAATGAGTTAAGATTGAATCAAGATTGAAATCAAATCAAGAATTGAACTGAAATCGTGAAAATTGTGTTAAGCAATAATACAAACAGTAGCCTACCAGTCACTGTACCATGTAAGCATTGTAACATGTTGTCACTAAACTTAATAAAATTCTGTTTAGTTATCAAATGTTTTGACAATCACAATTACACCTATTGTGATGCAAATTGTTTTTTTTAGATCCCCCCAATCCATCTGTTTCTCTTATGTAAATAAAATACCGTGATAATACCGTATACCGTGATAAAAGCTCAATCAATTAATCGCAGCATGAAAATTTGATACCGGCACATGCCTAGACATATCACATGAATAAACTAAAATATATTAAAATAGAAAACATTTTTTTAAAAAAATCTAATAATATTTCACAATAATACTGTTTTTACTGTATTTTTATTAAATAATAATACTTTTTAAATTGTACCAACCCCAAGCTTGTGTACGGTAGTGTACAATTTGTTAAATATTTCAAGGTAGCCATTGTTTTTAAAGATTTGCTGAACAAGTTGCTTGTCTTTACTCAACTTCTCAGTGGTGATAATATGCATGCACTGATGAATCACACTCACAATAATGCCAGGATTCTGTATTAAGAACATAATTTGGGTAAAAATTGTATTCATGTTGACTTTAAAAGTAGAAAAGTCTTTCTAGGGGCCTCTTACCTGCTTGACACCCAGTGGCCCTCTAGTTTGGGTGGTGTGGTGGTTGTGACTCTTGCTTCATTCTGTAGATGGCGTAACTGAACCTGGCACTGTGGCTCCCAAAACAGTCTCGTGCTGAGGTTGGCATGGGGTACGAGGGGGGCGGTGGGCACTTCCCACAACTTACTGCCCATCACACACAAAACTGAGGAGACACGGAAAATATCATATTGCATTGTTATATCTGCCTGCGTGCAAGCTTCGTTTATATCAAAGAGTCAGGTTTTGATAACTTGCTATTTGTTTTCTTATCATTATTGAAGTTGTGAATAAGCCATCATGCAAAAAGCAAAGTATATATAAATTCTTAAATCCTAAAAGGTTTCCATATATCTGTTTTTAATAAAAAGATATTGCTTTAAAATGTTTGCTGGGTCATAAGTTTTAAGTTAGTCCTAATTAACAGATTATGTGGATTGTTGTTGCATGTAAGAGCTGCCAATGTATTAAATCCAAAGGGCTTCAGTGAAATCGTTCCAGAAGGTCTAAGTTTGCAATAATGTGCTGATCTCTTTTCATGACTCCGTAGCCACATTTCCGAATAAATTAAGCCTGTAAAAAACCTCAGACACTTCAAAAAGCTTTGGTACCTCCAGCAATAAAAAAATACAAAATCTCCAAGAGGAGCATTTTCACTTCATGGTCTTTTACGGTCTATAAACAGGATTCTGCTGAACTGGAAGTGGTTGAAGGATTTTGCATTTCTGTAATTTTCCGTGTAATGAAACGCGATGAGGTCTATTAGAGCCATATATAGATCCCAATCCTGCTCTGAACAGGATTTGTGGTGAAGGGCAGGAGGCCAGAGGTTTGGCATGTCACTTCAATCAGACACCATCTTCAAGGGAACGGGAAGGGATATGTGGCGCTGGCCAATGCAAACAACAATTTTTGACAATTTTTTTGAACAGACAGTAAGACAAACATGGTTCGAGCTCGTGAGGAGTGAGATTTGTCAACATGGCACTGGGTATCTTTGTTTGATCTGTAAATCTCCTCGCCGTTAGGCCTCGCCACAGAGCTGTCCTTGAGTCAAGAACACTGTAGATGAACGGTGTGGTAAACCTGATAAGCAGAGGCAGAGCTTCTGGAAGTTGCATGCTGAGAAGTGCTTCCCTGTACACAGGCTCAGAAATGCGCGCTGTTCTATCAAACTTCACCTGAAGAGGAAGGCTGGGACCAAACAGTTTATTTGGGACCTCATTTACTCCTGTGCCAAATGTCAAATAATTATTACAGGTCCAGTTTTAACCCCAAAATCAACAGAAAATGAATCCTGATTTTTGAACAATTCAGATTATTGCATTGTGACAATTTCTTCTATGAAAATTAAGCACATTTTTCCCAAAAAACTACGAGGGAATACTGTGATGAATTAGGGATGAGAGGTTTTACCCATGAATTGTCTGTAATTCTAAAAATCTTTGCAGCACCATGCACAAAAAAAGTAGCCTGCCATGTATAAACACATTAAAATTTAACACTACAGTTCAAACATTTGGGACGGTAATATTCATATGCTCACCAAGGCTGCATTTATTTGATTAGAAATAATCATTATTTCATGCAATTTTAAATAAATCAAATGTTGTTTATTCCTGTGATGTCAAAGCTGAATTTTCTGCATCATTTTCTGCATCACATGATCCTTCAGAAAACATTCTAATATGCTGATTTGATACTTAAGAAACATTTATTATTATTATTATCAGTGTTGAAATCACACCTTTTTTGTGGGGTTTGGGGTAAAATATGAAATCTGAGATTTGTACTAGTTTATTAATCCATCAGATGGAACTTCTAATCAAATAGGCTAAAGTCTGCTCTCTGAAAAGCACAAAACAGAAAAGCTTTTATTCCCATTTGTAAACTGTGGCCCTAAAATTTCTCTGATTGCATAATTACAGAGCATTTACTGAGAATGTCAGGCTGTTTGCTCCCTAAAGGAGGGAATTATTCCCTTATGCTGTTTGGGAGCGATCCAGGCTCTGCTGTTTTGAGGGTTTTTTTCCGAAGTGAAAGAAGACTTGTTACTCATGATCACAATAATGTGATATAATGTTAGAGGTAACACGCTCTCAGTCGCCTGAGATGGTTCAACAGCCTCAAGTTGAGGTTCTGTCTGTATTACACTTGGACATCACAAACATGAGACAGTTATAGCTTGGGCTTTTCACACTTGAAATTGTTTATCCAGGGTCATTTCCAAAGCTATTTTTTAACAAATTGTAATACATTACTATGGGACGGGTAGTCATATTTGAAGTTTTATAATAGGCTAAAAATGAATCTCCAGCACTCGTTCACAATAGGACGCATACCTGTTCACAAGAGCATCATGATGACACATGCGTGTAGTTAATGCAAAAATGAATCTCGTTGGAGATAAATACTTTGTAAATAAAGTGATAAATTATGTTTGCTTTTTGCGCAAACAAAGCACTCTCATTGTTCATAAAATTGGGGTTAAACCACTTGAGTCACTTGGAATACTTTGATGTCTTTACCTTTCTGGGGCTTAAAAGTGGTAGTTGTCAATGGAGGGACAAAAAGCGCTCAGATTTCATTAAAAAATCTTCATTTGTGTTATGAAGATGAACTAATGTCTTATGGGTTTGGAACGTCATGAGGCGAGTAAGTAATGACCGGATTTTCATTTTTGTCTGAACAACTATAACCCTTTAAAGTAACACCAAGTAACTTTTCCTCTTCGGTCGCCCTACTGGTTGGAAACGAAATTGTCCATTGCCGCTGTCGTAAATAATCTAGCCTACAGTCGCACACATGCTCACTGTTTATCCAGCACCGGCTTTAGAATGAACGATGTCCACAGACAAGGTAGAGTATGTTACATGATTTCATGAAAGGATGATGTATTGCGACATCAGAAACGAAGAAAAACGAAATAATGACTATTGTAGCGCTTGACGTAAAGCAGTCGAATTTTGTAGTTCTTTTTGTGCACGGGTTCCTACCCGAACCCCGAAGTTACATAGTGCCAGTAAAAGCGATACAGACCACGTCAGGCTATGGCAGACGAGTCATTTAACTTATTTTAAGTCGATGTACCATCACAAGGGTCTTGGAAATATATTATGAAGGTTGAAAAACCACATAGTGTTACTTTAACTGCTGCTCTCTCATATCCTGTTTTAAGCTCATGAATATTAAATGAGGCTGTTTAGTTTATGATTGGTTGTCTGCGCAATACCTCTTCACATTCTTCAGCAGGTCTTTATAACCCTTGGTTAAAAGCTGTGGCTCCCATTCATTCCCATGTTTTAAAAGCCTAGAATTGCCAGAGGTTATGCTGTTCGTTAGTGTCGCACGCTCCCATCATTTGCATAAAGTTGATCTTGTTGAAGTTGAAAAAAATGCTTTTTCATGGTGAGTAGGCTAAATTATATTGAATGTCTAAAAAAAATTAATTTATCAAAATGAGAGCGCGCTATCAGACTCAGTGTGAGGAGAAGATACTATCTTTTAACCTTGTTTAATCTTAATCACACACACTCTCTCTCTGTCTCTTATCTCTTATCTTTCTATCTCCAAGTGAATGGCACAGAAGCCTGTCCCAGACTAAGCGGCAGTGCATCATCTTGACCAGCAGAGGAGGCTGTGGTAGAATGTGTGTGGTCTCTTTGCTCACAGGCAATTCCCTTTAGTGTGAGCCAAAGTAAACTACCTGTCCTAATATTCCAACCATTCAACACCCCCGACATACACACACTGGAGACATTGATTTACAGAAGAAGCGAGGCTAGCAAAAGTACCTCCGGCTGGTTTCATGTATTTGTTTTTATTTGTCATTTCAATTTGGGCAGCTTCTCTCTCACCCCTAATGCGTCATTACTGAAGAGTGGCCAAAAATAAAATAACCCTTCCTCTCTAGCACTATTTCTCCTGCCATTTGCCGTTGCCTATTTAAGATGATGTGCGTGAAAAGGGGGAGGTGAGAGACACAATTTCAGTTGTTATCATTAGTTCAATAAAACATTTAAAACAAAAAACACGTGATTCCAGAGGACAAAAAATTCTAGTGGCTATAGATAGACTAGGTATAGAGCTAGACTCAAAACAGTACATCACATTGAACACACATTAACGAGAAGATCTTCATCGTCATCTGTACTACAATTCTTGTTTTGTCATAGGCCTTTAATTTACATTTGTTAAAATCCTAAAAAATAATTTATTTCCAGGTTTAAATAATCTTGTGATTATGTGAATATGATAACGATTCAGAACCAGAGCATGTATCGGAGTACCAGAGTATCACCGTCTGATACCATCATCACAGTACTAGTATGTACGAAATGGCCCTTTTCAGTGTTTAACTGCCTTTGTGCCGCCCGCCGCCTCTTTCTCCCACACACCCCTGCTTTGATAACTGCTCCCTGATGAAAAAACTCCCATTTACACCTCATTTACTTTGGATAGAGCTCAGATTCCTCACTTCCTCTCTCTCTGTCACACTCTTTTTGTCTGATGAAGTACAGTTACAGAAAGGTAAAGTTTCATATTGAAAGTAAAGTCTGCATGTGTGTGCATGCATGTGTGTGCTAGGGGCAAGTGCACGCTATGTGCATATGTTTATGAAAAGGATAGGAGAATATATGTTTGTCTATTGATGTGTGCATGAATAAGAGAGCAGTTCAGAGGTCATCTATAGTGGGTGGGCAGAGGTGTAGTGGTAAAAAAAGAGGTGGGTAAACTATAAATTCTGGTGGACCACGACGTGGTCACACCGGTAACGTGGCCACTGCCTACCGGTGTGTAGGCCTATGTCTACTGATGACATTGCTATAGGGATGGCTTGACATTAAGCCTTTTCATACGCTTGTCCTTTGGACAAGTAAATCTGTCATTCACTTGTCAGAGTAAAAAAGTTGCTCGTCCGGATTTTTTTTTTTTTTTTTTTTTTAATTTATTCTGAAACAATATTCTCATCAGTGTTCAATCAGCTTTGATATTTAAAGCGGCATATTGTAATATCTGCACCTTTAAAGGGCATCCCCTCCCCCAATATTATTAAATGTAGATGCTTCATCTTTCATTTTAAATTCCTAAATGTGTTCAATAAATTAAATTATTTCGAATAATAAGACATTATAGAGCTGTTACCCTAAGTAGGGCTGATCAAATTAAATAATTTACACTGAAAAATTACAATTGCATAAAATAATGTTATGAAATTTATTTAAATTTACATATAAGAAACATTGGAAAATGCTACTTTTAAACATAACACTAGGTGGCGGCAGGCGACCGTCTTAATGAGTGAGTCATTCATTCATTCATTCATTCATTCAAACGATTCGTTCAAACGGCTGATTCATTCAAGAATGAGACATGTTTATGAATGGGTCATTGAATCTTTGACTCAATCGATTCGTTCAAAATGCTGAATAATTCAGTAATGAAAACAGGATGAGTGCTCCTGTGAGATGCGCCGTGGTTCTGCTGTGATTTTTGGTTGGAACTATTTTCGCTGCTGAAACAGAACAAAAACAGCCAATATTGCATCTAAAATGTAAGTGACTTAATTTTAACTGTTTATTGAACTGTTGTAGGAAATCAATGTCACATTTTCAATCGTGATGGTGTTCAGGAAAAATAATTGAGGTTGCTTAACATATGTTAAAATATAAAAACTCCACATTTAGATTTGTTATAGGAAGTATGTTGTTAACTGAGTGTGTGTGTGTGCTGCGCTCATGTGTGTAGATTTGTCCTCGCGAGGCTGCGCGAGCGTCAACAGCGCGTCAGTAATAGTCAACAACACTGACAGTAATGCAGCGCAATATGAAATAGTTTTATGAAAGAGACAACCTATGAAACTAATAAGGAATATGAAACTATACGACATAAGCTTAATTTAAAATGTCTTAGGAACGGCAGGCTATTTAGTGGTGGATAAATGCAATTTAGAGGTGGATAAACGCACTTTGGAGGTGGGTAAACGCTATTTCCGAATATTGGGAGGTGCGTAAACGGCGTTTACGTGCGTTTAGCCTCCACTACATCCCTGTGGGTGGGTGTACATGTTTTCCCCCCAGAATCCTTCTCATCATTCAACTTTCTTATAATTCTGCAGCATTGTTGTCTTTTCATGAACATTAACCCATGCCTAATCCAGCAATTGTCTTTATTTAGATAAGGGATTATGTTACACTAACTTCAGTATGTCATGCCACATCCCATCCTAATTGAAAGAAAAAAATATAATAATAATATATAATTCAATAATGCAGGTGAAACTCGAAGAATTTGAATATTGTGCAAAAGTTTGTGTATTTAAGTAATTCAAATTAAAAGGTGAAACTAATATATTTAGTGTATGTATATAAATACATGATTGTACTTTTCAGAGGGCCAACATTTCTGTATTTAAAATTCTTTTTTATTGATTTCATGTAATATTCAAATTTTCTGAGATTTTGAATGTGGGGTTTTCATAAGCTGTAAGCCATAATCACCAAAATTATAACTTTTGCACAATATTCAAATTTTTTGGGTTTCACCTGTATATGCAAAGCCTCACTTTGACATGTATTTGCAAATCCTTTTTTTAACTACCAAATATATAAAGGTGATTTTATACTCTACTGTTAAAATGTTTGGGGTCCGTATGATTTTTTTATATTTTAAAAGACGCCTCTTATGCACACAAAGGCTAAAACAGTCATATTATGAAATGTTATTACAATTTAAAATAATTGTGTCCTATTTGAATACATTTTAAATGCAATTTATTCCTGTGATGTAAAAGCTGTATTTTCAGCACCAGTCTCTGTCTTATATTTTTCATCAAATTAAAGCATCGCTGCGGTATAAACATTTTTTTTAAAATCTTAATGACCCCAAACTTTTGAATGGTATTGAATATCATATACTGTACATATGGGGTTATATTATGTTATATTTTTGTATTTTGTCGATCATATAATCCAACCCATTGCTGACCACATTCCACATCAGTTAACGTGACAGTCAGTTAGTAACTGGTCTGATCTTTCACTCCTCCGGCTGATTGATGCTTTTCTCTCTCGGACAAGTACTGGGCCTCCTTTTAAAGGCTGACAGGCTTTCTCTCATGTCTTCTGCTTATGAATATCACTCATGCATTTCAAAGCAGACTTTATTTTTTTTTTTTTTTAACTTTGTGTGACTCCGTGTAACACTGGAAAACCTTCGTGCTTTATCAATATTGAGTCATATGTTTTTGTAAAATCACCTTGTGTTACATAATGTTCCTCTTTAATTCAAAGCAGTGTCACAGCCAACTACAATACACAGAATCGCATTTAGTATCTGTTTTAGAAGAATATTCAAGCATATTAATAATTTCCACAGATCTAATTCAGCTGTTTGATGAAAAAAGACCAAGTAAGTACAGGCACATAAATGAACACATGCTGACCTCTGAGGTCATGGGTAACTGCCATGAGTTACTGGGGGGCGGGTGTAATTGCTCTCTCTCTCTCTCTTGTTCTGTAGGCGGCCTGATAGTGAGAACAGAAGCCTATTGCTTTCTTCATCACCCTAACCATCCCTGACTCAAAGGAACGAAAGCGTAGAAGAAAAACAGCCCCTAAATGGCATACGGACAGAAGGGGTCGTTAATGGCGTTGGCCTGTTACTCTAATCATTATTTTAATGGTGGCATTAGTTCCACGGCTGTGATCTGCTTTCAGAGGATACAATGGCCTCCTCTACACCCCTGCTAACTTTAAAAGAGTCTGGATCAGAAACGGGGGTCCGTGGAGCAGACTGACAGGTGAAAAGAGCCGTGCATGGAGAAAGGTGAGAATGAGATCACAGTGTCGAGCCAAACTCTTTGCCATTTATATTAAGACCTCTTTAAACTCCACCTGACTGACTCATTTTCCTGGAGAACAAGCCAAATTTCTGTTACTTGTGCACTCTTAAAAATGAAAGTTATAACCTTATGCCATTGGAGAACCTTTTAAATTTCCTGAAACAACTTTTATTCGAAAACCATCACAGTGCTTTAAAGAAGCCAGAAACCAGAGTGATCTGAAGAACCTATAAATGTAACATCAATGACTTTTTCCATCTCCAAAAAACCTTCTAGACCACAACGATGAATGGAAGGTGCTGCAAAGAACTTTTTAAAGAATGTGGGCTTTAAAAGTCTGAAATTCAACATTTTACATTTTAACCTTTTGCTGAAACTCTTATTCTGATTAAATCATTTATAGTGAACACTTTTGCATGCAAAATAGAAGCATTTTCTAGACTTTTGTACACATGCACAAATGTCCCATCAACATCAGCAATGACCAATGCAATATTAGTTCAGTAAGCATGAGTTGCATTTTATAAACACGGCAAGCTTTAAAGCAGACTTGGCAAGTTAAAGAGTTTTTTTAAAAAGCCGAAAAACCTTCTTTTGTTTTCCTTCCATGAGTATATTATTTTGCCAATTAAAGTTTAGTTTCGTCATGGGTTTTTATTAAGGTTAATTAAACCCCAAAACTTTAACCCAACCTTATCTTGAGAGCTCTTTGTCATCCTTTAGATCCTAATTACGCTTGTGAAATCCAGAGGGGGGAAAAGACGCTGTAAAAAAACTTTTGATACAGTAAGAAAATGCTCAGACTTGTTGGTCTCGATAATGAAGGTGTTTTGCTTGGCAGCTCTCATACTTTCACACATTAACAAGAAGTCATTCTTAAGCTTTAAGCTTATACTTAAGATTCTCATAATTTGCATTATTATTTATTTGCTTTAACATTAATACCATAATAACATTCATTAATCTAGATGTGCCATATAATTTAATCATAAGTACATGTTTATGATTTATAATGACTGTTTTGAGTGCTTGGATCTGTGATAAATGATAAATATAGACTGTACTATGAAAAATAAAGGTTATTCGGGTTCAGCAAAGAACACTTTTGTTACCTATAGAATCATTTTGGCTATTTAGTGTTCTTAAATTGCTCTATAGTGTTTTTTTATATTAATTTGATTAATGTCGTTGCGTTGTAGGCTGAGAGAATCATACTTGGTTTCTTTACAACAGTCATTCAGTCCTGGTTCTGAAGTCCTGCAGCACTGCACATTTTGGATGTTTTACTTACTTAACTGATTTATATCATCAGCTCATTAGTAGAGGCTCCAATACCTGAATTGGGTGTGTCAGATAAGGGAGACATTCAAAATGACCAGGATTGAGAACCACTGCTTTAAAGCAACAGATTGTTTTCTAAAGAACTAGAGAAAAAGCTCTTTTGTTTTGCTTGAAAAGGTTTTTTAGTGGTATGACAATGTAAAAAAAAAAAATTATTTTGGTTCTGTGGGAATATTGAGTGCATACAATTCAAAAGTTCATAAATCAGAAGTGTAATCATGCACCGAGCATTTTGAATAGTGTCCTAAAATAGGTAAAACCTTTTTCTTTAAATCAAAGGACCGAGAAAAAGATGGTATAAGACAACAAATAAACTAACCTTGCATGAGAAATACCATCCAAATTGTCTTCAACAGGTGAATAAGTCTCACCCCAGCCATGATCAGGTCCAAATCACTCAAAAGTAAAGGACAAAAATCTGGAAATGCTCCTCTCCTGGATAGTCACACGTCAATGAGAGCGTTTCAGATAAGATATTACCAGATACGCAGATTAATTTAATCCACTTTTGATACGTTTCATCTTCAAACATGAAGTTTTCCATTCATGGTAGGACTCCTAAACTGAGTTTGCAAGATCTCCTTTCTTGATTGTGCTTGAAAATACGTCCCCTGTTGATTCTGTGCTCTCTTTGGTGATGTTAAACCTGTGTGGTGCTTGTAAGAGTCTGTCTTTGGGTTACTCGGTTGAGAGAGCTAGAGAGCGGAGCGAGAGTCTGAGAGAGAGAGAGAAAAGAGGAGGGAACTTGTAACCTCCCAGCATTAACCCTCTGGGGAGCAGGGTAAGGTGCAAAAGGGCACAATCAAAGCCAGCAAGTTGAGAAACCTGCCCACAACATTAAATTCAACATAAATGTGTTAATCAAACCCACACACATTTATATATCTAAACACAGTTTGACAGATGCAATGGTTTCCTGCATAAACTCTCATTTTAAATCTTTTCTCAGTTTACCTCATACACACATGTATGGGTATAGTAGGTGTTAAAAAGCAATGGCACTGTGCCATCCGAGAAGAAAAGTTTTTTTATATATGCCGTTTTATGTACAGTATGTTGAAATTCTATCTTGACTCTGCCAGCCAATATGGTTTTGAAATGCAATACAGTAGAGATAACACAGTGGAAGTATAATCCAACAAAATAAATCTGTTAATATACTGTATGACCCTAGATAGCATTAAAATATCAGCTCTAATAATATATTATAAGATATTACATTTATTTATTCCATGTGAGGTTTATAAGTATAAATCTAATGGTGTTTAACGTGCTGATGAGAACCCCTTGAAACTGGCACTTTGGGTTTCAATGCTGCAGCCAATGCATACTGAAGTGTTTATGACCTGCGTGATTTGGATTCTGTATTCTGTTCCTGAGAACAAGTTCAAGAGTTCACTTATATGTTTGGATTTGGAAGTGCATGGGGTGGATTAGAGTGTTTTTGTGGGCTAGGTTAAGTAATTTAAATCTGTAACCTACAAAACCTGAAATATTGTCACATCTGAACTGCCGCAAAAACTCATTAAGTCCATATTCTGAATCTGAATTTTTGTTAGGCCATCTGTGATGTCATTTTTGGCTGCAGCCTTATAACTGTTTGTGATTGTTGTGTCATTTAATCATTCGTTTAGTTATGTGTTTGTTGCAGTTAAGAAGTGATGAGTGAGAACAGAGTTGGACTGCGGACATAACCCTGAGGAGCGCCAGACCATGTTGCTGCGTTTCACCACTTGTGGTTTGCTGTGATGATAAAATTCAGTGTCTAATTGGCAGGCAAGCTGCACAAACTCAGTTCTTCACGTTTCAAGTTTATTTGAGGAAATAATAGCTGAATTTCAGAATTAAAGGTAACGGTCAGTACAGTTCATGTTTCATAAGGATCACCAGTGGTTTTGCTAGTAATGAGAGATTGCATGAATACACAGTTTATTGTTATTTCACTGCTTAGGCAGAACAAATCTTAATAGTTATAGGTAATAAAATATCTTAAGGTACGTTCTTCTATCCCAATACTATGCCAAACCAAATTAAAACCCCTGAGAAGTGGCTCTGGTGCTTTCAAAACATTGTTCTTTTAGTTAAAACTCCCAGACCAGCCTAAAATTGCAACATCAACCAATAGCATGAATTTGCGACAGGAATATCTGTTTGTCCAACCAATGGGAGACGGACTGTTTAAAAACAATCATCATTTTAGGAATTTTGTTTGGTATCACTAATGGTGCCAAATTACACATTTAACTTTAATTCCATTACATCAGGAAGAAACTTATATTTAGCTCATATGTAAGAAGAGAAGTGTTACATTATATTCCCAAGACGAGGTTACATCGCCCCCCACAGGATCCGTTTGGTTTCCACACACAAATAATCTCTCTCTCTCTTGTTCCTTTTTCTGCTGACTTTCTGGATTTTCCCTTCACATTGCTGTCTATAATGGCGGCAGCTTCCAATCTAACACACCCATGCACCCAAAACCACAAACAGCTCTCTAATCAAAACCATTTTTTGTCTCGCTGCCTTCTTTGTCACACTCTCTACACACAGATTTGATGTCATTGAGGTGCAAAGCCTCTTTGGAAAACCACCACCCATTTCATTCTTTATCCCCCCTTTCTCTCTTCCCCCTGAGGCCTGTGCAATCAGTCATCTGTTTGATCATGTGGAGATGTGGCTTTAGTGTGTGTGCTGGCTTGGTGCGTAATTCTGTCTTAGTGCTTTGAGATATGAAAGAAAGTTCCCCCCCTCCTCGCTTCCTCAGTTTAAACCAGAGATGCCGCAGCGGTTCCAAACCAGTGAAGGCTAACACGTGGCGGTCGTCCAAGCAGCAGGAGGTCCAGCCTAGCCCAGGTGGGTGAGAAGGGGGTCTGGCGCGGAACAAAAGCAGAATCATGCCCCTGTGCATAAGATAAGATCCACACTCTAATCATCACACATTCGCATCCCTGTATGCTATCGAACAGCTGGGTGACTGCAGATGCACACTCACACAAACACTTACTTTAAATGCATAAGCACACTGATTGGGTTCCCAAGAATTTGTTAGTGCAGAATCGTCCCATTTATAAAGTTTCATTTTTCCCTAATTATAATAAAGAAAGAAATAGTCAGTTGTTTAAAATCATAAACGCTCGAATGAGATGAAGAGTATTATCAGTGGTCTGTATAAAAAGCTGTTTTATTTTACACCGGGTTCACTTTTGCATGTGGAATACATGAATCATGGCTGACTATGTGCATCACTGCAATGGCAAATTACAAAGAAAATATTAGCTTGATGCTGTATCCACAATGCAAAGTAGTCAGCACTACATAAACAAACTAAATTATATATATATATTGAGTGCTGGAAAAGATATTTGTTCCGTATTAAATCAGAACTGTGTTGTATTTTAGCATCTTGTCCCCTAAAACAGCTGAGAATGCTTCTGCATTTAGAATCTGTTTTGTCAGAGTTTAAGTGTTAAAAATGACAGATTAGAGTTGAAAACAAGGAACGATAGACATGTTTCACCTTTGTTTGAGGGCGCTAATATTTACAATTAAAATGTCTAAAATAATAAGCACTTAAAAGATTAAATTTAACTCTGCTCCAGCGGTTTTTATTATAATTGATATACTGTTATAGTATTTATTTAGATTTTGGATTAGCTTTAATTGTTATATTTTCATATATATTGCATTTATATTCGTTTATATATATAAATAAAACAATTTCACTAGTTTTAGTTATCAATATTAAGACTGCTTTGTTCACCTTGAACTATTTATATACATTGATTTACAATTCACTAGTGTAGTTTTTTTTTTTTAACAAATGCAATTGAGCCAAAAAGTGAATGCATCTGAAATGCATTTCAGCACTTAATTCAGTCAGGCAGTTTTTATAGCTGCAGGCATCAATCTCAAACCTATATGTCCCTTATTTTCCTAAAAAAGAAACTGAAGTTGCCAACTCTACACAAGAACTCACCCTAAAACACGTTCAGGACATTTAGACTATATATAGTCTGCTAATGACTCGTAAATATCCTAGCATTACACCCGTGGTTGACTTTTTGAATGTTCAAACAAGCTGTGACTGTGGTTGAAACGGTTAGCTTTAGCATGTTTGCTCTTTGGTTGTTAATTGAAATACTTGCGTCAACAGTTGGCTGCTCTGTCTATTTACATGTAATAGTGTCTATTTCTAGACAGAGAAGTTGCTCTGTGGGTGTATGTGGACCTCCTGCTATGGTTTCCCTCAGTGGTGGTCTAAGACAGGAGATTTTGCCTTTGCTCGTCTGATACGCCACTTTTAGTCTTTCTCTATCTGCTTCTGCACTGATGTTAATCTGCATGTCTTTTTTTCATAATCAGAGCACAACAGATGCCCAAACAAGTCAGAGCAGAGCAACACGGGAAGCATCCCGGCAATGTTACCCCTCTTTCATCCAGAATTCCACACAGACATAGCCTGGAATATTTCTCAATTCCCGTTCTGATGCCACATGGAAGATACATTAGCCATCTGACCTCTGACCCCTTGTGTGTTTCTTTGACTCTGTGTGTGTGTGAGGCACAAAAATAAACATTTGTATGCACAAACATGCGGAGCAACAGGCCTTTAGACACGCACACAGTGTTCATTAGTGCAGTGCTGCCAGCAGGGCTCCGGTTATTCTTCCAGAGGTTAGTCTGACAACAGCTGCAGCTTTCAAAGGAGCCAGAAACTCAAATAAATAACAAATAACGAAGCTGAGAGATTTCACAAATTCCCCACATTACTTTTGGCCTCTAACCCTCTGACCCAGATTAATCCACATCCAACCTAAAAAAAAAGTCAAGACTAGAGACAAGAGTAGTGCTTGTAATGCAGCAGCTAGTTTTTGCCAGGTTAAGTTAAATGAGTTAAGTTAGTAAATGAGTTGTGTTTGCCAAGTAGTTTTTTGCTTAAATGTAGTTTTGTAGTCCTTAACATGTAAACATGTACAATTTATTCAATTAAGGATGCACAATATATCAGTACCATATCAGTTATTGCCTGATATTTTCAGATGTATTAGAAAAATTCTCAAGCAGCTATTGGATATTTAATTGTTAATTTTGAATTTTAGATTGCCTTTGCCACCAACAGCACACACAAAGTTTATCTTTAAAAACAATGATAATTCTATAGCACTAGTGTTAGATGTAATTTTAGCAAATGCATATCTTAGATTAATTGTATATGTATGCAATATATATATATATATATATATATATATATATATATATATATATATATATATATATATATATATATATATATATATATATATATATATATATATTATATAGATTTTTAATACTGGACATTCAAATATTGCCTAAATTTGCTTTTCATTTAAAAAAAATATATTTTATTTTTTATTTGATACATTTTTATTTTATATTTGAACAAAGTAGTATAGAATGTACTACCAATAATTTTTAATATTGGCTTTTTAATCAGTCAATGGCCATAACATGAAAATAATCGTATTGGTGTCAGACAGAACTTCTGTATTGTTGTATCCCTAATTGCAATGAATTCACTGACAGCTACATTTTTAATAAAGCGCATAAAAAAGGTTTTCATAACTTATGTTTTCACTTTTATTATAAGTTATTATAACCATTAATTATGTTACCATTAGGGAGATTATTTAGAAGCATTAGAGGTGATGGATATGTTTTCTGTAAGAACAAAGGATTTCTGTAATAACTTGGGATTAGCAGAATGGAAAAATGAAAATGTTTTTGAAAGGTCTACTCACTACACATTGCTTCTCATGTTGGAGTTTCCTCACTTTGGCTCACAGACATTCCCCAAGTGAGAACACAAGAAAAGTAAAACCCGAGATCCTTGACTTTATCATTTATCTCTGTAGATCTTGTGAGCAAATGCCTGGAAAATACAACCCCCTGTGGCATGTTTGCTAGCTCTGACTCTTCTTTGTTTCTTTCGTTCTTTCACTCTCTCCATCTAGCATTTTCTGTCTAGTGTTAGTGATAAGACTTGTTGCCAGGAGGATGAGAAGATTAGCCTGTTCTGAAGTCAGCAACTCTCTCGTCTGCTAGCGCTTCGTGACATGAGTGTGGCTTGATATGCTGAGCATCTCACTCTCAACACTTCATCGTGCACTGAACTGAGACCAGCTACCCCGACCAAACTTTGATTGTTGTGTTAAAGAAACCTCAAAACACGTCTCGTATCAGCAGAGGAATGTATCTCCAGCATATCACCTCTCGCTGCATCCGCAAAGCTTGAGATATCAACTTGCTTTCTGCAGATAGAAAGATTAACATACCACATGGCTGACTAATTAACTGCCTCCAGTTAAGACATCATTATCTGAACACGTTCCAACAGGGCCTAAAATTAAACCTCCCCAAGCTGCAAATGCGAGTAAAAATCGGAGTTAGCGAGTATATGAAATGGTGTCAATCGCCAGTTGAGCGTAAAGGACGCTTGGGACAGTTAATGTCTCAGATAGTGCGCAAATACTCAATTGAGCTCTCTTTCACGTCTTCTTGTGCTTCAATGGACAAAATTACATTAAATTTTTTTTATTAAAAAGCCCATATTTTATAATAAAAAAAGTAAAGATTCCAAACTTTTGAATAGTAGTATACTTTATTGCCTTCGAGATGATATTCCTTTTCCGGTATTCCCAAAAGACTCTTTTTGTGCCATGTGTTGTCAGATGTCAGTTAAAGACAAAGTCTCTTGACAGAACTAAATTCCCACTTGTCCTAAGAGCCAGCATGAAGCAGGAATTCTATGGCCTGTAACATGAGCCCTACAGATATTACTGTACATGTGTGTCGTGGTGGATACAAAAAGATTTACACAACCAAAAAAAAAAAGTGTGTGTGTGTACAGTACACACAGTATAAAAGTCAGAAATAGTATTTAATATGCCTGAATCTCCTTCTAAAGCACACGTCCAGAGAGTGTGTATTATAAGTGTATCATTTGTTTACCCTCCCATGGTAAACTAACTGGGTATATGGGGTATTTATACATGGGTAAGTGGTGGTGGTGATTGTGATCAAGCTGCTTATGTTGAGAATGTTTTTTTGATTACTCACAGAAATGTATCTGTTGAAGCAGAAATGTCCCATGACTGTGGTATCCCTCTTGAAGTCTGTTAGCTGGAAGAGGTCACAGAGAGGACCATAATTAGCTGTGGTTAATTGCTGTGTGGCTTCCAGGGGGTGGTTAGCTTCAGCAGAACTAGATGTTTCTCCATTGACAACCATTCAAAAGTAGCTGTGTATTCTGATCATTTATTTATTATAATTATAATGTAATTATATGTTGCTTATATAATTATAAGCAACATATAATTTTTAATGCATGCTTGAGAGGAAGAGTACAGGATGAGTCTGGTCACGAGAGGTAAACGGCCTGTTTGGGAGTCTTGCACAGTGTTGGGGAAAGTTACTTTGAAAAGTAATGCATTACAATATTGCGTTACTCCCTTAAAAATTAACTTATTGTGTTACTTAGTTACTATTTTAGAAAAGTAATGCGTTACGTTATCTACTTTTGTAGGGGTTTTTTTATTTTATTTTTTTACCTTGGCTGGGCTCGTTTTTTTATAACAAAAAAAGTTGTAAGAGCCCCCCTAGTCCCACTTTGGGGGGAAAAAAAATTATAACTATCTCATGGCCTCAAGATAGTGACTCGTGGGCTCAAGATAGTAACTCGTGGCCTCAAGATATTAACTCGTGGCCTCAAGATAGTGACTCGTGGCCTCAAGATAGTAACTCGTGGCCTCAAGATAGTAACTCGTGGCCTCAAGATAGTGACTCGTGGCCTCAAGATAGTAACTCGTGGCCTCAAGATAGTAACTCGTGGCCTCAAGATACTATCTCGTGGCCTCAAGATACTATCTCGTGGCCTCAAGATAGTAACTCGTGGCCTCAAGATAGTAACTCGTGGCCTCAAGATAGTAACTCGTGGCCTCAAGATAGTAACTCGTGGCCTCAAGATATTAACTCGTGGCCTCAAGATACTATCTCGTGGCCTCAAGATAGTAACTCGTGGCCTCAAGATAGTAACTCGTGGCCTCAAGATAGTAACTCGTGGCCTCAAGATAGTAACTCGTGGCCTCAAGATAGTAACTCGTGGCCTCAAGATAGTAACTCGTGGCCTCAAGATAGTAACTTGTGGCTTCAAGATACTATCTCGTGGCCTCAAGATACTAACTCGTGGCTTCAAGATAGTAACTCGTGGCCTCAAGATAGTAACTCGTGGCCTCAAGATAGTAACTCGTGGCCTCAAGATAGTAACTTGTGCCCTCAAGATAGTAACTCGTGGCCTCAAGATACTATCTCGTGGCCTCAAGATACTATCTCGTAGTATCAGAAATAGTATTTAGTATCTTGAGGCCACGAGTTACTATCTTGAGGCCACGAGTTACTATCTTGAGGCCACGAGTTACTATCTTGAGGCCACGAGTTACTATCTTGTAATTTTCACGAGATAATTAATAAATAAAAATTCCCCCAAAGTAGGACTAAGGGGGCTCCGTAGAAGCAAGTACATTGGCCAATAAAGTTAAATTAATGCATGAAAATGTATGTTTTATTTAACATATTTAGTTATTGGAGGTTTAAATTCTGATTTTGCATTTCACTGATTTTATTCATTTTGAGGAATATTGAATCTTTTTGTTGTGCAAGTGAGATGAGTAAATGCACGCTCGCATTTAGTCACTACAATAACCGTCATGTTTACACACAACATCTCTGCACTTCGATTTGTCTCAACATGGGGACAAAAGAACTGTCAGTCAATAAATGGAAAAACAAAGTAGCTTACTTGTTTTAAAAAGTAACTCCGGTTTTTTGTTGTAAAGTTTAAAAGTAATGCGTTACTTTAGTTACTTGAAAAAAGTAATCTGATTACGTAACTCAAGTTACTTGTAATGAGTTACACCCCCGACACTGGTCTTGCAGCAACAGGTAAAACGCCTCTCTCATTTCATTCCTGCCGACAGGTGCTTGGCAAAGTATGAAAATGGAGGGTTACTCAGAGAGAGGATCAAGGACAGCGATTGCCACACACTTCCGCCCTCATGCCACAAACATCCTCTCTTGAAGGAAGGATGTTATCATGCACCAACAATGAGTCTATATCAAAGACATTTTGAAGTATGTACATTTTTTCTTTTATGTGATGAAATCTCCAAATACTGTATAGCCACTGAATTATTTGTCGGCTTACCTTTACAATTTACTTCATCGGTCATTGCCATGAAAAGTCACAATCCAACCCCAGTTCATTTATCTTTTGATTTTTATTTTTGGGATGAAATATGATCCAGATATGTTCTTGACAGGTTTACTGAGAGCCACTCATATGGACTGACCATTGATCTTTATGTTGCCTACCTTGGCCTGATTTAATGATGCTGAAAACAGAGGCATCTACTGCATGTTGGTTATGGTGTCATTCTATCTTCATAGTAATCGATCCAACATGATCTCAGCAGTGCAAGCTATCATCTCCATCCCTCCCTCTTTAAAGAGTCTCTCTGCTACCATTTACAACAATACACATTCTATTTCAATCACTTTGTGATGTTTGATTTATAGACACTCTCTTTCGAGATCATGAAGTTCCATCTGTAACTTTTTATCTCGCTTCTTAGTGAATTTACGACAAACAGCCGGTTTACAATTTCTGTGCTGTATATGAAATAACAACTTTAACGGCATGTAATGCACATAATTATTTACAATCATGTCCTTACCGCAGGGACGCCCGGCAATGATACGGGACAGAGAGTTTGTGGGAATAGAATTACGTTCAAGATTTAGGGATCCTTTAAAAGAAAGGCTTCCCTTGTTGGATTGGTTTACCTCTCCTATGTGGAGTTCCCCTTCTGGAAATGGTTGGAGGAATAATCATAAAAACAGCATTGCAAGAACAAGTCAAATGAGAGTTGCTAATATCAGGTCATGCGTGTATAGCCACAAAAATACTTAAAGATGGAAAGGAGAATTATTAAATTATCTAGTATATGAATCTGTGGGACCTGAGTGAGTGTGAATGGCACACCTCAACATTTTTTATTCAGAATATACATAGATTTCTGTTCAAAAGTTTGGGATCAGTACTTTTTTTTTTTTTTTTTTATATAAAATAATATTTTTATTCAGCAAGGATGCATTAAATTTAACAAAAGTGACAGTAAAGACATTTATAACATTACTAAAGATTTCTATACAAATAAATGCGGTTCTTTTGAACTCTATATTCAACAAAGAATTCTGAAAAAAACGGTTATCACAGTTTCCACAACTGTTTTCAACATTGATAAAAATAAGTTTCTTCCAAATCAGCATATTAGAATGATTTGGAAGAATGATCACTATATATTTTAAAATATATTCAAATAGAAAACAGTTATTTAATATTGTAATACTGTTTTTACTGTTATTTTGAACAAATGCAGCCTTAAGCTCAGTGTATCTAAGAAAAACACAGCGTTCATCATGTTAATAATCTTCAGTATAGAAGCGGAGCTCTTCTGTTGACTGTGAGAACTGGAGACGGATCAAACGGGCCGTGTCCAGGTCAGCCGTGGGGGAGGGACGTTTCAGAGGCACTGGTATGAAGTGTCTCCCGTGGACAACCCACAGGTGCCTGATCCGCCAGCTTAAGACCCTCTATATCCCAGGATTCTCTAATGTTTGTCTACATACTGTACTATGTTCAAAGAGCGGTCTGGAGCCTGTGATTAAAAAGAAAGAGAAAACTCCAGAACCGTAACCCTGAAGCCAAGTTCAGTTCCAGAATGGAGAACTCTCTGGTTGATATGAACTCAAGAGCAATAGAATTCCCAAGATTCCAGACTCAGTGTAGCAAAGAGAACAGCTAATGGTCTGTTCCTCCTCACGACCTCTCGGGTCATCCTTGTAGAATTCAATAGAATAGATATGGAGGACCTCTCTTGTGATGGCTGCCACAGAATGAAGAATTTATTTTTTAAAGGCTTGTTGATTATTATAAAGCAATTGTAAATACATTTAGGAAGGCAAAATGGTTAAGGACAGGTGATTATGATTTACTAGATTTATATCTAATATGTGTCTTGAATTTTCCCCTTCACAAAACACCCAGAAATCGGTTTTAATTACAGAGACAAAAAAAGCAGCTCTTCAGCAGATGTTTGCACTCACTTTCCTTCAGAGACCCTTTAATAATCATAGAGAAGTGCTGTGATGAAAAACATCAAACAATTCAATCAAAAACAGGCAAAGAAAAAATTGCGGTTTCTCTTGTAATTCAATTATTTGTTTTAAATGCATGTGAAAACATCCTCATTCTTCACAATTTTTTAACATCTTGTTCTGTTTCTGTGTACAATTGTATATAAGCAGCATTTCAAGCAGATTTCTTTCTGCGTCAGTTCAAGTATCATGTCAGATCAATGACAATAAATAAATTACTAACATGCATTAATATTCTGTCTCGTCTGATTTGACTTATACAAAAAATACCATGATAATATGTTTTTGGGACATGAATAATAATTGTTTTGAGCATTACCATGGTGTTCTTTATTAAAGGACCTTAGATGGGATTATCCTATCATAAAATACAATACCATACCATTTTGTGAAATATTATTGCAATTAATTTAAAAATATATTTTGAAACTTTACTCCATTCTTCAGTGTCACATGATCCTTCAGAAAGCATTATAATATGCTGATTTGCTGCTCAATAAACATTTCTTGATATTATCGATGTTGAAAACAGTTGTGCTGCTTAATTTTTTTGTGGAAACTACATTTTCAGGATTCTTTAATGAATAGAAAGCTCAAAAGAACAACATTTACTTTAAATAATTTCTGTAACAAAAATACATTAGATTGTGTGTGTTTTTAATTATGTATACATGTACATACCAAATATATATATTGAGGTAAGTAAGAAATATATATATATTCGACGATATTACCACTAACATTTGAACGGAATAGTGATTAAAAGCAGCAAACACATCTTGATCTTGATACCTTTGTGTCTCTGGCTGCTTCAAAACACATAGCATTGAGTTTGAATAATGTCTATTTGTACAGGTTTACATTCGTGCTAACTCATGCTACTTTACACTGAAGTTTGATGAGTATATTAATCTAGTGATGAGAGACGTAGGAAAAACATGCAGCACTGTAAATTATGGTAATCCAGATGTTTCACACATACCATGCAAAACATCTGTTGTGTTTGGCATGAGAACTGAATATCTTATTCTGAGACTCTACTTACAGTGGAATTCAATGTGTGTGTGCGTGCGTGTGTGTGTGTGAGCAGTGAGCACACGTGTCACTGTATAGAGTGCATATTATGTACCATACACTGTAAGAAGAGAGGAAGGTTTATCTAGATGATCACACTGTTTCAGTTGCAGATTGACTCTCCTGTGATAAGAGTGGTATGTCTGTGGTCAATGAAGTGTGCATGAGAGTGTGTTCATATGCCGCTTTTGTTCCTTTGATCTTCAGTGAATATGGATGATGATAAAATAGAAGCAAAGATTTAATGTATTTCTCTTTACCTTGGAAAATACCTTGCATATAATCCATATAATTTCAGTCATCTATGATTCTGTAAATTGTTTAGCCTATAGTTCATGGCATCACCAGCTTGCACTGCAGTACTCTTAAAGGGACAACTCTGTACCTTAGACCTGTATTTTATCCCTAAAATGTGTATTTGTTAAAGGAAGTTTTTATTAACTTAAGCCATAAGCAATTTTGGTTTGGGCGTCACTTTCTGTCCAACTATATATAACTAACACTTTCTCAAACTCTGTTCTTCCTCTCTCTCTCTCTCTCTCTCTCTCTCTCTCTCTCTCTCTCTCTCTCTCTCTCTCTCTCTCTCTCTCTCTCTCTCTCTCTCTCTCTCTCTCTCTCTCTCTCTCTCTCTCTCTCTCTCTCTCTCTCTCACACACACACACCACACACCACACACCACACACACACAACAACACACACTCACATTCTTTATAGTCTGAACCTCTGCCCTTCAGATTCCATCCAGTCTGTAACACCTATATAATCATGCCACCATTGCGCCCCCTCTGTTGCATGCGGGCCAATAATAGACAGGCCAGGTAGCTCAGCGATGAGGAATTTCACATTGATATTTGATCCCACCGGCCTGTGTGTGGTGAGAGCTTATGGGACACAGTGCATGTCAGAGTTTGAGGTTTCCTCAGCTCCTTCTGAAACATCTAGAGTAGCTCATAAAAGAGTAATGGATGTTTTATCAAAGCTAATGGCCTATGACAAGCAAAGAAAACAAAAGACACTGAGAATGTTATTGCCGAAGAGGAGCTGGAAAAATAGGAGACCCCCAAAAATTGGTGGACTGGTGAAATAAACTAAATATTATGGAGAATGTGTTGTTGTGTCAGACATTCATTTATTTGTTGTAAAGTTACTCAAATGACTCATAATCCAAATTATTCTAATATGCTGCTTTGCTGCTCAAAAAAACTTTTCTTCTTATCAATGTTAGAATAAGTTCTGCTGCTTCATATCTTTTTTTCCATTTTTTAAAATTCATTGATGAACAGAAGTTCATAAGAACCGCATTTATGTTAAATTGAAATCCTTTGTAACATTATAAATGTGCAATGTTACTTTGGACCAATTTTATTCATCCTTGCTGAATAAAAATATTTCTATTCAAAACTCTGATGAGCCTAAACTTGTAGTGTGTATTTATTAGGCTATTATACTGTTCTGTAATATTATAATATTATCATTATACAGTGTCTGAGGAAAAAATAAGCCTACCCAATGATGATGAACGTTTAAAGGTGATTCATGGATTGTGGCAGGTGTGTTCAGTTTCGGCTGGCTATGGAAACATGATTCGTTCTGGTCCTCATATCATCAATCACCTTTAACCCTTCTCATGTCAAAGTGTCTAAACAGCCAACGTCTAAAAGTTTACAAAACAAATACATGCGTTCATCGTAAGAAAGAAAAATTTCTCAAATGCACTAAAGATAACACAAATAGCCAGCAAAAATAACTGTTGTATAAAGTTTCTCCTGTAAAAATGCAGTTTTAAAAGCATTGCCCACCTGTGTGGAGATCCAGCTGGCGGAGCTGAGTGGCTGGGTAATGGTGATTTATGAGAGATGTGGAAGGAATGTTTGAGGAGCACATGTGTCCACGGCCGCTGTGTGACAGGTGCTGCGAGAGGCCGCGGCGGGTGCCGCTATCAAGCCCGCGTTAGCAGTTGTATAGTCTGTGTAAACTACATTTGCATATCACATGTATGTTACTGTTACATGTATGTAACATATTTATGTGCATATTTTAAAATTGTATTAAGGGTCTAGATTCAATGAATAATTAAAATGACATGAAATAACAATGAATAATACTTTTATAGCATTTACAAATCGGGGCTATATATAGCCTAATGTTATAGCCTACTAATTCATTTTTAACATTTAAAATTGTATAAATTAACAATATGAACAGACATGAATTAACAATTTGAGGTAGCCTTTATGAATTAATATGGCATGTTTATAGTAGACTATATTTAAAAACGAATTTTAAAAGTGCAGTATGTGATTTGTATGTATGTAACAGTGTTGATATTTGAATCATCCCAAATAAACATACTCCTCCATTCATTGCTCCGCCCCCAAAATGCACAAACACACGATGCAAGAGTGTCACTTTATCATGGCAGAAGTGGAGAAAAATAATGCTACGCGAAAAATAAAGTGAAGACGACGACCGAATGACAAGGAAGCAGAGCATTGCTTTGGCCTCTCAGCCCTTGGAAAGCTTTTCTAATATTAATGCTCTTGCTGATATCATAATCTTCTTTTTCCAGTGATACTCTCAGAGCTTTTGTTTTGTAATGTCTCTCAGTCATCTCTCTTTCTGCAGTCGTTCTTCAAATCTCCCTCTTGCTCACTCTCTACTGCTGATTGGCTACAAGTGTGTTGTGCTGCTCATTCTGATCAACTTTCAACAGCGCTTTTCAAAAATTGCTTACTGTACCTTTAACTAATTGAAAACTTAAAGGTTTGTGTGGGTTTGTTAAGGGTATGTGATTCTCTTCTTTTTTGTCCATTTTTTCAAAATAACTTGAAATCCTACTCCTAACCCACTTACAGCCACTGAGTTAGAAGCACTGAAATGAAAATTAAGCAATTTAACCTTCTGTGGAACGGGCAGGACTCGAAAAATCCAGCCAATCATTTCCAGACCACCTAGAATCATTGGACAGTAAGTTCGTCAATCAAACGGTTGTACCACACCCCCCTCCCCCCAGCGCGCGTGACCCCCGTCGTGCGCATACTCAAAGCTTGTGACGCACATCTCGTCAGTAAAGCCGGTTCCATGATTAGTAGTAAATCGTCATTACAATCTCTCGTGCATCTGAGTTTTCGCTCGTGCATGATTGCGCGTCCACACTGTAAAAAACGTAACTCATTATTTCGAGTTATCTTTTTGCATGGGTTTTTTTTAGTTTAACTAACTTATTTTGATAAGTTGAGGACAAGAAAAAATTTAAATTTCTTGTTGTCTGGACAATCTAGTTATCTCTACACAAAAAAATAAGTTGAAATAACTAAATTGCTAAAATATGTTTTACAGTGCGAATGGGTGGAGTCAGGGCCAGCGTTGGAGGAAAGAAGGTAGGACCATTTGAATTGTATATTTTCAAAATCTGCCGTTTTCCAAATCACATACCCCACCTTTAAAGGTCCCATATTGTCAAAGCTGAAATTTCCTGACTTTTTTCATGATAATAGAGATCTAGGGGTATCATATAAGTTTCAAAACAGTCGATCCACAGACAAATGCACAAAGCCTGCATTAGCTGTGCCTTTTTATGAGCTGTTGTGACTTCCTTACATTTGTAATGTCACAACTACTCAGTCACCAATGGTGGGTCACTCAGAAAACAACAGGCCAATCAGAAGAGAGGCTCTTGAATATTAAGTAGACAGGCCAAAATCGACCGGTTCTTGGCAGAGCTCCTGAAAGAAGCTGTAAAAATATATTGACATTGTTTTTAGTACTTATACCGCAAATATATATTCTTAAGGACATCAAAACCTAAAATAAAACTTCAGAAAGTTGAACAAAATGGGATTTTTAATGAAAATTGTTACCATTTATTCATTTGGTATTTGAATGTCACATTTTAATGAAATGCAAAAGATGAGATGCAAGTATCCAAATATATGGTGTATCCCTTGGCTTTCTTTAAATTTAATGTCAAAAAGATTTTGCTAATAGCCCTGCTATCTTTTCAGTGACAGGGCAAATAGAGCGCAACACTATAGGCTGCTGTCACTCTTATCAGCTCTCAGGGCCGAACAAAATCAAAGAGATTCCTCTTCCGTCAAGGGCAAATAAATGTCATCACTCAGGGCCACAAAGTATGAAAGCACTGTAAACAGTCTGCATTTGCACTTGAGCACACACCATTCATATTACGTACACATGCGTTCTCCTTCCATTCCCCGTGAGTTCCTCCGCGCTGTGGGGAATTGTGAACTGTGAGAGGCTCGCTGTAAAACATTAAAAACCCAACCACAGCCCTAAATTCCATGAGATGTTTGCTAACCCCATGCCTGTGTCTGAGAGAACTGTGGGGGCTCAGGGGGATGTGATGAATGGGCCGAAGGAGCATGATGAATGTGGCTGCCGGCCGGGGTCTGTGTAAATGTGTGTGTGAGGACGGCCATCGGGGTTTGGGTAGGGTTAAGATAAAGCAGAGAGGAGAATCTCACACTGAACTGTGAGGGGGAAAAGAGAGGAGAGACAAGTGTGTGAGAAGACAAAGAAGTGGGGAGATGGAAAAAAGTTTGTAATTTATTATTTAAAGTTATATAATAATGATCTCTTCAATAATCATAAATTAGATGATTAAATATTTGAATAAACAAAAAGTCAAATATGAAAATGATTGGACTGTGTAATACTAAAACGACTCCATTAAGTCAGTCTGGTCTGCTATTGGACATCAATTTTTCACAATCTAATCAATTTCTGACGGATAAATTCAAGTCCCATCCTACCTTTTTTCTCATCTTTTTTTACTTTGAGATTTGTTGTATTAAGAAAGTAAAATGAATTGCAAATTTCATATAAAAATACTACATCATATTTGCCAAATCTTATTTTCTTCAAAAAATAATAATGTGTATATTAATGTGTGATTAAATATATATTATAGAGACAGATTTTGTATACACACACACACACACACACACACACACACACACACACACACACACACACACACACACACACACACACACACACACACGCATCACGGTTAAAATCTGAATTTTTTCAACATTGATAATAATAAGAAAAGTTTCTTTAGCACCAAATCTTCAACGCTTTGCCATGGAATAAATTCTATTTTAAAATATATTAAAATAGAAAACCGTTATTTTAAATTGTAACCAAATCTCACATTATTACTGTTTTTAATTCATTTTAGAATAAATAAAGATTATAAGAGGCGTCTTTCAAAAACATTAGTAAATATACAGACCCCAAACTTTTGATCTGTAATGTATAGTGCGTGGCGTGTAATACGGTAAAAATCCAGATTGAGTGTCTTGAACAGTTTAGGAAATGGATTTGGGTTACAGAGCTGTTCTTTTTGTGAAATCCTTGTTACTCTTGGTCACAGCTTCTCTTTTCTGTTGCTGTCCAGATGAGGTAAAAAGACTGCTGGGTTTTGTCTGCTTCATGGCCCCAGTTAACCTCCCTAACATACTACACTCTCTACTTATGAACTTTTATATGCAATATACATTCTGTAGTTGTCTGTTCATATTCTTGTTATATAAACCCTCCAGTTAGGCTACGTCTGTCTTTTCTCATTGTGCAACCTCAACTTTGTTTTATTAGGCCTTTATATTTTATTTAATATTTTATTACGTGTACTCTATTCCAGAATATTCTGTAATCTTGGATCTATTATTGTAGTTTAACTTCCAACCGTTCACTCATATCTTTAAATGATGTTCCTGTGCGGTTGGCTGCTGGTCTTTGGCAGTAAGTCACAGTAGCATGGCAGGAGGGCCCTTTTTAAGGTTGTTATAAATTGGCAGTATGCAGTAATAATTTCACCAGTCCTGCAGAACATCTTTGAACATCGCTCTAAGGTGCACGATTATAAGTTATATAGACAGCAGCAGGTCAACAGGGGTGGGCTCTTCTTACGTAACCCCAGATTTGGCATGTCACACTGGTTAGCACATGGAAAATAAAGCAAACTCTCTCTTTATTTTTGTTGTTCTTCTTTTTTTAAAAAGTAAATAGCCTACCAGTCAAACCTTTGGACACACATATGCGTTCTTTACTACTATAGATAGATAGATAGATAGATAGATAGATAGATAGATAGATAGATAGATAGATAGATAGATAGATAGATAGATAGATAGATAGATAGATAGATAGATAGATAGATAGATAGATAGATAGATAGATAGATAGATAGATAGAATAACAACTAGACATGTTTAACATCACAGATAGAGTTTAGACACTGTCTGGTTAAGTGATATAAATGACTAGTTCCTCTGTTCTGCACATGGGAAAAGCAACAGCAGTGCAGATACTCAAAGTCTACTTTCCACCAGACACTATGGAAAGGTGTTTTATCATAGTTGTCCCTTTAATAGATCCCCAGCTAATAGACATCCATACGTTTTCAACATTTGGAGTAAAACGTTTTCTGAAAAGCGTCCACACAGAGGTTTCCCCGATCATCTTCCACACTGATGTCAGATTGTGCGTATGATTTTTCAAGTAGTAAACACTGCCGCTGTGTGGCGAAACTTCAAATGAAACCGTTTCACAAGTGCAGATTGTGGAAATGCCGAATGGCGCTTCTGAGTCGCCGTATTGTTTATTTTACTGTCTATGATGATTATTCTCAACTCGGGAAATATTATATCGTTGGTTTAAACAAAATTGTTTTTATGCTCATATCTAAAGAACAAACTAAATTTAAGAATATACGTTTATTTATATGGCTTGTAACTAATACATATATGAGTTTATATAGCAAAACTACCATATTTATTTTCCTTATTTAAAAAATACAAACCATAACCATCAACAGTAGATTTTTTTAATTCAACATATAAACATTCGTTGGAGTAAAAGAGAAAAAAGTAAATAAATTACTCGAATAATATAATATATAACTTAATAAACAAAGAAAAATCAGATGTACAATTACTGAAATATTACAATATTGCTTTTATAATGTGATTTCTACTAACTAAAACTATAAGGTTAAAAAAAGTCACAATTAAAAATAAATGAAAACGTCTCTGATTTTTGCATATTCATTGCCCAAAGCGGAAGTGTCATCGTGATGTCACGTTTACGTGTTCCACGTCACGGAAGTCACAGACATGATCCATTTGCAGCCCAAACCGAGCGGATAACTTGGGTTGTCGGTCTTGTAATGTTGTAGTACTTTACAGGATATAGGCTCAGGACTGCATTGGTCTAAAAGAGAGCCGAAAACTCTCGAAATCGGAGGCGTTGAGTTGCTGTGCGAGCCCGCCTGCCGTTTTGCAGGCTAGCTCGCTAACGTTAGTAGCCAGCAGCCTTGACGACGAGCTGAGTAACTAATATCAAGACAGCCATCGAGGCAGCCTGTAGTTATTTCATTTTTACCGTCCTCTTGTATTGCGTAGCCATGGCAACTCGGCGACTAACCGATGCCTTCTTATTAATGCGGAACAATGCAATCCAAAACCGGCAGATTTTGGCTGAGCAAGTGAGTACATACGACCCCCGTCGTACTCTGAATACACGTAGCAATGCTGCGGTGAGTCTAACGTTCATTGTCTGAATTGAATGTTTTCGCGTGTGTGTGTTGGGTTATCAGCTAGCTAGACAACATCCCTAGCTAGTGATGTTTGTTGATGTCAGTTGTCCAACAAACCTCCACTGTTTTGTTTGCTGTGTGCGGAGCTGGCAGGTCTGTGCTAAACAGCTAGCTGAATATGAATAAGCTAGATGTTTTCATACAGTCGCATTTTGATTTAACTCACACGGGAATTGCACTGGAATTACTAAAAAGGTGATGGTCGTGCTAGTTTGCGGACGTTTAGATCATCGATGTGTCTACAGGGAACATCATGATGCCAATGACCCCACAATATATATAAAGTTAACTTAAAACACCCCCTTAAATATAAAGCAGATGTATATTTTCCGATCCATTTATATTGTATATGGAACAATATTAAACATTATATTATGAGGAGAAGTTGTCATTGTAGCAAAAATAAGTGATGAAAATATTAGCTAGGTAATATTTACCTCGTATTAAGTCTAGTGTGTGTCACTTGAAATTATGAAATTGTAATGTCAAATTCAGTATACACTAATTTACCGTTCAAAAGTTCGATTTAAAAAAAAAATGTTTTTGAAAGAAGTCTCTTCTGCTCACCAAGACTGCGTTTATTTGATTAAAAATGCAGTAATATTATAACAATGTAAAATAATCTTTTCTATGTCAGTATGTTTTATATTTAAATGTATTCCTTTTGGTCAATTTAATGCATCTTTGCTGAATTAAAGTAATTTATTTTTACAAAAGTCGCATTAACTCCAAACATTTGAATGGTAGTTTGTTAATTTTTCCTGAAATTTGTAATGATGATATAACATAATTTTAATTAAACATATATCAATTCTGGTTATCTGGAATTTTATATGATACAATGTTAAAAGTTACATTTTTATAAAATCATAATTTATGCCTCTTTATATCACCTTCCCTTAAATGACTTGAAGCTGTTATAATTTACCAGCTGTTTATGCATTTAAATACATAATTAATAACTTTAATGGTGAGCTTTATTGCTACAGTTATAAAAGGTTTTTGTGAGACAACTTTGAACAATACAGTATAGACCTTATTCAGAGCAGCGCCATGACGTGGATGAAAGTGAGGCTGGGAGGGATAGACTTGCCGTGTTTCTAATGGCATCCGCTGTATAAACTAAAGTTCCTAGATTACTTAAAATTTTTCACATTTTCCACACTTTATATTGTCTGGGTTTTTTTTGTCAACTGAAATTAGTTTCATGAGCAGAACAATCCAAAAACACATTAAATAACAGTACAGCCCATTGAATAGATGCATGTCTGTCCCTCACAGCCTCGCTTTCATTCCCATTAAAAATCAAAGATGGCACTTTTGTGCATGAGGTCTATACTTTGGTCTAGTTATGTTTTTACCGTTCTAAAAATGAGACTCCAGAGGAAGGCAAGGCAGTATGTTTTGTCTTCCAATCTTCCATAGATATTTCCTACAGATTAGCTCTGCATCACATTTTTCTTTCTCTTTGATGCTGGTGGGCGGCCAGGTATCCAACGTGATTTTAAATAGTCCTGTAACTTTATAGGGCAGGGTTCCTCAAATCTAGCCCTGGGGTGGAGGGCCAATGCCCTGCAGAGTTTAGCTCCAACCCTGATCAAACACACCTGAGCAAGCTAATCCAGGTCTTCAGGATCAGTAGAAAATCACAGGTAGAGGAGATTGATCAGGATTTGTGCAGTGGCCCTCCAGAACCAGATTTGACAAACCCTGTTATAGGGAATTGATTTGATCTTGACAGACAGATCTGCGATATTTGTACCTGTGAAGAGTGACAAAGTTACTAGCACGGGCGTCATTCCAATCATATATCATGCCTGCTTGTGTTTTGTCTGGTGTAGTGGCTCCATTCCTTACCATCTGCTGCTTGCATGTTGATTTTTCCCTGTTTGCACTTCTTGTGATCTAACTGAGCACTTCTTGCACTTGCAAAAATCCTTACTGAATCTTCTGCTGTGCATTCATTGTTCAGATCTACAGTAATCGTGTCACTTTGTTGATTTGGGTTAAAAATAGGATTTATCTTCCAGCTTAATCATTTTACAAATTCAGTAACATCAGAAAATGGGTTGAATATTTTCCTAACCTAATATCTTATCGGGTGAGTTTATGAATCAGTAGCACAATTATACAGTAGGATTGAGATGTTAAAGTTATTGGGCTGGAATGGACAAATCTTTCATGCCTTAAACTTTATAGCAACATTATACATTTGATATACATAATGCACTTATATGTGTATATGTATTTCTATTTTCCATATTAACATATAAGTAACAATTTGCATTTACTGTTTTTTTTTTTTCTAATTTGTCCAGTTCTGTCCAAGTCCTGCTGTCAGTCTTTTTGATGCTGATCACTGCTTTTTGTCTTGGGCTCCTCTGCTCTCACTCCTCTTGTCCCTCCCCTTCTCTTCTATCTCTCCTCTCATTGGATGGGACTTCGCTGGGCTCTTCCAATCACATTAGGAGTTTGATGAGGTAACCTTGATGTTTTAACCTAAGTTTATGGGTAGACCTGAATCGAGTCTCCTTGCATATCTTGATTACTTTAGACTAGCTTTACAGAACTTCCTGTTGGGAAGAATTAATTCATGCTATAATTTATCACCATAAAAATGTCGATCTATTCTACATACTCATTTAGGAATGAGAGAATGCATTCAAAACTATCCAAACACCCACAACTTACATAGACTTGCATTAGAAAAGAGCAAGAGCTTGTCTGATAATAATGGAGCAATAGTAGTATAATGTTCAGTTCCATTTTTAAGGCGGGGCTTAGGCTAGTAACGGGTCAGTTTTTGTGTAGAAATAGTACACCATTATTTATATCCTTCACTCCTCGTGTTTTTTGTTTATTAAATATTTTGCCTAATTTGATAATGTTTTCAATAATAATACTAGGGCTGGGTATCGATACAGATGTCCCGATTCTATTACAATTCACAAGAATTTCAATTCAAATCTAACTAATATAAATTTAAAAGATTATTAAAGAGAAGTAAATGGTCATTATTAAAAAAAGAACAAATAATCAAACTACAAGCAATAGCACAAATAAATAGAACAAAGATATGAATGAAATAATCAGTGATTGTTTTCAGGTTTTGCAGGGAGATTAACAGTAGTTTTCAGGTACAGAAATTGAATATAAAGTAATCAAGTGTAAAACAACACTGCATGCAATCTTTATTGTACAAAACAAAAAAAGTTTTTCAGTGAAGAGCAGTGAGTGATTTATTTGTCTTTTGTAGTTTGATTAACATTAAAAACACAAGACAGCAGCAAGAATATTATGCTGTTGTCACTTAAGACAAATGCACAGATCCAATATAATAATACACATGCGTTGTCTTTCTCTATGGTTTACTTTCACTTAAGCCATAACTATGTTTACTAGGAATCTCGCAAAGGCGGGCATTTGATATAATTCTGTAAATAAATATGGAAAAAAGATCAATCAGCCCTAAGTAATAAATAATGCAAACACATTTTACAGGTTTACCGTATTTAAATGTATTGCACAGATATTTTCAACAAAGAAATGTGAAGTTTGCTGACTTGTCTCTGTCTGTTAGTTGGCTGATGATCGTATGGCCCTGGTGTCAGGCATCAGTTTGGATCCAGAGGCTGCTATCGGTGTCACGAAGAGACTCCCGCCTAAATGGGTGGAGGGAGTGGATGAGGTAATTATATGATTGTTTTAAGTGTTCTTAAAAAGAAAGGATGGGATGCAATTGTTGATCAGTGACATTATAGGAATGTTCCAGTTTCAAAACAAGTTAAGCTCTACCGACGGCATCTGTGGAATGCTATAAATCACTAGAGAAAATCATTTAGACTCATCTCTTAGTTTGGACAAACAAAATCATGTGGACAGAAGGTTTTAGCAGAAATATGCTGCTTGTATTATGATTAAACTACTATTTAAATTTTGGGGTTCATTAAGATTTGTAACAAATAAATTATTACTTTTTCAGCAAGGACATTAAATTGATCAAAAGTGACAGCAAAGACATGTATAATGTTACAAAAGATTCATCAAAGAATCCTGAAAAAATGTGTCACGGTTTCCACAACAATATGAAGCTGCACAACTGTGTTCAACATTGATAATGTTTCTTAAACAGCAAATTAGCATATTAGAATGATTTCTGAAGGATCATGTAACACTGAAGACTGAAAATTCAGCTTTGCATCACAGGAAAAAACAAGATTTTAAATATATATTCAAATAGAAATGTCACAATATCACAGTTTTTACTGTATTTTTGACCCTATGAATATGGCCTTGATGAGCATGAGTAGATCAAAAACATTAAAAAAATGTTAATGACCCCAAATGGTATTATTTCTTAGTTTATAAAATTTTTTATAAGTTACTGGTAGGACTACTGTTCTAGGTGGATGATGCATTTTTTTATGCATTGCATTCATGCAAATGAATGTATCAGTTATAATAATTTCGGTATTTATCCTGAACCTATGGATATTTGACTTCCGTATACATAGTCTTCTATCCATAGTCAACAAATTATGATATTTAGAAGTAACATTAAGATGTTAGTTCAGCTGGAATTTTTATTTTATCTCTGTTTAAGAGACAGACAGTGAATTCCTTTTTCCCACAGATTCAATATGAAATCACACGTATTCGTCAGAAGATGAAGGAACTGGCTAGTCTGCACGACAAACACATGAACCGTCCCACGCTGGATGACAGCAGTGAGGAGGAGCATGCCATCGAGATCACTACACAGGAAGTTACACAGGTATAATAACACATAAATCATGTTTTATTATTAGTGTGACATCTGTTAATAACTAAAGAGGTTAAAGTGGACACAGGAAAACTACAGCAGTTGATCACTGCACACATCATAAAACTAAACCATTTTCAGCATCTGCATATGTGTGTGTAGATGTTTCACAGGTGCCAGCGGGCTGTGACGGGGCTGCAGACTCAGAGTCATCACTGTACAGAGCAAGAAAACAGGCTGTTGACCAATGTGGTGTCTTCATTGGCCCAGAGCCTTCAAGAACTGTCAATCAACTTCAGACACACACAGTCAGGCTACCTAAAACGTAGGTGTATGCACACAGAAACACAAAATATATGTTGACAGGGCTGTACAGTGCGTTTAAAAAAATGTACCTCGGAAGCTCACATGCGATACAGTTTTGCATGCGTGTCAGACAGAGCAGCTTTTTTGTGTGAATTGAGAGTTTGTTGTGTGCTTGTTTGTGTGTGAGGTTGATCTAGGGCTGCACAGTAAACTGAAATGAAACCGAAATCGCGATTTGGCTTAGTGTGATTATGAAATTGCTACGTTTTAATTAAATAAAGGGCCGTTTACACTACAACATCGTTTTCAACTAAAAATAGAAGGCAGTTTTGGCCGGTCATTTACCTGACAACGCCATTTTGACAGCCTGATAAAGGCAAACTTTTGAAAACGGGATTAAAATTGCAAGTTTTTGAAAGCAATATTGTTATCGTCTTTATGTAAATTACAAAAACGCGAATTTGTGAAAATAGTGACGTGCATGCATATTACGTGTTCAGTCTATAGGTGCGTAGTGTTTCTTTACAAATAGACATTGCTAACTAGTGGCCTGGCAGCGTAATACAATGTTCTTAGTCATTTTCATGGATTTGTGTGAACGGGGATTGTCATTTGTATTCAGGGAAAAAAGCAAAGTAAACATTTTTCCGTTTTTAGGACATCTTTGTTGTGTACCCTTACCCTTGTATTCCTTAGCATCCATTCATCCTTAAATTGAGGCTCTTTGAAATACAAAATGCTGACATTTTTCACTGTATGCTCAGTTCTTTGATTTGCTTTTATGTTTTTTAGGCATGAAAAACCGTGAAGAAAGATCCAAGCACTTTTTTGACTCCGGTCCTCTTGTGGAGGAAGATGAAGATATTGCGTTATATGACAGAGTGAGAATATTGTACAAATACTCTACATATCCTTAATTCTTTCATCTCTAATTCCAAATAAGTATTTATTCTACATGCATGTTTGCATATTGGGGACCATATTAATAATAAGCGAATCAGTGTTTGTTTTATTTTGCACTATTGTTGGAATCAGATAATATCTATTTTGGACTATATTTATACAACACTTATATTATAAAGTTTTGATGCTAATGTCCTTTAGCCTGGCATGCCAGACCTACATCAAGATGTTAGGTCTGGGAACTCTCCATTGACATACCTCAATCCGAGGGGCGGGATAAACGGTTGTCTTTCAAAATCCCTCTGCACGCAATAGGATAACGCTACAACCAACCAGAGCAACGAACGGCTGTGTATGAGTGAGTCCCATGCGTTTTCCCACTAGCGGAGCTAGTTGATATATTAAACTTTTGCCGTATCCGGTCGTCAAAACTCCGAACACATCTTCCTTTTTTAAGAATGACTTAAGTGACGTTCTCTTAACTCCAAGTCCTCCGAAGTCGCGGCCAAAGCCGATTCGAAAGACTGATGCATCTTCATTGTTTTCAAGTAGCAGGGATATCACCTATGGAAATCACGCGGAACGTCATGAACTGTGCCGTCATTGTGTTAAGCCCGCCCGCCGACTCTATACACGATGTGATTGGCCTGACCAGTTTTTGTTTTTTCCAGCTCAAAAGCCTATGGAGAGTTGCTAGACCACACTGGCAGCGAAATGATTTTCACTGCCGCTAGGGTGCGTCTAGATTTCTAGGCTAAATGTCCTTAGCTTGTAAATTCAAAATTCCAGACTATTTGAGTAAATGCTGTGTAGATTTATATTTGATATTGCCCATAATATGAAATATATAATCATTATTGTCAGTACAAGGTTGACATCTGTCTTTCTCACTCTCTTAGGGATTTACAGATGACCAGCTAGTTCTGGTTCAGCAGAACACAGTGATAGTAGAAGAGCGGGAGAGAGAAATTCGACAGATCGTTCAATCCATCTCTGACCTTAATGAGATATTTAGAGATCTTGCTGGAATGGTTGTTGAACAGGTCAGTGTTCTTCTTGATGGATTAAAATATTAAATAAAGCAGGTTCCATCCTTAACTTATACAATTTTAGATTCTTTATATATATATAATGTATAGGTATATACAGCTAGGGATCTGATTGAGGTTCCCAGGAGCAGGGTTGAAGACCTCTGCATTAATGTCAATGTATATATTCAATTCAGGGCACAGTCCTCGACAGAATCGACTTCAATGTCGAGCTAGCCTGTGTCAAAACAGACGAGGGGTTGCAGCAATTGCAAAAGGTGAGGCCCTTATCAAGCCTGATAATGTGTTAAGCAATAAGGGTTAATTGCTTACATTTACTTTTTCATTTCATTACTAACTTGAGTAATATTAATGGACTTTGCAATATCCACATGACAGTTTAAAAGTAATATCGCATAGTAGAGATAAAAAGCACACTAAATGTTTCTCTTTTCTTTGTTAGGCTGAACAGTACCAGAAGAAAAACCGCAAGATGTTGGTCATTTTAATTCTCTTTGTCATAATTGTTATTCTAATACTTGTTCTGTTCGGGACAAAGTTTAGCTAAATCATTCTTGGCCTCTAGGAGGGATCTACCAGTATGTATGAGGAAAAAACATGTATTTCTGTGTAAGTGTGAGTGTGAAGGTATGCATGCTGACTTTCAAGACCATTGTTTGAAGGTGGATTAAATGTTGAACGGATGGAGCTTAAGTTTTAAAGTACTACACAACAAAATGAAGCGGATAAGGACGCCCACTGCTGGCCACCGAGTGCAGGTCTGGAGACAGTTCATGGGTTTAATTCTCCAGTGAGAGGCAGTGTTAGTACCCAGGTTCCTTTCAGATGGAACCATCAGAGGGCCAGTTTTCTTCATTTGTCCCGCACAAGCACAGCACATGAGTATGGATATGGGTTTTTCTCAACCGCCCTTGTCATCTAATTTAAAGAGTAAACAGGAAGACTATGGGAAAAGATAAGGTATCCTCAGAGGTCTGTAGCTCTCCTTGAACATGATCATATGTGCTTGGGTGAATCTTTGAAAGCATATCCAGGTCATATTTCACCATAGTAGAAAGAAATATGAAATAATATACAGCATTTTCCAAAAAAAAATTATTCTTTATTTTTTATTATTTTTGCATTGTGAATCACATTTCCCCTCTCGTTATCATTACTGTAATGCATAATTTAATATTTAAAGCAAAAATTATAAAGTACAGTTGCAGTATTACAGTATTTTTACTGTATAACAAATATACAAATCTAATCGGAATCACCATTTTTATAATGTAAAGTAAAGTGAATTAGCAGGAATGGGCTTAATGGACCTAAAAATTAATTCACAATGCAAACTCGTAATGTATATTCTTTTGAATTTGGGGTTAAATTTCACCTGAGTCACACTTTCTTGGTTTCAGTAGTGAGCATCTACAGTGAAAGCTGCCTTTGAATCAGATCGGTGTGTGTGTGGTTTTGTGTGTGGGGTTGTGGTGTGTGTGTGGTGTGTGTGTGTGTGTGTTTGTGTGTGTGTGTGACGTCACAACATCTGTGTTTTTCCACAACTCAATCTTTTGTAATTTCCAACTTTTGTGTATGTTTGTGCATGTGTGAGAGGAGATGCACTGACACTCAAACAACCATGGAGGAATTGAAGACTTAGGAATGAGGAACATAGTCTAAGCATGTTCTTTCTACAAAACTTTTAATTATGCTTTTTTTCTCTCTCTTCTATTTGGTAAAATGTATAGCATTGGGATTATGACCGGTAATGAATGAACTGAATGTTACATTGTCCTTTATAAGCGTTTATTACCAAGCGTTATTTTCTCTGCTCACGTCGGCGGAGGTGTATAATGTACCATCGTGTGTTAGTCTGTTTTAATGGCAGTGTTGTCATGATATCAGTATCATTTCAGTGAAAAGCAGGAGTGATTCATCAAGATTTTTTGCTTCACTCTCTGTTCCTTGCCTTAAAAAGTGGACATCTGTGTTTGTGCACTAAACTTGGATGTTTTTTTAAAGCTTTGCTTGTCCACGTTTCCTTGGTGTTGTCGCAACCTATCTTTCAGTCTGACCTTTGATCTTAAACTGAACTTTGACCTTCAGTCCCAGACTGAAGCTCAGTCAGGTCTACTGACTGTACAACTGTCCCCTGTACAAGATTAAATTATTTATTTTAGATGCAAATACGTGTACAGAGTTTATTGTTGTCTGTTGGTAGCAATGTCTGGAACCTGGGCTGTTTTTGTTATATTGTAATGATGATTTACTTTTTTCTGTCCTTTCAAAAATCAATTCTTGTTGGCTTTTGTAAAGGGTAGTTGCACCACTACTGTATGATGGGGTAAAATGATTACGTTGACCAAGATCCAGAGACCGTTTATTCTTGTTATTTTAGAAGGTAAAGAGAAAATATAACTTCACAGTCAAGGCTTAAATCCATTTCATGTGGTTTCTCCATGGTTTTGGCGTGAAACCCAGTGTGAATATTATATTTTTCTGCCATTACGGTACTACTGTATGCTATTTGGACCTTATGTAAACATGTTTTTAATGAAATTAAAACAAATATATATATATAAAGACAAATGTGTTATTTTATATATGCACTTAATAAATAAGCTATCTACACAAGGGTACATTTGCAAGCCTTTATCGCTTTACTAAGACATTGTATTGATTATCAGTTGTCACTACATCTCCCAATAATGGCTTATTGGAAGATGTAGAGTGACATCTGATATTTATGTGCAGTTTATGTAAGAAGTTGCTGTTATAAGATCTCATTATTTTACATGCTGAATTTCATCTTGCGCGTTGGCCATAAATATCAGCAACAGCACCAAATTTCATATTTTTGCTTTAGTTGTGGTTTAAAATGTTTAAGCCTCTTGCTATGTCTTTAAATTATAAGTAACACTAAAATAAGGTTTCATTGTTGCACATTAGTTAGGCTAGCTATATTAGAACCTAAACTAACAATGAACAGTACTTACTAATCTTATTTGATGTTCATTTCAACATTTATTAATACATTTTTATAATCAAAAGTTGTATGTTCCCATTAGACATTAATGCATTGTGAATAACATAACTATTTTTAACTAACAACGATTAATGAATGTTGTAAGGAATAGGCCTACATTGCACACTGTTAGCCCATTTTATCCAATACATTACTAATGTTGACAAATGATGATTAAAACATGACGTGGTTCTTTGATACTGAATGTTAGTACAGAATTACGGTTTGCATTTTTATTAGCACTTAATTGTTCGGAAACCACTGAAAAAATGTCTATTTAAATAATAAATAAATAGAGCTCTCAGCACAGGGCTCGCGAGACGAGCGGGAGGTTAAAGTGCATCTTCCTTGAACAAGAGACTAGACGGGCTTTGCTGTCGTTCGGCTGGAAGAAGATGGCGAACGTACTGCTCGAGTACAAGGCTTCTGCCGGGGACTCTGAGCCGCAGAACCGCCCGGTCCTCATCGTCGGCCAGCTCGCAAATTTGCAAAAGATTAACTGGACCCAGGTGAAAGGGAAACTGCAGCCAGTGGTCACAAAAGAGGTACGTAATGTTTAATAAGAAGTAATACGCTTGTAAACACACGTTGACGTTAGCTAGCTAACAGGCTAAAGATCTGCCTGGACTGACTAGCTAGTGTTGTAACAGACCGCTAATCTGCATTTACTAATGGAAAGTCGGTTATAGATATTTAAAATAATCTTAAAGAATAAAGTTACTATTCTAGACTGGCTCTTAATTTAATGAAATAATGACTTATTTTACAGTTAAAATTTCTTTCCACTAGCAAAAGGTAACTTACCATGGTATTACCCTGTCTATGGATATTGCACATGACAAGACATGGTTTTCTGGAGATATAAGTTACAATAGTAATGACACGGTATTCTTTGAAATATAAAGACCACTGCAATATCATGGGCATACTATGGTATTCAGGTACTTCCAGTAATATTTACTTTAGTACCACTTACACCATGGTAATAGTAATACTGTGGTATTTTTGACATGGAAGCATGACATCTTTTTACTTTATACTGGGCATGTCCAGCTGTGATATTTTTTGAACCCATTTAAATACCAATGATTAAGAATATGATAATCATAAGGATGCACTGTTACAAACATTTTGGCTTATACTGGTAGTTATTTATATTTGAGGGCCGATAACCGATATATTGGCCAGTAAATGAAAATACAGATGTTTATTTAGTTATTGAGGGCCTGATATATCAAAACCAAAAGTCTCATCATAAAAAGCCCACATTATAATTTTTTTGTATCACAGATGTGCACTGCACATGTTGCTCTTAACTGTATTTTCTTTTCTTTTTTTAAGTGATTCTAATCATATTTCAAGCAATTCAAAACCATCATGGCAAACAGTGTGCATCTGAAGTGTCTGAGCTGTAGGAAATAATCCATTAATTATCGATTTAATATATCGGGCCGATAATGATAAAAAAAATTAACATAAAATGGCCGTTATATCATGCATCACTAGATAATCCTCCCAAGGAATCAGCACATCTGATATTATTATTATTGTCATACAGACACTACTGTCTTACAATTTCAAGCACATCATGTTTTTTTGTAATGTTTGGTCAAATATGTAAAGTGAACATTTATCATCATTAAGATTTCCTGATAGATCTGACAGTCTGGATTGTTTTGATTTGCTGCCATCTATAATATGATGTTATTTTTCTTCACACTGTAGATTAGATTTCAGGTTTACTAGCAATTACATGGCATTGTTATACCATTTTTTTTTTGCCGCACATTTTTGTTTATGTGTGCTGTATCTGTATTTGCATTCAGATATGGCAGGCAGCTTTGTCCTCTCTGAACCCCAACCCTACGGATAGTTGCCCGCTGTATTTGAGTCACGCAGCTGTGGCAGCCCTTCCTTCACGAGTCAGCCGTCATAACAGCCCATCATCTGCCCACTTCCTCACCCGTCTGGTCCGAACCTGCCTGCCTGCTGGAAACAACCGCTGCATTGTGGTCAGTCTCATGTCACACCATTATTCATATGCTTATAGTTATAACTCATTGTTCAAATATAATAGGGAAATATTTCAACTGTTACAGACTGCATTTGTTTTAATAGCTTGTTGCTTAATAGTTAGTCTTCATTTCCCTTTTCTTTTGCTCATGATTTCCATGTGACGTGAACAATCTCTGTTTAGACAGATCTGTAACAGTAATTCATATGAAATTACATTTTAAAAAGTAAACATTAAAATCATAGCGTTTCAAAAGTATAATCACAACAAGTTAAATGTTAGAATCAAGATAAAATGTATTGTTACTTTCTTTTGCAATCAGTAGTATGCCACAAATACTGTTGATGTGGCTTGAAACGTTTCTTCAAATTTCACATTAGTTAAAAAGGTACGTTTATTATTGGCTTCTCAGATGGTCTGCGAGCGTTCTGAAGTGTTCGCATCAGCGTGTGCCATTTCCCGAGCTTTCCCACTGTTCCACCCGCCGCTCAGCGTCTTCTCGCAGGACAGAGAAGAAGCGCGTCGCTGTGGAGTTTGTGTCTGTGGGTCAGGACAACGGCCCCCTGGAGGTCTCCACACTGGAGGTAAAGTGTTCAGATCTACTTCCTCATGCCTCAATCCACTGTTACTAGTTCATGTATGTTTATGCATCAGTCTATTACATCTGCATGAATGTGCAAGTGTTTGTTTCCAGTGCCTTTCCAATGCAGCGGATGGAATTCGTCTGGCTGCTCGAATCGTGGACACCCCATGCAGCGAGATGAATACTGATGACTTCCTGGAGGCAAGCGTTATAATCATAATTTGAATTTGTGTTATTTTTATATTTTCAGATTTTAATTTTAGGTTGTTGTAGTAGGACTTTGTCTTTTTTTTTCTTAACGCTTTACAATAAGCTTCCATTAGTTAATAAAAAATACACCTGTTCATGTTAGCTCAGTCCATTAAATAATATGAACATAGAGCTTTTGATCTTATTGATGTATTAGTAATTTACCATAGTAGGAAAAACGCATGCTTTGGTGTATAGTAAAGCATTGATTTTATCTCGCTGCTTTGGTGGAGTAAACTAATGTCGTTTACCTTATTGTAAAGTGTTATGTTTTTTAACAGTAACAACATTAAAAGTGTTGAAATGGCCTTTTCCACTTTAATGGATATTTTATGCAATCTTCTGCAGGAAATCAAGGCAGTGGGGAACGGCTTAGGCATCACTCCAACTATAATTAGAGGAGAAGAACTGAAACAAAAGGGCTTTGGAGGTAATCATAAGTTTGTTCTTTAAAAAGTCAGCTGATTTGCTGACCTATGATGAAAAGGATGAGCTTGCGTTCTCATCACAAGATGAGTCAAAGGATATGTTACTTTACAACTGCTGACTTCGGCTTATTCTTCCAGATGAGGTTTTTCTGGCACGTAAAGGAAAATTGTGCATGTCATTTTAAGCTTGAAAATGCAATTACCTTGTGCATATGTTCATGTGTGCAAATTCCCTTTTCTTTAGGCATCTATGGAGTTGGTAAAGCTGCCCAGCATCCTCCTGCATTGGCTGTTCTTAGCCACACCCCCTCAGGTGCCACACAGACCATTGCCTGGGTGGGCAAGGGCATTGTCTACGACACCGGGGGTCTCAGCATCAAGGGCAAAGTAAATTCCGCACCTCACCGTCAGAACGCTCAATGTGTTTTTTTTCTTAAAGGTGACGTAATGTGTAATTTTTTTGGGGAGGTTTTCATATTAAACCCATTCCTGTATAATGTGCAGCTTATACTAGAAGTAACAAAAAAAATGCCATCAAAACGAGAGTGAGTCAGACCAAAGACGACAGATATTTAGCAATGCTGTTTGGTGCCGCTAGAGGCTCAGAAATGACACTTCATCTGTAAACACCACGCTACTGTATATCTGCAATTACAACATTTAAGATTATTGCTTTTTACTTTTTTTTCTTTTCTTTTATTTATTTTCTTTCTTTCTTTTTCTCTAGACCACAATGCCAGGAATGAAGAGAGACTGTGGAGGAGCCGCGGCCGTTTTAGGAGCTTTTAAAGCTACTGTTAAACAGGTACTGCACAAAGATTTTGTTGATTTGGCATAGTGAATACTAGTTGCATTAGTGTTTACATTACAAATGCACCACTTTCGTCCCTGGCCACATCTGAATGTGGTTCAAGTGAGCACAAAACATTTAGTAACCAGGTTTACATCTGTATTTGAAATCGCATCACACAAAGCGGATGTTAAAGGACAACTCCGGCGCAAAATGAACCTTTGGTCTAATTACACATTGGTACATAGTCAACCGTTCTCTGAGATTTGTTTTCATGATTATAGAATGTAAAGAGTTTTATCTCTAAAAACTGTTTAGCTTATAATGCTAGTATATGGGGCATAGAGTAATGAAAATAAAAATCGCTAGTTAATACCACTGACAAGGCTCAAAATAGCCCAACACTACAGGGATGGAAATTAACTTTTTTGTCCACCGGCCACTGTGGCTGGTGGATTTCAAAATCTACCAGCCACTCAATGTTTTTACCAGCCACTTTCTTGTTTTTAACCGACAATGTGTTTACAATGTGAAAATTAATACTACAAGATCTACAATACAAGCAGTTTATTTAATCTCAAGTCTCAATGCAATACTGACATTTTCTCTTTCACTCTTATACACACACAAACCATGAACTGATATACATTTAATTAAATGAGTAGGGCAGATTAAACAAAAAACTGAACTGATGCTGAACTGCACTCTATGCTGGACAGGGAACTACACTAACCTTTTCCACTGGTGGCACTGGCGCTACTTACTTTTTCAGTTACTGGCGCAAAACATGATTTAGTCGCACAAATTATTTATAGTAAGGTATGGATAATAATGAACAATAATGAAACTGTATTGCATTAGGGGTGGAACGGTACACAGAAGTCACGGTTCGGTTCATACCTCGGTTCAGACGTCACGGTTCGGTACGATTTCGGTACAATGGAGTGAAAAGCAAAACAAAAATGCAGAAGGCATTTTTATAAATGTCTTAAGCCTTGTATTTTTAAGTTGTATACGTTTTATTAATAAAGGCATAGAACCAGTTTATTTGTAGTGCACTGACAATAGTTTTATACAATTAGTTTATTAATTAAATTAATAAAAAGACAAAAAGACCTTGAGATGGTAATTGTACCTGAATGAATTTAAAATTAATTTGCTATCAGATCAATTTATTTGTTTTCCTTAATTTTAATTAACCTTAACTTTATTCTCATCTGAATTATAAATAATTGATTTCCGTATAAAATAATACTACCATTAAAAACACATTTGATTTTCTTTTTTAATCAATGTAGAATGTGTAACTTAAAAAAAAACAAAAACAGATTAGTGCTCTGACTCCGAGGACAAGACATGAAAACCAATGCGATATGATGAATGTCCAAAAGATGTAACCTGTTTTGAATGTTTTGAAATGGGGTTGGATAAATATGTTTTGCTTTTAAAACTGTGCGTGCGTGTGTGTGTGTGTGTGTGGTTGGGTGACAGTTGTAGGTTACAGTTTGACAAGAGTTTAGAGTGTGACAAAAGTATAATGTTGTGTTTTATTGCGAGTGTACACAAATAAGTAAACACTTTGCAGTTAGAATGATGTCCTGTATGTATGTTTTTATGTTTCCACTGATCGCGCTCGCATCTCTCTCTCGCCTTTGGGACGGCAAACCGCCTCTCGCGCTCAAGCCTCGACGGAAGAAGCGCGCGGGTAGATGTTCGCGCGGCTAGCTCTTTACTAAACAAGAGAGCTACCCCGCCCTAAAAATAGACCATGCGCTCGCGGCTAGCTCTCCATTTGCCTCTCGTGCTCCCACGCCGAACCTCGACGGAAGAAGCGCGCGGCGTGGGTGTTGAAGGTGTGCCTCCTCTAAAAGTGTCCGCCGTCCGGGTGAAACAGTAGCCTATGCAATTTTTATTTACCCGCCACGGTGGCCGGTAGGTGAAGCGAGTTTACCCGCCACAACACAAAATCACCCGCATTTGGCTGGTGGCGGGTGCTAATTTCCATCCCTGCAACACTAACACGGTAGCATTATCAGAGTCCCTACCTGTAAACTGAAGCATTGAGAACGTTGTAAGTGTACAGACAGTTTAATAAGAAGATATTTTATAAAGACAGTCCACTTCGCGTATACAGGCAGGAGCCATTTTTGGAAAACAGTCTCGACCAGTCGAACCATGAACGCTAAGCCAAGTTCTGGCTCGTTCGCATCTCACCAGCGCACTTGGCTCGGTGTTCATGGTTCGACTGGTCGAGACTGTTTTCCAAAGATGGCTCCTGCCTGTATACGCGAAGTGGACTGTCTTTATAAAATATCTTCTTCCCCATATACTAGCGTTATAAGCTAAACAGTTTTTAGAGATAAAACTCTTTACATTCGATAATCATGAAAACAAATCTCAGAGAACGGTTGACTATGTACCAATGTGTAATTAGACCAAAGGTTCATTTTGCGCCGGAGTTGTCCTTTAATACCAGGTGTAACCTTAACCCAGGTTTTAACCTGACGTTGACTTCTGTTTTGTCTCAGGGTTTTAAGGACAACCTTCACGCGGTCTTCTGCCTGGCTGAGAACTCAGTGGGACCTAATGCCACTCGACCAGATGATATACACACTCTGTACTCTGGAAAGTAAGTGTTGGCATCTCAACTACTGATGTATAACTGGTGGTGTCCTATCCAGCAACATGCACTTTGACTAAAACTAATGTGTGTTTCCATTGCTTCTCAGGACAGTGGAGATAAACAACACCGATGCTGAAGGGAGGCTAGTGCTCTCAGATGGTGTTGTATATGCAAGCAAAGATCTCTCTGCGGACATCATACTGGACATGGCAACGCTGACTGGCGCTCAGGTGTGTTACTGCTGACATATTAGTCTGTAAAGATCTTTCTTAAGCCTGAAAAGATATTAACTCCATATTAAATTTCAAAGCAGTCATCTTCAATGAGATGTGCGAGTACTACAGGTTTTTACAGGTTTTGGCTAAGAACAAGATCTGGTATATTGATATAAAGTGTTTGAGACAAGATTATCAGATAACACATTCCTGTTTTAAACTGCTTTATGGCTGTTGCACTTTGGATCTCAGCAAAAACTGGTTATATCTTAACTTAGTCTTGTTCATAATCATGTGATTTTTGTCTTCTCTTTTTTTAAAGAGTTTACTCTGAATAACTTTGTCATGTGGTTTAGTCACTGAGATCCTCACTGCTGCTGACACAAATCCCTTTGAATATTATGATGATCAGTGTTGCTGATGTACTTTTATTCAGAAATGATGCATTCAATTTATCAAAAGAGACAGTAAGTGCATGTATAATGTTAGAAAATGTTTATATTTCAAACATGCTATTCTTTAGAACTTTCTATTAAAAAAATCCTGAAAAAAGGTATCACAGCTTCCAGCACAACTGTTTTCAACATTGACAATATTAAGAAATGTTTTTTGACCAGCTAATCAGCATATTAGAATGATTTCTGAAAGATCATGTGACACTGAAGACTGGTGTAATGATGCTGGAAATTCAGCTTTGCATCATAGCAATAAATTACATTTTAAAACATTATATGAAAATAGAAAACGTTTAAATTGTAATAATATTTTACATTATCTCTACTATGTTTGAACAAATAAATGCAGCATTGGTGAGCAAAAGAGATTCTTTAAAAAAATATTGCAGACCAAAAGCTTTGATCTGTAGTGTGTATGCTGCATGTTATATCAACATGCAATTTCATCCTTATATGGAATTGCCACTTTTCTTTATTCATTTAATTCCCAGTCAAAAAAGTAAAGTCCCACACTACTCAAACATCCTGGCCTTTAATGTGTGCGGTTTCTCCTCCTGTAGGGAATCTCCACAGGGAAGCATCACGCTGCTGTGATGACCAACAGTGAGCAGTGGGAGGCGGCTTGTGTGAGAGCGGGCCGCAGCAGCGGAGACCTGGCACATCCTCTGGTCTACTGTCCCGAGCTTCACTTCAGTGAGTTCACCTCAGCTGTGGCCGACATGAAGAACTCTGTGGCGGTGAGGAAAACAGGATGAGATGGGTGTGGGGTGAAAAGGGGATAAAGACTGTTTTATTTTGTGTACTTTTTTACTTATTATATATTTATACTATTCTATTGCTGTCTGAACTATTAATTGTCAGTTCTCCACAATCTAGGACAAAATTAAGTTTAAATATTTTAAATTTTTATTTACCTTATTTGACTATCTTTTTAAATAATTGCTTGTTGTTTTAGTTTTATTTGCATTTTAATTTATAACTTTTTTGCTGTCTGAACTGTAGTAGTCAGTTCTTCACAACCTAGGAGAAAATTAAAAATTTAAAACTAAAATAGTAATTTAACGTTTTTGCCTGACTTGACTTTAAAGGGTACCCCGACTAGTGTGGCATGTTGGCCTTATAAGATTAACGTGGGCGTCAGCTATAATAAGGTGATACAAAAACACTCCAAATGTTTTTGATTTTATTAAAAAAAATACGAAAATCCGTTCACTCGTAGGCCGCCATAATTATTTACGTCTCAATGCATTCTGGGTAGTGACGTGTAAAGGTTGTAGCCATAGACGTAATAAATACATAGACGCCCTATTGGCCGCTTTTGGAACGTTGCTGCGATACGTCAACGGGTCCGCCATTTTGCGGAGGGTAAGACTGCACTGTAATCAAATGCAAGTAAACGGGTGAGCTGCGTTTTGTATGGATAAAATTAAAAACGGTTTTAACATTTATCAACCGATTTCAGTGGTTTGTATGTGGTGTAAAAAAAGTTCCATCTCTAGTTATTTAAAATCTCGATAGTGGTCAAAGCTCAGGCTTGTCATGTATCTGGCTTTTTATTCTTGGATAAGAATGGTGAAGACCCCCATACTGAGATATAATTTAAGTTTTCTTATTGTGGAAAAAGCGTTTTCTGTGATTGACCAGATTTTAGCAATAACAAAGATAACTGATGGATCCTTTATGATAATACATACGTTATGGTACAACTACAGCGCAGTGCAATGCAAATAGTAAATATAAGATAAAGTGAGAAGTAATAGTAAATAGTTTAGTCAATAAAATAAACAAATAGTATACATCAAATAACATATTAATGAATAGTATAATTATATAATATCATAAGTACAATACAATCATAAAAATATTGATAATAGCATATAGTTTATTAATAATACTATAATAATAGCAATGTAATAAGAAATATCAATTACAGAATATACACAATAAAAAATAAGTTAAATAGTGACTTATATTTAATATTTAACTCTTTTTGTTAAATTTCTTTGAAAGTTTTATTGATCAGTAATATAGCCATAATAACAGAAGTAGCTTCAGTCAAACATACAGCAGGATACAACGTTAAAATAGCCTAAATATAAAGTTATGAAACTTCACTTTGCCCTCAGCCAAAACGATTTACCAGAGAACCATTTATAGATAGAGACCAAAGATCGCCCGTTAGATATACACAAGACGAATTATATCTCATGTTTAACCACTAGACTAGAGACATCCGAGCCAGCGGCAAACTTAAGAAGCACTGGCCGAGGTACGGCTGTTCCAGCGGGGTAGACGAGCGCAGAGCGCCCAGTGATCGCATCTTACAACTCTGAAAACGTCAGATCAAATTTTTAAATAGGCGCTATCTTTATAAACAAAACCACATATTTAAGCTTTAAACAACTACATTGTTGACTGAAAAACTTTTACAACTACATTTCGTGACACAATAACAGTAGTATTTTTAAATTTATCCTCTGAACGTTACTATTACTAATTAAATCATGACCAAATACAACCCAAAAACAAACGTTCAGTCTTGCTTGTGAAAGGTAATTCCTCGAAAGCTGTTTTCAATTGTGTGTTGACTTGTACAGCCCCAAGCAGCGCACAAAACAGCATTTTTCTCAATTCCCGGTATGAGAGGTATGGGAGAGTTGCCATCCCCAATATGGCGGCACCGTTGACGTACGCTCCAGCGGCCAATAGGGCGTCTATGTATTTATTATGTCTATGGTTGTAGCTAGCCAAGTTTTGACAGTAGTGAGATGAACACTAGCCAGTCGGTACGTTGGAAAAACAATAAACAAAGCGGCTAGACTCAACCGACTACAACCTATACACGTCACTACCCAGAATGCATTGAGACGTAAATAACTATGGCGGCCTACGAGTGAACGGATTTTCGTCTTTTTTTAATAAAAACAAAAACATTTGGAGTGTTTTTGTATCACATTTTTATAGCTGACGCCCACGTTAATCTTATAAGGCCAACATGCCACACTAGTCGGGGTACCCTTTAAGAGTGTTCTGTGTTCACAGGACCGTGAGAATGCGCAGAGCTCCTGTGCTGGCCTCTTCATTGGCTCTCATCTGGGTTTTGATTGGCCAGGCATTTGGGTTCATGTGGACATCGCTTCACCTGTTCATACTGTGAGTATACACTGATCATGAATCGAAATTAAGCAAATTTCTTCAAGAATTATTAATAACTCATCAATGTGGATTGTCAACAGGGGGAGCGAGCCACTGGTTTCGGTGTGGCCATGCTCTTGTCTCTGTTCGGCCAGGCGTCTGAGGACCCCTTGCTCAACTCTGTGTCCCCGTTGGGGGCCGGCACAGTCAATCCTGCCTCCGAAGACCAGATGGGGAGGGATTGCAAGAGGAGGAGACTCATCTAAGATGAATTCAACAGTTCTTAATCTTCAAAACAAAACATCAGTTACGCCTTGAACATGTTCTTTCACAAATGTTACATCTATTAGACGCGCACACACACTCCTTGCGCTATACCACCCTGTACTGACCACCACAGATAACCTCCCTCAGTAAAGTTGACAGTGTATAGTTATGAATTTAAATAAAAGTGCAACGTCGTCTCAATGTTTCGCAATGTAGTACATGTGAATCTCTTTAGTTGCCATAAGAGATGTTGCAAGGAGCACCTGATACTGCAAATACTGTAACAATGTCTTCTTTTTTTAATCAGAAACCGTTTAAGATGCAATAATTAGATTTTCGTTTTAAACGTAAATGATGACACAATCACAATATCAGTGTAAGTGATGCTTTTGTTTTACACTAAATGTGTGCCGACGGCCATATACACTTGATGGCAATCTTGTAAGTGTGGCAAATGAAGAATATGGAATGTGACTGATAGTCTTTTTACAGTAAATGGTTAATAAAAAGTTTGTTCATGTTTATTAATGCAATTATTCAAAGTTAACAAATCTACACGTTGTGCAAAGGGGAATAACATCACAATCAATTTATAACCACCAATTAAATTCTATTAAATACTGAAACATTGATTTGTAATCATTAATTAGAAATGTGTAACTTATGTTTTGATATATTTTTTTTCTGATAAACAAGGATTAATTTATTCAAAACAAACTAAATGTTAAGTTTTTATATTTATGAAATGTAGAAAGATGGATTATATGTGTACTATATGTATGTGATTGATATATGATTTTGTAATGACATTTTAAAGAATGTTTAGAAAAACGAATGATATTTAAATGTTAAATAAGTTAGACTTTAAACTACACAAGACCACTCCTGATAGTCATTATCAGACTGTCTTTATGCTGACTGTATAGAACAGTATTGAGAAAAAATCAAGACTTTTACATTTCTTCTATGATCAGGCTCAATCAGTAGATTTTTTTTTTCTGCCTTGTGAACTGAAAAGAATGCCATGGTCTGGGGGAGAATAAAAGTCAACAGATTCTTCCACGGGTTCCACTTTAACAGGCAGCTCTGCTTCAGATTTGATTTCAACCTTCTGAGGAACATCTTCTATCTTTACAACGATGTTCTCCCGAATTGTGATCTGCATGGGTGGCAGAGCAATGAAGCTCTGAATGATGTCTTCTCGTGATGCGCCGGGCTTCACTGTGAGCACTGATCTGATGACCTCATCTTCAATGCTTGCCTCCACAACATTTCCCGTTTCTGGTTTAAGATTTAGGTGACCACTGATCCTCATTATGATGGCAGAGGGTTTATAATGCGTATTGCATGAGAAACAATATACAGTGGGGCTTGACAATGTAACGTCCTTGAGTGTATGTGAACAAGGACAAATGAAGATAGTCTTAATGTTCACACCAATGATTTCACATTTAATAGTTTCTGTTGGCACTTGAACATCAACTGCTGTACCTTGAGATGGGATGTTGACAATCTGTGTTTGTTTGGTAGTTGAAAGGGATGTTTTGCCCATGAACTTTCCCACAGAGACGTTTGTGATGTTGTACCATTCTCCAACAGTAATGTTGTGCTCACACCAGAACGTTAGACTACTGTAGCCTGTAGTATCTGCTACAATATACTCAGTTCTTGGAAGACACCGTCCATCCCATACAACACTGTTTCCCTTGCGCACCTCCTGGATAATTTTTGCATTGATGTTGACCTGTGCCATATGCAGAAAACAAGCAGATGCGTATGGGACAGTGACATAACTTTTTTTCATGGTCTTGAGTTATTAAAAAATAC